>JAWWEW010000038.1:8250029-8289784 GCA_035583185.1 Anabacerthia variegaticeps | reverse complement strand
GCTCTGTGGGTACCCCAGCCTGTGCCCCCCATCCCTGCCCAAGGTCTCTCGGGGCAGTAGAAGCTTCATTGCCTCTTTTCCTTCCTCATGCTCTTTGCAGCATCACCAGTTCCTGTGGCACTTGTTCTCCTGCCACCCACCTTCCTTTTGCATACAGAATCCATCTCACTTGGAAAAAGGGAACACTGGATGACAGAGCTCATCCTAGTTCAGGGCTCAGGTCCAGCTGCCTCCTCCAACCTGCCTGTGCAGCTGCACTTTGGGCTGTGGTCACTTGCTCTGTGCTTTCTGTGTCTAAGGAGCAGAAAGGGATGGGTGGGAGAAGAAATTTGTTTACTGTTGCAATTCCCAAGCTCTGCTTTTAGAGGATAAGGGGATGGGGGCAATAAAAGGGTGATGCAAGTTTTGATCAGCTCATGGTGTTTTTTTCCTGCTTGCTTCAAGCCATCCACCTACTATTCCCACTGCCCTTTAACCTAAAGCCTAGACTTTCAAAGCTCAACAAAATCCCTCAAGTGTTACTGCATGCAGCATTCTTTGGTATACAAAATATTCCTAGCTAAAAATACACTGTGAGGACTAAAATTATACAGCTCTTTCCAGAGAATCCTCCTAATTTCTGTAGATTTAGTACATGTCAAGAAGCGATTTAAAGGTCATCTCATTTCCTCATGTTTGTTTAAAAAGAAGTGCTGAAGGCTAACATTTTGGCAAATGCTTGCTATGAATTGTACAATTTGTACTTGTTTTTTTAGATAATGGTGGGTTTCATCTTATGGAAGGAATCAAAATGGAGCTTGATTTGAAAAATAGGGGGTTATTGCAAGTCTGGTGTATGTAAGTAAATAGAAGGCTTGGAAAGGCAAGATGTGTTTTGTCAAACCCTTGGACAAGTTGGAAAATATTATCTTTACTAATTTTTGTCTCCCTGCCTTCTTTTAAGCAGAGAGGTTCAAAAATGTCTTTCAAATGGCTCGAATTGCTGTTGTGTGACATCTGGCTGCACAGGTGTGGGAGCAGAAGAGCTGGCTCCTGGAGGAAAGAGGTGCACATGGAAGTCATAGGAGGGCATTCCTGAAGGGCAGGATCCTGCCTTGACCTCCTCCTTACCCCCTGTTCCTGAGGCACAGATGGTCCATCAGAGCAGCTTAGGTGAGAAGGGAGGATCTGCCTGAGCCGTTTGGAATAGCAGGAGGAATAATCAGGGAATTTATGACCTGATCAAACCCTTTGCAGTGGGGATGGAGTTGGAAAAGGGAAGGAGAGAGGGCTCTGTTCAACAGAGCATTTTGCTGCAACTTCCCTGTGCCAAACCTGGCAGTGGAACGGGATCACAGGCAATGAGAAGGCATTTTTCAAGGCTTGACTTTGGTGTTTTTCAGTGGTATTGAGCCAAAATTGTCCTTTCACAGTGGATCTGGAGTTAGTCTTAATGGAGATGGATTCCAGATTTGCAGTGGTGATGGAGAGAAGAGGGAAAAGATTATACGTAGAATGGGTGGGTGGTGGGGAAAAAAACCCCACCTATTTTTTCTTCTCCTACCACAGTTTTCAGTGAGAAATCATGTAGACAGCAGCTTCCAGTCTGCCAATGCAAATTGAGACAAATTAGAGGGTAGATTAACTAATTACTGTAATGTCATGGTAGCAGCACTCCAGCTCAGGTTGCAGAAGGCTTTCTATTACCAGCTCTATTCTTCACAGTTACCTTTTAATTGGTAATATATTTGTATATAAATTAAGGCAAGAGAGCCTCTAGCCTTTTGTTTTATAGTCATTAAAGAAATGCTTCAATGGATTTTGGACTAGGAGGAGAGAGGGACCCTTTACAGTGATCGGAACAGACGGTAATGCCTCACGAGGGGCACATTTGTAAGGCTGGAAATTCCTTTTTAGCCCTCACAGTGGAATACGAGTTAGATACACATCTGATAAACAGGCTATTTTAAATCTCTGCTCAGGGAGATGGGAAAGTGAAATGTGCAGCTGGCAAGCTAAGTCTCCTCATGTTTCACTCCTTAGAAGTAGCGAGTTGCCAAACAAAAGGCCTTATTGCAGTTATTTTAGCAATAACTAATAGACATACCTGGCTGTGTGTGTAGCTGTCCCCCCAGAGCACAGCTGCAGGGAGAAGCTGTGCAGCAAGAGAGGTTTGTGTTTGCAGGGTTTGGGATGTGTCTGAAATTCTGCACACCTCCAAAAACTTTGATGTGCTCCTTAGTTGGTTCAGCTCGTAAAGAAAACTCCTCTGTAAATAATTAATCGGTTTAATGTCCTGTTGGAGAGGTGCAGAGGCCTCAGAGATAGATTTGGTGGGGGTTTTTTTGAATTTGAAATGTAGAAAATCTGTGTTGTAGTTTTGATACCGTTTGTGTGTTGGGTTGTCTTACCTGTGTTCCCTTCCCAGGCTTTTATAAATGAAATTAATAAGGCAAGTAGGATCTTTGGAACCTCACCAGTGTGTGTGTATATATATATGTATATATATATACACATATATATGTAAAAACTTGTAATAGTCATCTTGGGACCATTAGGTTTTTCTGGAAGGTGAGTTAAAGAACAGCAGGATGGGAGAAACTTGGGTGGAAAATGAAATTTCCCTTCCAAGTGGAACCTCAGTGTTGTGTTTGACTGTTCCAAGAGGTCTGCAGAGGTTCCTACACCCTGCCTGTCTCCTCGAGGAGAACTGGGTGGCTTGGGCTGCCTTAGTGACACACCCCTGGAGCATCCAGGTGGAGAATTCCTTTGGGGATAGGGCTCTCTGGAGGGAAATTGGATTGGAGAAGCTGGACCCTCCATACTCATGCAGGATTCCTTCTCTCTCTCAGCCCATCACACTGGTTTTCAAGGCACTGAGTCCTGCCCATCCTGCCTAGGTGGGAATTGTCACTGGGCCAAGAAGTGATGACCCAGATGGGCCTTGAGGCTGCTCAGAGTGTCTTGATGAACTATTGCTTTTCCTCAAACACACTCTCAGCTCCATCCAGCTTGAGCTAAAAGCACTGAGACCCTTTCATGCTCCTGGGAGCTTTACATTTGCTTCAGTAGGAAGGGCTGTTAATTTAAGAATGCAATCGATGTGTGTCATCCAAATCAAAACACTTGCACAAATGTGATTAAATGAAAATTCCTCAAGTATGTTCTTGCCATCTGGAACAACTTTTCCATATTTTGTTGTCTCATTGACTTTTCAAAATTTAACTGAAAATGGATTTTCACTTTTTTTTTTATTTCCCCCCTTTTGCTAATGCTTAGTTTTCCTCTCCACTGCACTTCCAGAAGAGCCTGCAAATCAGTTTGGAATAAGTATTATTTGTCAGATAAATGCAGCCCCTGAAGAAGGAGATAAAGAGATAAAGTCTCTGTTTGGGATGAGAGTTGTCCCTTCCTCATGTTGGACCATCCTGTTAGGAATAGCTGCCTTCCCAAGTCTGCTCCCATGGAAATTGGGGTCCAAACACACTGTGCATGAATTCAGACTGAAAAATAAATGTTACTTTCTAAACCCATGCTCAACTTCAGGTTTATTAAGACTTGCTGCAAACGAGCTGGGCATGAGACGAAGGCTCAGCTAAGCTGAGATGAAATTCCACAGCAGGATTTGGGGGGTGCAAAGGCACAGATCACTTGCTCTTTTCAGGGATCTATTTAAGCACTGAAATAGGGAGCGATTGTTACTCACAGTCTGCTGTGCAGGAGGTGTAAATGTGCTGAATGTGCTTCTTCCCAGCTACCCACCCGAGATTTTCAAATTTACCTGAGTTGTTTCCTTCTCCCTTTATTTCTTTAATGGCATCTTATTTTCTGACTGACTTGAGACAATGTGAAATTAAAGTTTTGATGTTTCTCTTTACTACGTTTTGCTTGGGATTATTTTCAGTAAAAGCCACTGCCCTCCCACTTCCTAAACTTGGTTTTGCTTGGATGCTGGGTGAGTGCACTCTGGAAATAACAAAGAGAGACACAGCAATCAGTCATTTAGCAGCTTAAAAATACTGAGGGATTCTGGCCTGTAACAGAAGTAGCTATTTAAATATTTCTTTTGTGACTCGCTACTTCTCATGTGAATAATTTAGAAATAGTAATGAGGGAAGACTAAATAAGGAAAAGTACAAGAATTGAAAAGGAAGAAGCCAAAACTTGGGGTCAACTGGAACTGTTTGCAATTTGCAATGTCTATGGGTTTAGGCAACTAAACATTTAAACCACAAAGTGATGAACAACTGGCTTGTGAGTACTTTGAACTTAATGTGGCCTAATTAACTCTTGTTTGAATTCTAGTCTTGGCCTAAATCTGATCTACTGAAGGCAGTAGCAAGATCCCCACTGCTTTATGCCTGTCCATGTAAAACTGGCCCAGTGTTTTCAAGATCCTGCTGATGGCAGAGATTCAGAAGGAGAAAATACTTCCTTATCTGCATTAATTTAATTTTCACTTCTGGCACTTCCTTGGCCTGCTGGGTGACACTTGCCTTGGTGTCCTGTAGTAGAGAAGAGCCCTACGGGTGGGTGTGCACATCCTGACACTGGGGAAGATCCTTTTGGAAGAGGTTTTGCCCCTGCACTGACAAAAGGTGGTGGTGCCTGGCTCTGTCTGGAGCCTCACGAGGAGTGCAGAGCTGTGCCAAGGTGCTCAGGAGCTGAAGGATGCTCTGCAGCCCATCGTGGGCAGGACAGGGGGGATTTCTAGCAGAGCCTCAGTTGCTTGCTGAGGAAACATCTCTTGATCACTCCCCAGTCTCCCAACTCCTGAAATTGATACATATAAGGCAAAATCTTTTTGCAAGTTTTGGCCCACTCTCCTGCCTCTGACCCCAGTGGGCGTGGGGTGAGTACTTCTGACATTCCCACTCTCCAAGTTCAAGCAATTTCCTTTCTTGTCCCTTGAGCCCTTACCACGGATCTGTTGTGAAGAAAAGGATGAGAAAATGTTGCTGCTCCTGACTTCTTGTTGCTGGTGGCAGAGCTGGAGCTGTGCTGGCCCTTTGGCAGGTCCCACCTTGCATCTGCAAACTCACCTACCAGGAAAATAGAGATGGCCAAGGATGGTTTAATTAAGAGTTCCTTTACTGCTTGATATGTCCCATTTGTGGAAGGCATTAAGCCAGCTGGAGAAATAAGTTTTCCTAAGGAAGTTTCCTCAGGTCTGGAGCAGCTGCATGGCTTGGGAAGATGGAAAAGGTGCTTTAAGCCAGTTGATGTCTGTGTTCCCAACCATGTCAGTCACTCTCTTGCTTCCCCTTAAATCTCTTGTAGAACTGTTGTCCTGGTACTGTCCCAGTGATGTGGAATGAAGCTGAACTTCAGAATGCTAGAGGGTTTAGTGGAGCACCATTGTTGTTCTCTACTCAGTCCTGCTGTGCAAGTGGATGAAGCCTGAGAGACAATAAATTCAGATAGAACAATGTCCCCCTTCTCTGCCCTCCCCTCGAGTCCCCTACTGGAGAACATCATGGAATGGGAAAGCACAGTGGAGCATAAAACACTTATTGAAAAGCTTTTATAAAACAGGTTATGTATTCAGGTTCCCAAACTCAGCTTTGGATGGCTCCTGTTAAGCCATCTCTGAAACCACTGCCCTCAGTGCACAAAGCTGTAGGTTGGTTTTGGTTTCTTTCATATTAAGCTGCAGAAAGTTAAGTGGAATTCTCTTCACCTGCCTGGCAACCTTGCAGAAATAGGATGGCAAAGCCACAAACGGGAAAATGGTCTATCACTTGATAGGTGGCATCACTGACAAGTCAATGAATGATCTTCCATTGAGGGACTGGCATAAAAGACTGTTAATGGTTGGTTGGCAGCCCTGCCAAACAGGCTCATTGCTCTAGATTAATTATTCCTTTTTTTTTTTAAGGAATGCTCTTCTACATTCACGTGGAGCAACATTTCTAGTGTGGAGCTCTGGTTTAGGAGTCACAAGGCACTGAAATGACCATCACTGTTTTGGTTTTCTGTATTGGAAAAAGAGTTTTAATCTGAATCACATCCCTTTGAACCTTAATCACTCTTAGATCTTTTAAAGATTTATTTCTGTAAGGCTTAGGTACACTTCCACCTGGACCAAACTGGCCTCCTTTAGCAAAGTTTCCTGAAAATCTAGGGAAGTTCTAGTCCAGTCTGCTCAGCTTTGTGTCTTCATCCCTTTGCCAGATAAGGTTTACAGGCAGCACAAGTAGCTAGAATTTCCCTGTCAGTTCCTATTATAAGACCCTGATTTTAGTTATTATAACTTTGCCAGACTTGTACTGTGGAGCTGACATTTTCCATACTTGATTTTTTTTTAGTTTTTTTTTTTTGAAAGTTGTATTTAATATGGCTCATCTGTCTCGTTGCAAGGGAGGGAGCTGGAAAATCCACCGTGTTGCTCATGTGCTCCTTTCTGAAGTAGCAATTTCAGACCTAGGAATTTTCCTGGTATAAGGAATTAGTTCAGATGTCAGCTTTCTCATTTTATGTGGCACTGATGACTTCACCAAGAGCTGGAAGTTGGGGCTCATAGAATGTGTATATGTATATATATTTATAGCTAGTGTACAGGCTTAGCCAATTCGAAGGTGTCAAATAGTATAATGTTGTTGTAGAATATCAAATTTTTATCATGCTTGACTGAAGAACTTTGCCCTTCCTAATTTGCAGTGTTCACTTGAACTCTGGATTCTAAAGGTTTGGATAGGAATCTTATCTCTTGATTATTGGGTGTAAATATGAAAGCTGGATTTTTTTGTGTTGGTGGAGGAAAGTAATAAAGAGTTTATAGCTGTAATCAGGATTTGGCTCATAAAAAGTGCTTGCATTTAAATCCTATTTTGTTTTTGCATAGTTTTTGTCCTGACTACGTGTTTTGGTGGTAGATGAATCCATTTTACATGTCTAGTAAAAACTTGAGAACAGCACCCTGCCTGGAACAATTCTGAAATGGATTTGAACCATATTGTGTTTACTTCTGTCTCTAGGTTATATTGCTGAATGTGAACACTTGTGAGAATGCAAAGAAGCAATGGAAATAAGGAGGCAGTGAACTTATATGAACTTTCAGGGAAGAGCTTAAGCCCCATTTAACTTATTGGAAACGTGAGCTGACCGCCCAGGTCTGTTCCTGTGCAGTTGGGATAAATGTTCCTGTCCTTAATCACAGCAGAGATCAGCCACTAGCTCTTTGTATGTAAACTGTGTGCACAAGGGCTTACACTGAGGGTGAGCTGGGGGGAGTGATGTTCCTGCTCAGAGAGCAATTAAACTAATATGTTCTGGAAGAGGATGGAAGGCAAGAGGGATGTCCTTTGGCTGGCAGTTACCATTCCAGCTCTGTTCATTATATGAAATGCTGGCTTTGCACCACACAGCTTTTCTCTTCCACTGTCATTTCTCTGTGGTGCTCTTAAAAAGCTGAGAATAATTTATCTTACCATATGTAAGTTTATTTTTTATGTAATTACATGTACCATCATGTTAACTTTGAGCAAAGGTTGTGCCTATTGTCCTTAGAAAACCAAAGTGATTATCATTGGTTTGTTTTGTTACACAATTGTTTAAATTATAATAAGTTACCATCATTGTTTCTTGAGTCCAGCTGTGTTTATGGATTAAGATCTACTGACTCAAATATTTACAGTGTTCCAAAAATTATGAGAACATGCAGTGCTGGGGGTTTTCCATATGCTGCTTTACTTGACTGAGAGAGCTCTCCATCACCACTGGAAAAGGAGTCTCGGTCCAGAATAGCTTTGGAAGAGGGTCGGGTAACTGTTGTATCTGCCTGGACCAGTGCTGTCCATCATTCTGAGATGTGCAGAGGCATTTCCAGGAGAGAGCAGATCTCTGTAGGTAAAGGATGCTGCATCCTTTGGCAAACTTGCCTTGGCTGGGGACACAGACTGAGCCTTGAGTTCTGGCTGAAGCCAGTGATGGCCACATCAAACCCTGCCCTGAGGCCACTCCAGGTTTAATCACCTTCTTGATGTGGGTCCCCTGCTCCTGCAAGGAGTGCATTTGTGGGGACATCCAGTGAGGGTTTGGAGTGGGGCAGTTCCCAGGGATCTGTGGATCTCTGCAGAGCAGGTTTGTGTCTCTAAGTCAGCCCAAGAGCTGCCTTTGTGTTGTCATTAGGGGCCAGGAACTGGTGTTGTTCACACAAGAGCTGGTTGTTTCTTGCAGACAAAGACCAAACCCTCATGGTCTGAGTCCATTGGAAGCTGTCACACCTGGGCACGGGCCCATAAACCCACATTTAATGCTGTGTTTGTGTTCAGATCCTTCCTCGAGCAGGGTCTCAGCCTCCTGCTGCTGAAGCCATAAGCCAATATCAAATGGCAAGGGGATTAGGGGAAACTTTCCCTCTGGACTGGCTGTTCTGTGACTGCCTGGGAGGAGCTGTTTTCTCTTGCCTTTGTGGCACTGAGTACCAGCTTCTGCTGACAGCAGGTTATCAGATTGGTTGGACCACTCCTCAGTCACCACGGCAATCCCTGTGCTTCCAGGGGGGGAGAGGAAAGGCTGGGAGAGCTCCTTGTACTTGGCTGGGCTCTGCAGGGTGAGCTTGTTGGAAGAGTTGAATCACCAGATCTTGTCCTGTGCCATGGACTGTCCCCCTCTGCTGTGGCTGCTCACACTGGGGGCTCCTGCTACTTGCACTGCACACAACAGATCTCCTGTTGGTTTTGGCACCTCCTTTGTATTTGTTCTGTCCTAGCAGTAATGAATTTGCCATGGTGCTCCTGTCATTCATAAACACAAGCTGTGAAAGGGCACCAGTGTCATGGAAAGCAGATGAGATGCATGCCTGGCTCACCAAGGCACAGTGTGCACTCAGATGGGACTTGTGGACCCTTTCATGGGTTGTTTCTCTGTGTTCTGGTTACACATCAGTTTCTAAATTGAGCACAAGTGACCAGGGTGGTCACTTTTATGCAGTCTTTGTGTGTACCAAGTCTTTTGAACAAGGTCATACAAGTGTGTGTTTTGCCTTCAGGTCTGAAACTACAAATATCTTTATTACCGTGATAAGCAGGCTTTTTTAGGTATGTAACTCAATTTCTTGGGTCTTTCCCAGAGCTCTGCTCCATTTGTTTTCCATGTGTGAGTCCCTACAAGTCTGTCACTGGATGTCATGCCATGAGTGATGTCCTGTGCTCCACGTGCCCAGGCTCACTGTGGGTATAGATGGAGTCACTGCTCATCCAGTGGTGCTTCAGCTGCACAAAACCTGCATGAAGGATGTTGAGGTCTGATAAAAACCTGTCTCATGGCAACTTTTCTAGGCAGGCAGTTTCAGAGGGGCAAGTCCATTCTTATTTGCAGCATTGAAACAGGATGTTGTCCATTTCTTCAATCTCCAAGTGATCAGACACATAAGCTTGTGCTTGAAGTGAAGGAAGAGTGAAGTCTTGTCCTGAATGAAAGCCTTGTGGTGTTTTGCTTCATTAGTAACACTAAACTCTAGTTTTTGAGTCTGAGGGTTTTTGAAATTCTCCTCTCTGTTGTCTGTACTGGAATCAAAGTTATTCCCCTGTGCATTGGCAATATCACCAATGGAGCTCCGGCCGCTTTATTTCACTCTGTACCGTGCTGAGAACTCACCTCATTGTGTCTGCCTAATTACAGAGTGAGATACAACCCTCCTTCTGTCTCTTTATTGTTAATCACTGAGTCTGGATTAAAATATTAACCTAAAGCATGAAGTAGTATAACTATGAAAACAGTCTGAAGACAAAGCAAGAAAGCCATCTGTTCTCTCCTTTTCTTCCTTTGGCATCTGGAGGCATGTTCTAAACCCCACAGATTCCTACTGAGATGTTTGGTTTTGTTTCATTTCTACTTAATTTTTTTAATCACAAGTGTTTGTGTGGCTGTGTAGGTGTGAATATCAATGTGATGATACAATGGAAGGTGCTTGGTTGTGCTGAACAGCTGTGCTCAAACTTCTTTTGAAAACTCCAGGATGAAGCGGCCAAAATGTTTTCACAACTTCTGGGGCTTTGTTTGTAGTGAGTTTTTGAAGCTGCAAGGTTAAACAGAGTGAAAATAACAGGATCAGATCCTTTTAAGGTTGTTCAGTACTGATACTAAGGGTATCTTTTGCTGGGAGGGGAATACATTGATTGAAGTGATAGGTAAATGATATCCTGAGACAGCTGATTTGTTGGACATCTGGATGTAGATGAAGGTTTTGCCCATGTTAAAAAATACATTTTTAATTTCAGGGAGTTGGAGTGCTTGAAGCAAACAGAAGGTCCTGATGCCTGGCCTTGGCCTCCATCCTGTGGGTGTACAAACACAGCTTCGGCCTCACCAGCACAAGTAAGAAGTTGACCACAATCCCACACAATTTCTTCTTCCAGTTTAATTTAATGGAGGTTGCTCCCAGTGATGGGTCTCATTTTCTCTTTGTGCCACTGCCCTTTTCCAGAGGTGTGAGTCCATGCTATTTGTGAGCTTTTGCTGACTAAAATGATGATTTCCAGCTAAAAAGGCTGTGATGGAATGAGAGAACGGAGGCTGCTGAGTGTGGAAGAGATAAATGGTGGGGGAAAGTGGAGTGCTGAAGGAGGGGGAGAGGGACCTGTGAATATTGTTAGTCCTGTGCCTGATCCTGGTGACAGCCAGTGTGGTCATGCAGGAGAAAGGTTTCACGGGGCTGAAGGTGTGAAGAGCCCAGTGTTCATTAACATCTCCATGTTTACCTGCAATCAGTTGCTATAATGTCTATTTTTGCATATGGTATTAAAAATAAAGACTGTCCTCCTGAAATGCACTTCTTTCATCTGAGGGGATTAGAGATAAATATCAGCTTAACACTCCAGTAATTATCTGGCACACTTTTATTTTGCTGATTAGAGCTGTGAAACTTGTGAAAGTTTGCATCAAATTTGACTTGTTCATTAAATCTCTGTTGGAACTGTGGCACAAGTCTGAAGGTGTCAGATACAGCAGCTGAGTTGTGCTTGTGTAGGACTTGTTTGGCTTACCTGGATGATATCAAAGTGCATGTATTTATTAAAAACATGGATATTTTTAACCCTGATGAACATGTGAGAAACAAGCAGCTTTAAAAATAAGAACCCTCTTTTGGATGATTCACTTAAACCTGAACACTAATGAGCGTTATCTTGCCAACTGTGCAGACGAGATAAAAGAGAGAAAAGAAAATAAGCTATAAATATCTGTGATCATTCTTTAAAAGCCTGTTTTTACCAAGTTGTAGTGGATGAACGTTTGACCAGCAGTCACTGTGAACATAAGACAGAAATAGCATTCATAGAAATCTTAGATGATAACACATCACTAGCTTCATTGTATATTTTCTGTTTCATGGTGACTACAGAGGACCAGAGTCCACAAAATAGTCTGTGCTCATACAAAAGGCACCCCTGTATAGCAAATGAACAAAATGTTCTTGGATCAAACTCCAGTTTTTATTTTATTTCTTTTTTAGGCCAGCAAAAGTTATTTGAATGCTCCCACAGCTTTCCTCTTCACCTCTTGTACTGTTACATCCTCTGACATCATACTGTGCTTCCAAGGAGAAGTTTATGGTGTCACGAAAAGGGTCTCAGAAGTTCAAGACGCTGTGACACTGAGAGAAAGTGTCTGTATGTTTTCAAACATTATGGAAATTGTAAGCATGCTTTCCAAAACTGTCAGAAATCTATGCTTTGAAAAGATGAATGCCTGTGTGGGATTAACTCCTCATGTTACACATGTACTCTGGAGTGTGTTGTTTTCTCCCACTGGTCTCTGGAGCCCAGTATCTCACATGGAATCTGACACACCACACCAGATGCTGAAGGAGGCCTTTCCAAATTGAGGTGTGTGTTTTCTGTGCTCAGCGTCATCTTTCCAGACCCGGGTTGTGTGAGTCTGATGGGAGTTGTCCTGCTGTTTTGGAACAATTCACCTGGCCCAGCCACAGCCCATCTCTGTGTTCGGTGGTGTAAACAGATGCTTGTGGATGGGTCCCTCCTCCCCCTTGTCTCCCAGTCACCCCCAGTTGAAATGTCTTGCTGGTGGAGCTGGTGCAGCAACTGGTGTGCATATGGAGAGTATTTCTAGGAAATGTTACGTCAACCGGTTCCAAAAAAGAGTCAAGCACAGAAAAATGATATTAATACTATCCCTAACAGATAAAATCCATTTCATATGTTAGTCCTCTTCCTTTCAAGAAAGGGGAAGCAAACAATTCTAGCAGCTGTTTGTGCTGTGCCAAAGTGGTGCTGGGTGTTCCTGGTTAACACTGAACAGCTGATCTGTTGCAGATCCCAAGACTCTTCCTAAGAAGCTCTTGAAGGACAGGTTTGCCTGGACACGAAACAAGAACTGCTCCACTGACACTGACACTCACTGACTCAGGGTATGAATGGCAAGCCAGGATGAGAATAACCAGCTATGACAGAGATCTGGCTTAGGACATCTCCTGCCCTTCTAGGAGGAGGAAGGTCATGAGATGGCCTGAGCTTGTGTGGTTTAAATGACTGAGCTGGTAAACGGAATGATGCTGTCAAGCTCCCTCCTTCTTGTCTGACACAAACACTTTGAGAAGCAGCTGCCCTCTGGCTCCCCTGTGGAGGCTGTCCAGAGTCTGCAGGATGAGAAAGGAGGAGGATGGATGATGGTGATCTTTTTCAGTGTTTTTAGACTAGTGATTAAGGTTCTCATTGAGCTGAGCCCAGACCTGTCTCAGGCTCCGTTCTCTGCCCCCCAGGAACTCCTAAGTACTTCCAAGCTCACTAATCTTTGAGCATTGCAGTGTTTCTGCCATGTTCGGTGTGGCACTGCATGAATCTGTCAGCTGATGATGTTGATCTGTCTGTTAGGCTGTCTTCTAGATAAAGTGCTGTTAACACATCATCTCTTAAAGCATGAGACTCTCACATGGCAGTGACAGGTAATATATACTTCTTTCCCTGGAAAAAAAGCTTCTTTTCCGTTTGCAATGACTCTCTGATTGCCTATTTATTTTCACAAATCTTCTCATGTCAAAATATTTTGATAAAAGTCTGGCCCACATTAAATAATCAAGAAAATAATTACTACTTCCAATTTCATTTAATTTCTGACTGTCAAATAATCCAACAAGCTTATTTTTAGATCTCAGGAATGCGTCTTGTAAGGTGCTGCAGTGAGTGAGCAAAGATGGTTTGTACTCAGGGAATGGAGGGAAGGGGTTGATTCCAAAGCCTGGAACACGTGAGGATTGAAAGGGAGAGAGTGCAGGGAAGGAAGGAATGCTTTGTGTGCAATCTTGACCCAGCAATGCTGGGTTAATGATCACAAAGTGGCAGCCAAATTGGTTAATTAGAGAATAAATGCCTGCTGTTTGCATCTGTCTCATTAAGTCTGAAGAATAAAGCTGCTGAGGGGAGGGACTGAGCAGTGGGACAGGGCTGGGGGTGCTTTGGGCACTGGGCTACTGGAATGGTTTCTGGGCCACTGGAATTGCTTCTTGAGCTGTTGACTGACTTCTGTGGTTGGTGGTATCTCGTTGTGTACGGGGCCAAGCACTGACCTACAAAACATATCTATTTTTAGTTTCCTACACCAGTCTGAACCATTACTGTCAAACCTCTTCACCTGAACATGCAGCAGGAATTTCCTCTGTTTATGCCAGTCATGAGGCAAATGTCATTGCAGGGAAAAGGTGTGGAGCTCGGGCAGGGTGGGGCAGTGGGACTGCAGGTTAAGGGGTGGGTTTTTAAGGGAGGCTCTGGGCTGTTTGAACAAGCCTTTGGGGGCTGTCCCCAAACATCTGGGTCCTTGAACACCACTGTGGCACTTTGGGGATTGCTGGCAGGGATTGTGTGAAATAACCAGGATGAGATTTAGGATCAGGCCTGAGCCAATGGGACTTGAGAAACCCAAGTGCTAGGGATGCCTTTTTGCTTATTAGTCTTGATATTTGTGGGGGTTTTGTGGGAAGAGGGTGAAAGGCAGCGAGAAGACAATGAGCCTGGCAGGTCACAGGGTGGGACAGAAAGGTGAGCAAGGTGTGGGGTGGTGCAGGTAGAATAGGGCAGGTCAAGAAAAGAATGTTGAGGGATGCTTATCATGTTTTTTCCTGCACAGGATGCACGGGGGAGGATTCAGACAGTCATTAGATGTTCAAAGTGTGGAAGGTGACATGGCCCAGGGGACTCCAAAGCAGCATCAGTAACAGGGAACTGAGGAAAAGCAGTCCTGCTGCCCATTACCAGGGCGCTGCAATGTGAGACCATTCTCCTGTGGTCCTTCTCCCTCCAAAGGCTGAGCATTAACTGCATTTGGAGCCTGATATGGGCAGAATGGTCTGCTGCTCTGAGAAGAGTGGGAATTCAAGGCATTTTCCAGAGCCATTAAAGGACCGAGTCTAAACGACTGTCCATCAGCTTGGACTCAGGTTGTTGCATCCCACAGCTGAAATTTCCAGCCTCCTCATAAGGAGTTTGGACACTGAGTCCCTCCTGGAAGATTCAAATGAGATTAGAAAAGCTCAGCCTGCTAGTCTAAGTGGATTGAATCAAAAGTAAGAACAGGCTTGGAGTTTTGTTAACAGTCAATTGAAACCCAATGCTGCGATCCCTCTCAGCATCCACAGGGAGGGAATGCAATATCTCTGGAAAAAGGCAGTATTGTATATCACAGAATAGAATATTCTGCGTGGAATATTTATTGGAAAATGATTTACATTCCTTTAATTTTCCCTTACACCCGTCTGCTCTTCTCTGGCTGGAATTGTCTTCACAGCCACGTTCCTGTTTCTAAAGCTGCTAATAGAACTGATTGAATTTGTTCATAGAAAATGCTTTTTGTGGAGAAAAAAGAATTGTTCTCAAAGTGCATCTGATTAAAATATGCTAAGGTTATTAGCACTTCACATTTTTGCAAATGAATTCATATCTTATTTAAAATTTTAATTGAGCATATATGGCTTGCTTTTTTAATAACTTTCCTGAAAAATATGATTCTCCTCCCAGTAAAAACCAAACTGTGTTCACTAAAGAAAAACCCAAGGAAAAATTGAGCTAAGTTACCCGTTCCCTCAAAAAAAAAAAAAAAAGATGTTAAAGAAATAAAATAGAAAAATAGGTCTCTTTGGGCCCTTTCAAAATGCAAATATCTCTTAATGGGCAGGTTTTGCTTGGCTGTTAAATAGTTGTAGCTCTTCTTGCTCCATTTGGTTTGCACAAGCATGGCTTAATTCAAAACTCTTTAATCCTAATGTACCCTTTGGTTCCCCTTTGTGTGCTCACACTGTGGCATTTGCCTCTTTGCTGGGGGGTTTCATGTCTCCTTTTCCCCTGAGCTCCACGTGGTGTGGGTGGAAGGGATGTTTGTGCCTGAGCTGTGTCTATCATGCAATCACAGAATCCTAGAGTGGTTTGGGTGGGAAGGAACCTTAAAGAGACGACTTTTTCAACTCTCTTTGTGTGGACAGGGACCCCTTTTCCTAGAGCAGGTGGCTCAGAGCTCCATCCAGCCTGGCATGTCCCCCTTGCTGTCCCCTCATCTCTGTCATAGAGTTATTTAGCTTGGAAAAGACCTTTAAGATCATTGAGTTCAACCCTAAACCAACACTGCCAAGTCTTCCATTAAACCACGTCCCTGAACATCATGACTACATGAAGGTGTTGTCCATGTCGGAACAGTGGATGAGGTACCTGCTCTGTGCCCCAAAGAGGTGGTGGGAGGGCACAGAGGCCTGGGGAAGGGCACAGGCACAGGGGGATTGTGTCCCCCTGGAGCAGGGAGATGGACACAGTAGGCACCACGATCAGGAATGATGGGCCTGGAGTCCTGCTTTTGTCTCCTCCAGCTGTGGGGGCTGAGGACCCCCTTGTTTAGCTCTTCTAGCACAGGGTTGTGGTGGTTCAAGTCCAGCTTTACAGGGGTTGACCAGACAATCCATCCCCTGTGAAGGACCAGAAAGATCAAAGCAGGGAAAGCCCAAAGAACTTGGAGGGCAAGACTAAGTGTGAAGTTTCCAGCAGAGAGTTGTTCTGGATTTAATTCTTGCCATACTTAAACAAGGGCTCCACTAATTGGACTTTGATATTGGAGTTAGTTTGATTTGAAATCAGATCACTTCCATCCTGGCAATAGATCACTTCTATGTTACATGTGGTTCCATTAGGAAAGATTTGATGTCACTGTCAGGGTAAAATTGCTGATTTCATTCTTTTCTGGTTTCCCTCTTTATGCTTTGGCAAGAAAAGGAATATTTTAATTAAATAATTTTGACCGGTCTGTAGCATGGGTGCTGGATACTTTACCAGGATGCACAAAACATTGTCTTTCTGGGTTTTAATTCCAGCTCTTTGTACCTGTAAACATTAGTTCCTCAATTATTATTATTCGCTATTCCAGAAAAGGGCCAACTTTCTGCCTCTGGCCCAGGTTTGACTGAAAAATGAGGAGAATTGGTAAAAGAGCAGCAGGGGGATGTGGAGAAAGGTGGTGTGATGTCATTGAAATGTGATCCCAGCTCAGCATCATTCTTTAGCAGCACCAGAAAGGGCCTGTTCAGCAGCCCCTCCTTCCTGGGCTCTTGTAGGACAACATCCATCTTCCCACTGATTTCTTCTCTCCCTCACATTTCAAAAAATAAATGCAAGATCCTCCTTCCTGTGGCATTTGAGCACTGTAGCGTTGTGAGAATGTTGGCCTGTCTGCTCTGAACAACCAAACTACAGCTCCTGCCCCGTGCCAAAATGAACTCTACATCCCCCCTGAGATCTCCCCATGTTTCCCCCACCTCCCAGGCACAAGAGGATCTCTGGAAGAGTCTGAGAGGGGTCCTACCAAGGGAGGCAATGTCCTGAGTGAAATATCCTGGTGTTGACAAGGTCTTTGGTAAAGTTCTTCAGACAAATCGATGTGGGATAGAATTGGTTTGGATTTTCCATTTAAAACACAGAACTAAGTTGAACTCTGAATTTTTAATCATCTTCCAGGCACTGACACTTTTTGACTCAGGCTTAGTGCTTACGTGTCCCCTTGTTATCAGTGATATGTTAAACACCGTGGCCAAGGACCGTATTCCCTGGGATACTGAAATGTGGAACATACTTGGAGTTCTTTGCTTTTCCTTCTAATCTTTCAGCAACCTAATACTTTCTGACTTCTCTCTCAAACCAGGGACAGCCTTTTTTCCTTCAGCAGGGAATTCTGGTTTCAATCAGGAGGTGTCAGCAGCTCAGACTTTGGGGATACACTCAAGTAGTGTGAGATTATTGATAATTTTGCAAGAATGACCACACCAAAACACTGTAAATGGTCGCAGATCCTCTGAGCCTATGGCAAGCATAGAAATAAGTTTTAACATGCCCTGAGGTACATATGGGATGCTTTTAGTTAATAAAAAGTAAAGAAAAGTAGAAGCCACAAGACAAGCCATTTCTCTAAACTTTTCTTTTGTTTCTTAAAGCCAAGTGTAATGTGAAGTTTGGATCTGATTGAGACGCCAAAGCTTTGTAAAGAGGGTGGCAGATTTTCTTGGAGTTGGGTACCTGGTGGGAGCCCATTTCTTTCCAAGCCTTTCAGTCAAGGATTGAGCTCCTGCAGCTGCAGCCCTTTTTGCAACTGCTGCTTTGAAAAGACACTGTTTTTCCATGCAAGAGCTCTGAGAACACCTATTTTACACCTGTCCCTCTAACACACCTGTGCTTCAGAATCCTCATCCAATAGGCATCATTTGTACTGACAGAAATCCTTTCGCTGATGTCACTTGATAACTATTCAGTGTATGAAAAGGGATGATAAATGTGCTTTTCTATGGCTGCAGTGGAAAAGCTTTTATGACACACATCACAAAAGCTGACCCCATTCCTCACTGGAACTGACGTTGATGGCCAGACTGGCGATTTCCTTATGTAGATTTAGGGTCTGTGCTGGGGGAAAGCATCTCCCAGACTTTCACCAGGGCTCCAGCTCTTCATAATTTGGTGGTTTTTTCCTAGAAAGCCAGAATGTAGTCATGGTGTATGCGTGGCAGAGCGTGGTAATCCCCCTGCCTGTGCCAAGGCAGGTTGGCTCCAGCTCTGCACCTCCCTGGAGTAGCTTTGGTGGGTTTGAATTTACCTCCTGGAAAATGTTGTGCTGGGAATTGGAAGAAAAAGAGTTGGGCGTTTACAGGGCCCTGAAAACAAAATGCCCCTTTTCAGAGGAGGGTTTTAGGATTGGTTTGGGGAGGGAGGAGCGAGGAGCTTGTTGAGAGGTAAAGGGAATATCTCATTAATGATTTACTAATGAGCTGTAAAAGTTGTGAGTCTTTATAAGTTCTGAGGATGGAAAATGTTTCTTGGAATGCTGCAGCCCCACAAAGGCTGGGGCAGATCCTGGCTGCCTCTGTGTAGGGTCTTTGATACAGTCTGACTTACCTCTTTACTCCAGTCCCTTAGGCCTTAGAAAAGATTAATCACAGTGTGGTGGGAAGCACATGGAAATAGCAAAGAGATGAGAAATGAGAGCGGGAGAGAGGAGGGAAAAAGCCCCAACATGAAACACTGTTTTCTTTCTGGTAGGGCTCAGGCAGGAATAAATTGCCAATGATCTCACTTTGGAGCAATGTCAGTTTATTTGTACTGACTCTGAGCTGACCATTTAGCAGGGGCTTCTCAGCTCTGGTTTACAAGGGAAGAGCCCTGTAATGACACGGGTTTGCTGGGCAACAGGCACAGGGATCTGCTTTGGGGAGGTCCAGCTGATGGAAAGGACAGTGCCTTCATTCTGTGAGTGCTGGCCCTTCCAAATCAGGCTGGACTTAGAGGTGATGCTGCTTCTGTGCAGTCCATAGGTGGGCACAACATGCACTGCTGGGGGTTCTGCAGGAGAAATAAGGCAGATCAGAGCCTAACAAAATAGAGATAATTAATTGAAACTTGACAACTCTGAAATCAAAGCCCCTGGAGTGTTAAGCAGCAAGCACTTGGAAAGAGTCCAGGAAGGGCCAGGGTATGGTATAGATTTGCCTTTCCTGCAGCTCTAATGCTTTCCTCTGTGTTATGTCTCCAGCCTGGAAGAACTGGAGTGTTTTTCTGCAGCTGATTCTTAAGGCCTTTATTTCTCCAGCAGTAGCTAAGGATACTGCTGGAGTTAAAGCATGGATCTTGAAATGGGTGCACCAGACTGAAATCCTGCTACAGCCAGTGACTTATGTAGCCATCAGCAAGTCACTTATTCCCTCTGGGTTTCAACTTTCCCCCTGTGAAATGTGGTTAATGCAGCTTTTCTTTGTTGTGTCAGTGCAGCTCACAGCTCTTTGGGATGGGGCCACTCATGACCAAGTGCACATGAAATCCCTCACAGCCCAGGCTCTTGCTTTGTTCAGGCCTGGGGGTGTTTTTCAATGAAATATTAACAATAACACAAGTGGAAACTCCTGTTGGGATTAGCTGGGAAATCTCTGTGGCTTCCCATTCGTGAGCAACCTCTGTCAAGTAAGCACAGCACCGAGAGGCTGTGACCTCCCCAAAGCCCTGGGTGCACCTTCCATTGCAGGGACATTTGCCTGGGAATGGCTCTACCACTGTAAATCCTCCTGCACAGGCAGCACTCCCACACCCTTGCACTGTAAGGGAGAGCAGGGACTCGGTGAAGGTGCTGCACATTCACAACCCTGTCTTGCTAAGAGCTGGAAGGGACCCAAACATCTATCTAAGCAGCCTTAGCACTTTGTGTTTTCTTGGTTGTAAAGTTCAAGTGTTTAGTTAATGTCTGCACAGGTGGTTAAATACAATGGCTCCCTCTGCCAAGTTACAAAGCCAAAATTTACTGGAAAGAAAAAAAAAATATCATAAAGTCCAAGTTTATTCGTGTTTTTCTGCAGGTTGTAAATGTAAGGAAATGAGACCACTCATGCAGATGGGTGTAACACATGCCTAGTGTGACATCTGAAATGCCACTCATAATTACAAGCCTTGAGACTCAGAGCAGTGGGCAGAAGGGCCCTGTAACAGTTTGGTTTGACCCAGAGTTCGTGTTTTACAGACTTTGGTCAGTCCGTGGGACCGGTTTGCAAGCATTGCTGCAGAAAGGCTGTATAAGAACAAAGCATACATATATTAAACTGAGCCCAAATACCTTTCTGGAAAAGAGCTGTCATTCAGGGGGTGTGACATTGGTGGGAGAGGATCCTGTGTTTGCCTCCTAACAGCCTGAGAAGGGGCACTCTGAGTTAGAGTGACCAGGCACCAAAGCTGAAGTGTCCCCAGTTTTGTGGTTCTGTCATCCTTGTTACCATGGGAGGACCTTAGTGACAAACACAAATCTGGATATCCTTAGAGCAAGAGGCAGATTTTGATCTATTTCTGGGTGCAAGAATGCAAACATAGTTTACCATGAGTGACCTGGATAATTTTAACATATTTATTCCACATTATTCCATTTTCCCACTATAGGGGAGAGCTTCCTCCCCAGGAACAAAAGCCCTAAAGGCTTGTAGGTACTGGAGTCCTGCCCTGTGTTGAGGGAAACAGTGATGGGATGTTTTCAGGAGCTGAGCAGAGCTGTCCCAGGCTGCTGCAGGTGGCAGGAGAGGGGCAGGCAGTGTGTGCCAGGCAGCCCTGCTCCCCTTCCCTGCTTTAGCACCATGGAAAGAGGAACATGAAGCTGCTGGGGGGTGGCCTCTCAGGAAAAGGGTCTGAAAATCACTCATTGCTGCTGACTTGCTTCCACTTCTAGTAGCAGATCAATCCTCTAGATTTCTAGACAGAAAACCCCCTTGGTTTGGTTTTCTCCTGCACCTTAGTTCTCATGCCAGCCTCAGTTTAGGCTGTCAGGAAGGAGAACATTTGCATTCTGCTTCTGCAAGCTCTGTGTGTACATAACCCTCCTGCAGCAGAAGTGCACTCCTATATTCATGAGGAACAGGCAGTGCCACACGTGGCTGTCAGGCCTTGGGAACCGAGTTTGGAAAGACATGGGGATGCACTGGACGTGAGCAGAACAAACTGAAAGGCTGAGCTGCATGTTGTTATTATCAGCAGCATTGCTGCTGGCTCTTGTGAGGGTCCTTTTCTCTGTGCCCTCCCACCTCCTAAATGCCCAGTGAGGAGAGTGCTGGCCCAGCCCCTGTGCTCAGGCAATAGCCAGGCATGTTGTAATGACCAACCTGCCCTGTGGGACCGAGTTGGGAGGGAAGGAGGTGCCTTCTCTGCCCGGGTGAACTCGTGTCTTTTAGCCATCAGAATCTTTTTGAACCACCCCCAAGGAAAGGATGACTAAACCAGCCCCCAAGTGACACATGTTCCTCTCTGCTGCTTCACACTGGAAGGCTCCAAGGTCTGTTGGTGAGATGGAGCTTCCTGCTGAGAAGACAACTCAAGCTGGCAAGAGATTAAATAGCACTTTTAACTGCCTGATAGTGTGAAGCTAAAAAGAATAAAAAAAGACATGCAGTGTCACCTAGCGAGTAAACCAAAGCTTGCTGAAGCCCATTGAAAGGTTTCCCTTGAATTCAGCAGGTATTGGAACAAGCTGCCAGCGTCCCGCTGGTGTGACCTCAGGTTACAGCTGTGCCACTGCCACTAAAGGAGGCTGTTCGGGTCTGGAGCTCAGCATCCATCCCAGCAAAGGCAAGGGAAAAAGAAAGAAAAGGGGTGGGCCTGGCTGTGGAGCTCATTTCTGTTCCTTTCAGTTTATAGACTGGATTTATCACCCCTAGCTGAAATGATTTCTCAGTGTTAGACACCTGCCTTTCCCCACGGCCAGCTCATAAACGACACTGCTCTTTAATATAATGGTTCTAAAGGTACAAAGGGTAAGTTCCAGCTGAAGCAATGTTTAATTTGGCTTTTGTGGTTCAGACAGCTAAGGAGCTGTGGGCATGTCAGTTTGAATTTCAGCTGCAGCTCTCAGGCACCCAAACCCAGCTTTAACATGTACCACTGTGCCCCCAGACAGGGCCTCGCGCTTCAGGCAGCCCTGGACTTCAGGGAGCACTTAACATATGAAAGAATTTATTCCTGGTTTGAATTTGAGCAGCACTACAGTGCATTGTACTTTATTACAATGCTTCTGAATCGCTTTCATAATTTCCCCTGTGCCACCACCCGACTGTAATTCCTCTGCCGTGCACGCTCGGGCTCCAGCACACGGCTGAGCCTGCAGGCTCCTCGGGATGCTTTGCATTCCCCCATCATCTCTCCACCAGCCTGAATGAATTTCAATTCACAGCAGTCCTGTATGGGAACCAAGTGTGATTATGTCCTGTAAGCGAGGAAAAAGGAGGAGGAGAGGGATGAATGCTGGGCACGAAGACACGGGCAGCCCGTGGCAGCGGGAGCCTCCAGCTGCCTGGTTTGTTTGTGCTGCTGGATTTTGGGTTGGTCCATGCTTTGTTATCTGCATTGTAGGGGGAAAAAACATCTTTTGGTTGAGTAAAGCTCATGGCCAGCCTGGCAGAGGCAATGGGCAGCCTTCAACACTCACATATGTTCCAGTTTTAATTACACATTTTTTGAGCTTAAGCGTTTCCCGTGAGATGTGAATATTCTTCTATTTGAACCACTGGAAACTGAGGTTGAATGAGAAGAGGTTTTTTAATGATAAATATTCTTCTTGCTGTCTTTTCTGAAGCTGCAGAGCCCTTCAAGGTGTTAAACAAAGCTGTCAACGATATTGATGTTTAGCCACATCTTGGTCCCATGAAGAAGTTGGGATTATTGCATTAGGAAGGTGCTCAGCATCCAGAGACCTCATCTCTGCTGTCACTGCAGGGAAGAAAAGTGGATGCAAAGTTCCTTCTTAATAAATGTGTCCTCATTTATCATCACTTAGTGCCTTTGGAAAATGAGAGATTTGTTTTTCCAAGTGATCTTGCAGCATTGGGAAGACTTCTGCAGCTTTGACTCATTGTGATTATTCCCAAGTGTTGTCATCAGTTCTTCCTGTATTTATGTGAAATTGCTCTTGTCTGTGCTTAGCTCCCAAAGCTGATCAGAGTGTTTTGAAGAGGAAAAAACCCACATCCCCACCCCCTGCTTATGGTCTAAAATATGATTAGTTTCATTCAATGTTATACTGCTGGGAGGTGCCAGACTGAACCTTCTAGAGAGCCCCAATATTCTAATTTTAATTTGTCAGGCTATTGCTCATGGTATAGCTTACATACATTGGCTATAAATGAGGAGAAGCTGAAAAGAATTACTGGAGATCACTATACAATTATCATTAAAGCTGTTCTGTGCTCGTCTGTTCTCTGAATGTCTAAGCATGCTTTAGATGGGATTTTCTGCTGCACAGTTGTATCCATCAAAGCAGGAGGTTAAAGTGTTTCTAAATTGGACTGTGGGTAATTAAACTCTCTGCCATGTAAGTGACTGTGATGCAGATCCCAGGGTGAGGATGTGCCACTTACGATCCCCATAAACACCAGGGAGAACGAGCCCCACGTAGCAGAAATTGGTACAAACTCTGCAATCCCAGGCTCCTGGAGTTGGGCATTAGCAGTAAAAGTGCATCTGCTTGCTGTTAAAATGCAGAAAGGATGCCTGATCTGGGCTATGCACACTAAGCAGTCAAAAGGCCAAGGTGATGAGAGGGATGGTGCAGCTCTGCCATGAGGAAATGCTGGAGAATTGGGATTGTTCAGTCTGGAGAGGAGAAGTTTTGGGGTGACTTCATTGTGGCCTTCCAGTACCTGGAGGGAGCTACAAGAAAGATGGAGAGACTATTTAGGAAGGCTCGGAGTGCCAGGACAGCTGTTAACCAGAGCAGGAAACATGCTGGGTGCCCACCTGGGCTTTCTCACCATCTGCTTCATTTACCTGCAAGGCTCAAATGTGGCTGTTTAGACCTGGAGCTGCCTCCTCATCCCCTTGGTCTTCTGTTTCTGCTGGAGCAAGTCCAGAGGAGGCCACGGAGATGCCCCAAGGGCTGGAGAACCTCTGGAGCCAGGCTGGGAGAGCTGGGGGGATCACCTGGAGAAGAGAAGGATCCAGGGAGACCTGAGAGCGCCTTCCAGTGCCTAAAGGGGCTCCAGGAGAGCTGGAGAGGGACTTGGGACAAGGGATGGAGAGACAGGACAGGGGGAATGGCTTCCCACTGCCAGAGGGCAGGGCTGGATGGGATATTGGGGAGCAATCGTTCCCTGGGAGGGTGGGCAGAGAAGCTGTGGTGACAGTGCTGATGTCCCCAGCCTTGTCCCCAGCAGCAGATCCCGGAGCACCATCCCTGTGCTGTGCAAAGCCACCCATGGAAAGCCCAGTTTCTTTCTGTCAGCTCAGTTTAGTTTGGAGTTGAGTTTATCTGCCTGGGGCAGCCCTAATGTGAGGGTGGGAATAATGACCTTCTGTGGAACGGGGCATAAAAACTGGCTGTATTCTCTTGAGCAAGTAAACACTCTCCTTTCACACCAGGGCTTGTGATAAAGGCTCCTTTCTCTGACTCCTTCTCCATCCAGATGTTTCTCCGTTACCAGAAACATCTTCAGCTCTTATGGCCACCATGAAAATATTCCTTACACCCCTGTTTTAATGTCATCTTTTCTGTTCTATTCATTCTATTCCAAGCATGTACTGCATTTTTCTTTTTAGAAAAAGAGTGTGCAGCTACTTCTAAGAAACTTTCTCCCACACTGAATATCTTTCCCAAGCATGAGAACATTCTACCCTTTCATTTGCTCACCAGACATTGCATGATTTGCAATGGAAACTGGCAAGAACATTTAAAATAATAAAAATAAAAATTGGGATCATCTCAGAGCTGGGAGATGAGTGCATTTGCTGAGAGATGGAGGGGTTTGGAGTACTGTGATTGAAGTCTCCAGGAATGTTAACTGAATTTTAATTTGTCTTTTACAAAACAATATGTATGGATTGAGTGCAGGAGAGGTCAGAGGAGGGGAAGAGACTGAGCCATGCTGGGGAAATGTGTTGCTAAGTGAACACTGAACAGGTTTTTGGTTAGTGCAGTTTTTCAGATTTGGGCTCTAATCTTTATTGATTTAACAGGGGCTCTCACACAGTAATTAATGTGGCATTCATTGTCCATGGTACTCTTGGAAAAGCTGTGTATTAGCATTGCTCCTGCATGACTGCTGGGGCTGGGATGGGCAGAAGTGTGTGTGGAACCTTGGACTGGAGTATAAATAATACAAGTTTGGTGATGAGGTCTAGGGCTGCTTGTTTCCCCAGCTTGCTGCTTTCGTTGTGCCCTTTGGGGGTGAATCTTTGGGCATTTTTGGGGGGGAATTGGTTCATTTTTCAGGAACCCATATCAGACCTTTGGGCATTTCTCCTGCTGGGGGTGCTCCTGGGGTGTCTCCTGCCACAGATGTCCAGCTGATGGAGCTGTGAGGAGGAAGGGTCATGGAGCAAGTGTGGGTGTGAACTGATGCACAGGGTCAAGGGGAGTAAAGGTTTGGCTTCACCACCATTGTCACACCTTGCTGACATTTCTCACTCGATCCTTAATCCTTGAAGTGAGGCTACAAAGCCTCCCTAAATCCTGATTTCAGTATCATTTGTGAGGTATTCAAGCCCAGATCCTTGAAGGATTTCAGCATCTTTTCTCTATTTTATTGCTACTGAATGAAGCATCGAGATAAATGAATCTCATGGCTTTGGGCTGGCTTTATTCATGATTTTTGAGCCTTTTGCTTTGGCAAAACCCACAATAAACTCTTTCTGGATGGAGGCCAGGTTTGTCTTTGACATCCTGTGCAGCAGCACACGAAGCTGAGTCTCTCTCCATGTTTCACAGCACTGAGGGAGTGATGGACTGCGAGCTGAGCACAGTGGTCCAGCTGTTCCCTCACAAATCCTTCCTGTGGATGAAAGGAGGCTGAAGCTGTTAAAATGATAGCAGTGAATGGCATCAGAAATACGACAGACAGATGGATGGAAATGTAACAGCTGTAAAAGGCCCAGAGGAGAAAACTGGGATAAAGGCTAATTTATTCCACTTCAGCTGTATTGCATTGTCTTTTCTGAATGGATTGGGTACTTGGTGATCCAATGGCAACATAATTCCAATTGTGAAATGATAATGCACAATTACCAAAGCTGTCAGGTACAGCCAGCTGGAGGACTGGCTGCTGGGAGCCTCCATTTGCCCAAATTAAAAAGTGGGGAATTTGTTAGTAAGACAAAGCTTCAGGATGTAGGTGCCTGTCGAAGTGAAAAAAGGTGTTGTTTCTTTTCTTTTCACATTTTTCCTGTTCTCCTGCTGTCTGTGGGCACTGAAAACAGGGAGTTTCCCTTCCCCAGGTGTGAGGGAGAAGATCCACAATAAAGCCATGGAGGTTCTTGGGAGACAAGAGTTTGTGACTGAGCAGGGCTGGCTTAGCTGGGCCAGTTTAGCTGAGCCAGGAGGGGATGGAGCAGCTCCCTACGAGCAACCTAAGACTTCTTGGAGGGGTGTAACCCAGACAAGGGAGATTTAGTGATGCCAGATAGTAAAACAAGGGGGCAGTGGCTGTGAAACAGCTGTTTGGAAGCTGCAAGTTGAATATTAGGAAAATAGTTTTCCCTAGAAAGGAAGGGCAGGCCTGGGACGGGTTGTCTAGACAGGCTGTGGAAGCGCCATCCTTGGAGGTTGTGGAGCCTTGGCTGGATGAAGCTGTGACTGACCTGAGCCAGCCTTGGCCACAGTCCCACGTGGAGCAGGAGACCGAGAGGGCCCTCCCAGCCAATATTCCTGTGATAAGAGACCTTGGAAGGGAACAGCTGCATCTGCAAAAACATTTATTTTAATACTCGACATCGGGCAAAATTAGTTGAGGAAGGGCAATCCCATTTCTTAAACATGTGGGAAAAAGAACAACTTAGAAATGCAATAAAAGAACAAGAAGTCCAGGCACTGTTTTGTACGTCAGGCTTCTTAAAAACCCATTCTGCAGCATCTCAAGTGATAGCTGCCCATTTGTGTACATGTCAGACCATACACCAGTGCATCTGTCATAGCTTTTCTTCCCTTTTGAGACAATCAGGCATAGATTCTGTGGGTTTCTTATTTCCAGCACTGTATAAACAAAATTTGCTTTATTATGTTTACTCATTTGGAAAACAGCTGATACTCTGGGTGTGTATTCTAAGATTTTTTTTTCTGAACTCACTTCAATATTTTTTCCTGTGTCATAATAGTTGGCTTGGAACAGCAAAGTGGAATAATCAGTGGGTTGTGGCTGAAATCAGAACCATGTACCAGAGGCTGGGTTGATCTTTTATGTCCATTATGGTTACTAAAAAGACAAAAAAAGGAAAAAAAGACTACTTGGTTGAATCTGAAGATAAGAGAAAGTCCCCTGAGAAAAAATAAAAGTGAATAATTGGAGTCAGTAGTAGTTATTTGGCTTTCAAATATTCTGGATTTTCCAAAGGCTGTCTCCTTTCCCTGAAAAGCGTGGCCTGGCCCTGATTTTGTAGAGTCAGGGGAGAAATAGGTGGGCAAGGATTTTGGTTCCTTTCAGTGCTGGGAGCATCTCAAGGAGGGAGATGATCTAGGCAGGACAGCTGATGCTGTGGAGCTGATATTCTTCTGCACACAGGCTTCCTAAACTCCTGAACTGGCTCTTCCCAAGCTGTAGAGCAGGGAATAGGATTCCAAGATCCCCGTGAAATGGCAGAACTCCTGATTGATCAAGGATTTCAGAGGTATTTGCCACAACTACTGCCCTCTCTCCGATTTTCCTTACACAAGATCCCATCTCTTGAGGGCGTGCTTGTCACGCCAGCCCTGGGGAAATTCCCTTACCTTGGAGGTGTCCTGCCAAAATCCCAGTTCTGGGCTGGTTCCAGTTTGCTTCCTAATGGCTAAACGGTTGAGCTATCACGGGAGCTTAGTCACATCAAGATAGTGCTCAGAGCCAGCCCTGATTCATTTAGTTGCACAGGAGGGTTTTGAGATGATGGCTTCATCATGAGTCAGTTCTGCATTACCACATTCCTCTGACGTTACACAGCAATATTGGAGCTGCCACGAGCAAACAGATGAATGATACGAGATTAGATGGACCTTGTCTCTGGTAATGGGGAACGTGTCATGCCTCAGACAGACACAAATGTGTTGCATCAGGCTGTTCATGAGAGGGAGGCAGAAGCCTTTCTCAGCCCTGCTCAGATTATATATAGAAATGGCAAAGTGACTTTGCTGCTTGATTTCAGCTATTCCTATTCCTAACCATGTCTAATCATTCCTTTTGAAAATCTTGTTAAGGTATTCTCGTCAATTAGCACTTGTTTCAGTGAGCTTCATGGATTAATTAGATGTTGCATTACAAAAATAATTATGCCTTTTAACCATTTTCGGTTATTTACTCCTCTAAATGTTAGTTTTGTGAGGCAGACTGGCTTGGTGCCACAGTCATTTGGGTAGAATCTAACACAGATTAATGAGCAAACTTGAAAAGCAAGCAGTGAGTCCCCCAGTGTTTTGTAATTAAGCAGTTTGATTAAAAACAACTGGAACAACTCTGTGCACTGTGAAACAAAGTGGAACAGCTCCCTGCCCTGAGACCTCCGTCCCACCAAACATCAAACCCGGCTCTGAAAGTAATTTTGGTACCTTGGCTGCCTGATAAGTTTCCTAGGAGAGGTTTTGAGGAGCAGGCATTGAGGCAGGGCAGAGGTTGTTCCCCAGCCTTCTGCTCTGCAAACACAGAAGGACAGAGGGAGACAGTGGGTTTTTTGAGGAAGGAACTCAAATGCTTGTCCTGATGTGCTTGTGCTGCTCTAGACACAGCTCATGGAGTTCAAAAGAGGTGGCTTTTTAATGTGAGCTCGGAATTGGTGCCATCAGCTTTAGTGGAGCTGCTTCTGCCTCCCTGCGAGGCCACTGAGACCTAAAGTGAGCCCTCCCAAAGTACCTGTGCCCAAATGGGCTGTGGCTGTGCACAGCTCTCTTCCCTGTGCTGGCCCAAAGGCTTCAAACTGCTGCTGGGGGGAAATTCCAGCCCCAGTTTGCAGGAAGCTTTGCTGATTTACACCAATTAACAGGCTGGCTCTGAGGAAAACTAAGAATGATGAGTGACCTGAGTGTGAGCATCCCAGGACCTCACTGTGCATGTGTGGACAGTGCTAGAAGAGATGTGACCAAGGCTGGGCTGGCAAAGCTGGTGCTGCAGCTCAAGTGTGAGGCAGAGCCAAATGTTGCTCACCTTGCATTAAGGCAAGCCAGGCTGACAGAAAAATGCACATGTTCTTCTCTTCCTCTCCCAGCACTACCCGCCTGAGCTACATTTCTGTGGAAATGTGCCTGTCTGAGGCCTCAGACATCAATTTGCTCTGATTTTCTAACCCGTTTAGCTCTCTTTCACGGGCAGATCTTGTTTAGAATCAATAGCTCCCCACCATCAGCCCCATTTAGTGGATATTCATTTATTGGATTTTGAAAATGGAAAGGAAGAAGACTTAAAAGAGAAAAGATGAGGTTTTTCATTGAAGTGCAGTATTTGAAATACAGACTCTCTCTCTTGGCTTTAAGTATCACTGCATTAGAAAACACAGTTGAAATGATTCATGCTCCAGCTTGGCTTATAAGCATAAGCAGACTACAAAGATCTCTTCTTCTAAACCTGAGAGCTCAAATGTTGCTTGGATCATTTTAGCCAGCTCTTTACTCAGATTTTCCCTCAATTTTTAGCAGGTTGTGAAGTCTTTCAGACCTGGCCTCTACCAAGCTGTGACATGGGATGAATTCTTGGAGACCAATGACAGTGACCTGTTCCTTTACCCTACTGTCCCTCTGCAGAAGGGTGGTCACCTCATCTACTGAGTGCAGCTTTGATGGCATCTGTAGGGCTACCAAGGGCTGTCTGGGTTGTAGATTTGTCAGTTGTTCTTACAGGGAAATATTCTGTCTTCCAGAGGGTCTGTTTATAATTTGGATATTTGAAAAGAAAAAAAAGAAATTGTAGGGAAAACTGTGCCCAGAGTCCTGTTGGTCTCATCCTTCCCAACGTTGCTGTGCCACACATCACAATAAATTGGAGTATAAACCTCCTACACCTTCCAGAAAACTTGATTAAGTGAATAATTTCTTTTATCTATAAGGAAAATTGCATTTCTTTATCAGCAATGATGCTCTCCCCTGGAAACGGGCAGAGGAGGAGCACTGATGAGGAGAAATGGGCATTACTCACCCATGAGAAAGCCTGCACACAAACCAGGTGTTGGATTGACTTTTCTTTGTAGCTTAATGTGCCTTTTCAAGCAATGGAATAACCCTTGCTTGGAAGTCATTCCTTGTGTATGTGATCTATGAATATTCCATTGCATATACCTACATGGAATAGATGTCTTTTACAAAACAGCTTTTCTGAGCCAACCCCAGCACACAGGGAAATGCTTTGTCAGGCAAAAGGGGAACCAGGAAACTGCTCTCTGCAGTGAAACACCCATCAACAGCACGTGTAGCTGTATGACCTGATTTTGGGACTGTCACTCCTGATTTGCCTGAAGAGACAGAACAGGATGCTCTTGCTCTGGGAACATTGACAGACTCCACACTGCAGGTCCAATGCAGCTGGTATTGTTTGAGAAGGTCCAGCAACATGCCAGGGGTTGTCTACAGGGGTAAATTCCATCACCCATGACTCCTTTAAAGCCCCTGTGTGAAAGGACTGAAGAAATAATGTTGGTAATGACACTGTCTTAAATCCCTGGGGGCAAATGTGTGTCCACCTGCACACAGAAGATCCCAGTGGGAATGAACACCTAAAGAAGCCCCTGGTACATGGATACAATGCAGAGCCTTCCCTGGGACCCAGGCCAAAACTTTTATTGTGCCATCAATTAGCAAAAAGGGCCAGCATGGCCCTTCCCAGCAGCCTTTCTCCTCTTGGGGAAGAGGATATTTTCAGGATCCAGGGAAAGGGAGATCCTTCTGCACCTGCCATTTGGCAGGGGCCTCAAACACATCAAGAACCAGAGACGAAACCCTTTCTGTTGTGAAGTGTCCAGCCTGGCTGCTGGGCAGGTATTGGTGATGCTGGAGGCTCCCTGTGTGTCAGAGTGAGGAGGAGAAGGCACTTTGAGTTTGGGAGAGAGAAATATGGTCACAGAAAGGAGTTAATTGAGGATTAGCTAAAATGGGCTGGCATAATATGCCCAGTTTAGTTCCTGCACGTCCTCCCTTCCATGGGACTCAAGTCTGGGAGCAAACACGGAGCTCAGCTTTGGTCCAGGTGGCTCAAGGGCTGATAAATCTGTGCTTTAGTAGTCCAGGCTGCAGGGCAAGGTGCACAAAGGGAATCTGAGGGGATTTGTGCATGTGCAGGATTAATTTTGGCAGCTCCTGCTTCACTGCTTGCAGGATTCAAGCCAAGCAGATTAAAGACACCTCGTGTCTCTTTGCTCTAACACCTTCCTCTGTCATTATAACAGATGTACTTTCTTAGAGCCTCACGGTGGTGATTACTGTGAAGAAACTACAATCACCTTTTCTTCCTCTTCTCTCTCCATTTGCCTATCTGTTGTTTAACTGTGAATTTCTTAGAGCAGGGTTTAACGTCCTTAAATTCTTGGAAAACATCTGGCAAATAACGAATGTGAGTGTGTACAAACAGTGACAGACTCCACCTGGTTTAGACTGCTCTTCTTTTAGTGCTTTCTGCTCAGGATGGGAATCAGAACTGGAGAACATAAAAACTCCGGAGGCATATTTTATTTCCAAACTCCAGCACAGTGGCCCTGAACTCGTGGCTCGGAAACCTTCCTGTTATCTGTAAAGCCCTGAGAGTGCTGAGGCTGACCAGGAATGCTGAGTTACATCACCTCTTGTGCTTCAGTGCTGCTGCTTATGGCCCCCATAGGTTAAGGTCAAGTCTGAGGCTGCAGTTGGGTGAAGGCTACCCTGGTTAGTGTATCATTTTTAGTTTGTTCATAATCTGAGTGTATTCTGCTTTGTTTCCACCTTTCTGAAGGGTAATAGGAACTCTGTCAGACTGTTTTTCTACACTAAAGTGCAGCAGAGGTGTGAAAAATATTGTAAGAATGGCCATAACAAAGTTTCTCCCAAAACAGTAGAGTGTGCACAGACCAGCAAAAAGTTCACCTCATTGCTAAGCTCATGAAGCTGCTCCATGTGCAAAGGCTCTACCCTTGAGCATTCCCTTAAGACTAAACAGCCCATCCTGGGGAGGTTAAAATAGCAATACAGACAGGCTTATTCAGAGTTTAAATTTCACCTCCATCTCTCTGCCTAAGCGATACCAAAATCCAGGCACTACTGAAATCCTCAGGAGAGCCAAAGGAAGATCTGAAGACCTGAATCTGAAGCCAGCCAAGAGGCAAAGGGACTCAGGAGAAATCCAGGCAGCCTGAATATGCTCTTTAGTGCCTATTCACATCTCACGTGTTCTTTAGCCAACAACTTCCATCCAAGAATGTAATATCCTCCTCCACTCTTTCCCCTCTTTCTGTCCAGTCCTACAGCCCTTACATGAACTTTGAGTAATTCCCATCAAAATCAGCTGGTTTGCCGAGTGAAGTTCAAATCTCCCTTGGCTCTGTGTTTGCAGCTTTAAGTCCTGGTAATAAAAGAGTTTGGGGAATCTGCAGAGAATTGACAAACCACAGGCCAACTCCATATCCTACTCCCTGCCTCATCAGCCCTTTTCTGAAGGAGAGATAACTCGCTGTCCAGCCTTCCCAAGCCCAGCAGAGACACCTCAAAATCTGCTACCTTTCAGCTAAAGATCCGTCTGGAGAGCCCCTGCCTTGAAGCCTCGGAATAAATTATGTTGCTCCAGTCCTTGCAGGGCAGATAATGAGATTCATTCTCAAGATTGACAGTCTTTCTTGACAGCCTTCATCACATCCCTCTGATGATCTCCTGACAATAGTTTCTGAGGCAGTAAATTAGAAGTGGACATAAAGCCTTCAGTGGGAAGTGAAGGCACTATTTTGTGCTTCCCGACTCTAAATGCAGAAAGAGGCAATTTTAAGCCATACACTTACCCGGCTTAGCTTAGCAGTGATTCAGGGTTGCAAGAAAGATACGGTTTGAGTGGTTTTATTGCTCTAAATGGGACTAAAATTCACTTTTTATCTAAGCATTGACCTCTCTAAATGTATCCTAAACATACACTTCATCAGGAACATTAGACTGTAGTCTAAATTGTTCTATTCCTAACTTCAGTACAGTGCTTAAGGTGTGTGCTAAACTCAAAGGGCCGGTGCCTTGAAAACAGATTAGTTGTTGTAGTTGTTTCTTGTGTCCTGAGCTGCTTTTAACCTGTAGCTGGGCCTTTTCTCCCCGGAATGTTTGCTCTTCTCTGGCACTGACATTGCTGAATTTTTGGTTGTCCTGATCTGACAATGTGTGTTGATGTGGTGCAATAGAGATGACCCCAAGTGGAGGAGGTGAAGAAGCCTCTCCCAAACCTGGGGGCCTGGCCAGACAGGCTTGAAGCAAAGCACTGTATTGATGGGCCTGAACTGCATCACTTCTCCTGGGCAGCTTCAAGCTCGGGGGATTGATAGCAGTGTCAATCCATGTCTGGAGCCAATACATGTGGCTTAAGATCAGCTCATGGAAATACAGGCATTTCTGAGTGATCTCATACCAAGGGAGGGAATAGAAAATGCCAGCTGTAATGCAGCTTTCTCTTCTCCCTGCTAATTGTTTTAGCTAATGAGGGAGACAGAAGCGCTCATGGTGTTTAAGCCTGAAGGGTTGAATCCCAGCAGAGTTGACTCAGCTATTCATCTCTGCAAAGCAGATAAGCTTGGTGGTGTGTGTAGAAAAATGATAGAAAGAAAAATGCTTTTCATGATGAAAAAACCCTTCCATTTGAACAATAAATGTGAAAATATCCTTCCCCCATCACCTACCTCAACAGAACAGGACAAATGTGAAAACATCCTTCCCCCATCACATGCCAGGGGGCAAAAATACTGTTAGAAATGCTGCGTGTATTTGGAATTCCTATTTTAAGAGCTTTGACCAAGCTAAAAAAAGATGCTAAGAATCCCAGGGTGCAAGAATGTCCAAACCAAGGAGGGGAAGGTGCTGTGTGGTGCCCGGGTTGCAGTGCTGCCCCCCAGCCCCACTGCAGGGCCAGGGGTGCACCATCCTAGCTCCCACCTCAGCTCTTTAATTTCCTCTAGCTGCAGCTGCTGCAGGGCATTATCTGGCATCTTTCAGCCACGCTGCTTTTATTTCCTTCTCTAAAACACTTATCTACATGTAGCAGCCTCTCGTTCTCTGGCCCCGTGACAAAGGCCCTTTTGGTGGCACACACGGAGCTGCTCGTGTGGCGGGGCAGGGGAAGGTGCTGCTTGTGTGGCTGGATGGCAGGAGCATGGCCCACTTGTGACACACCCAGGTGTTCTGGCGTGCCAAGAATGAGCTTTTTGAGACTGCAGAGGGGTTGTACCAACGTTGGCACGTGCAGAAACCTTGAGTTTGGATCAGCTGGTCGGTGCTAATAATACCAAGGTTGTGGGATTGATCGCCCCTGTGGTGTCCTGTAGCAGCTCTGGGCAGCCTGCAGGGCCACTCCATCAGCAGCACCAGGATGGACCTGCATGCCATGGAAAATGGGTTCTCTTGTCTGCTTGGTCATGCACATCTCTGCAGAGAACTGGGCAGAGCCTGGTATCTTTTCTGGAAGGTTTTATTTTATGTGTGTTTTGTAGTTTTAACTCCATTCTAGGAAGACTGAGGGACCTGTCTAGCAGGCATCTTGAATGGGATGCTGTAGGTCAGAGGCAAAGTCCTTTTGCCTATATATTTTTCTTTACAGATATCCCATTCTGGTTCTCTTCCCTTTGCCCCCGAGTGCTGACGTCTCACACGTGTTTATTTTTCTCCTTTCCCTTTAGGGACTCCCTGGAATGTGTCTATTTTCAGCAGGGAGAGGTGCCATTGTAGCAAGTGTCATGTTTCCCCTGTGACTCTTGCTTCTGAAAATGGAAGAATTTCCAAGGAGGAGCAGGAGTGTCATTAGGGGAATCCACTTGATCTGTCCCCATAGTTTGCATGTTTTCTTCCCCTCTGGGAGGGGGGTTCTCCCTCCAGTCAGAACTGTGGATTGACACAGCTATTTGTTATTCTTAGCTGCTTTTGACAGAAGCCAAAAATGGTGCTTTCCATTAGTCATTTCCCATGTTGTCCATGTAAAGGCCATGGCAGGGCAGGAATCTGTCCCTCAGCCTATTGCCAGGATCCAGAAATCTGGGGGGACTCTCCCTACAGACTGTACATTAAGGGGAATTCCTTTTCATGGGTGAGGGTTCACATTTTTCCTTTGGGGCTGGGCAATCATCCTGTTCCTTCATCCAGAGATTAAACTATGCTAAGCAGCTTCCTCAAGTTTGCCATGTCAGGGGCTCCCAGAATTTCACGGACTTTGTACAGAGCAAAAGAATCATCATAGGTATAACAAATACACAGTGAGGCTGCTCCAGAATGTGGATCTCTTTCTCTTTTGTTTTCTCTTCTGATTGTTTGATGTTCACAACACTATGGTTGATTATTTCTCTGTTTTCCTTTTCTCTGTTGCTTTCCAGTTTCCTGGTGAGGGAGGAGGGACAGGCACTAAAAAGCAGCTTAAAGGCTGTTTGTCAGAGTCTTGCAGGCCAGGTTGGCAGACAGGAATGGCATAAGGGTAGGGTGAATATTCAGCTGTTTTAATTCTGTGAGTCTGATGATCAGTGCTGTGTCATTGAATCATAAACTGCATGGAACACCCACGTGAGCAAAGACTTTAGTTGTTCCTTGAAATGCTTTGCATGTTCTAAAGTGATAATGGCATTAATAATAATAAAAAGGCATATTAAGTTATGGAGATGGTCTCTTTAGAGCAGAGAATACACTGACTGTGTAGAGACAACACTGTTGTCAAGTGGTAACTTGGTATTGTACGTTCTTGTATTACTATCTATAGCTTATAGCTTTGGGTGGTTTTTCTACCCTATTTATTGCTACTTGAATACTTTGGTCCAGAATATGTCAGGAAGCCTTCAGCTGAGTCATATTACTCACAACTTAGCAGAATCCTCACACTCACCTCTTATTTCCTGACAGCATCCCAGTCTGGTGGAGCTGAACGGGCAGAAATGCTTGGCCACCACCACTTGGTGAGACAGAACAATGTTCAGGTCACTTGTGTGTTGGAACTGGCTGTGAAGTGGCTCCAGACAGCCCTGACAGAGCAGACCTGCCTGTGCTGCTGCCTTGGGGTTGTTGTCTGGCAGGAGAAGGGGAATCTCTCCCTCAGGCTCAGCAAGAGCAGCAAATTCCTGATTCTGCTGTACCAAGGTGCATATTCAGAGCTCTGGAGCATTTTCACTCTTTAGTGCTTTAAATATGTGATGTTACAGTTTCAGGGTGGATATCAACCCTTTCTTTATACTGAAAGATAAGGATATAAAGCACTAGAATAACATAAAGAAGCCATAAAGGCTGGTTTCTGTCCTGGTGCACAGCTCTCCACCATCAGCAGCACCTTAGCACTGTGCAAGGAATATTTTTTCACTGAATCAACATTCTGCTGCAATTGTAAGGAAATTTCAAGAACTTATAAAACAAAGCAGCTTGCCAAGAGAGCCCCATACTGAAACAGATATTTTGAGTGCTTAAGAAAGGGAAAAAAAATCACTGAGAAACTACCACAAAGTCTCTGGAGTCAAATACATGATTCCTCCTTCCCCTGCTGCCCATCCAGGCCTTTCTTCCTATTCATTTCATCCTTGCATGCTCTTTTTAATTCCTTTTAATGACATCCTTTACCTGGCCCTGTGGCTTCTTAACAACTCAAAGCCCCAGAAAGTGCTGGCCTGCTATTTTGCAGGCTTTAGCTGAAGCAGAGTGAAAGCTGACACTGCTTGTAGAAGCAAGAGCACCATCACACAGCGAGTCTTGCAGCCCGTGTGGTTCCAAGTCACCTCCGTGCTGAGCCCAGCCCATGTGCCAGCTCCTCTGGGCTGTCAATAAGGATATCCAGGCAGAAATAAAGTGGGACATGAGCTTTAGCTCAGTGCAAATGCCTCCAATTTTCTGGGAGTGCAAATTAAAGGAAGGATAAATGTTTTATATTTAAAAAGAAACAAGCCAGCATTGGTTCTCTTAATTTAAGTAATTTTTCATGTAGTTAACATTTATCACAGAGAGCAAAGACTTCAGCTGGTAAAAATTAGTGGATTTCCATAGAAGAACGAATCTGCTCTGGCTTATTCCAGCTCAGACTTTGACTTCCTACAAATAATGGAATTGGGAGGTGGGGATGGAAGGAAGAAATTAGGCGAGCTGCAGCTTGGCAGAGCCCACTGAGCTGTTTTCAAGAATCCTGAATGCTCGAGCTCAGAATCGGCCAAAACACTCATTACAACCAGTATTAACAACTTGCTGCCTTCCTAGTTGTTAAGAGGTCGCAAATCAGCCCTGCCTTGCTTTCAGAGTTTGTTGTTTTGCAGTTCCTGGGGGCAGCTCCGAGGGGTCCGTTCCAGCTTTGGGCCCAAATCTGTTTTCCATTCCCACTGCCCGTGGTGTGCTCAGTCACCCAAGTGACATGGGACCCTCCCTGCTGCCCCACGGGGCAACCAAAGCATTTCAAGCATGACAATAATTAGTGCCACACTGCCTCCTTATGCTCCTGGCAGCTGTAGGTACTTGACATGGATAAAACCTGGACTTCTGTAGGACATGGACATCTATTCATGTTGTTCCTCAGAGGAGCTTTGGCCATGGAGAAGACCATGCAGTTGGCACCGTGCACATGCTGAAGGGACATCCCCTGCTCCAAAGCATTTATGATGCCGAGGATCTTGAGTGCTATTGTTAAAACTCACAATGCATCGTGCCTTAGAACTGTCACCCAATGTGCATGAGGCAGAAACAAAGATGCATGGAGAGCCACAGTGCCCACTTGGCAACGCTCCGTGTGCCAGGGAGGCTCGCCCTGCTTGGCATGAGTGACCTTCCAAGGGGCTGGTGTGGCTATGGCTTTGGAAGGGGTAGGGAAAGGACTCTGCCTTTGTGTTCTGCCTCTGACACCAGTCCCTGCTAATCCGAGCTCTTTGCTTCTCGCCTTCTCCATATCCACCCAAGAAAACGATTAGATGCTTCTTTTAGAACCTGCTCTGATATAATTTGTGGCTCCTGCTCGTGTGTGTTTGTCTATGAGCACGTAAATTTGATTGTCTTTGTGTTTCCAGAAGAATAGGCAATGTCAGTCTTGTGACTTGTCACCTTTCTTTCCTCACAGTTTAGGAGTCATTGCGGCAAATAATTTTGCATTGTTTTTTGGTGTTGACTAGACATGGGGATTTCAAATTTGTTAAAGGAAACATGCTGCTTAGTTGCCTTGGAGAAGCTGCGTGGGTAAATGACATCCCCATCTCTTTATTTCCTACAAGTCTGATAGATCTAGTTACAGTTTGCACTGAGCTGCTGCTCAAGTAGTACAACCTCAATTTTTCCCTCTCTGAGACAGAAGAAAACAACCCCAAATAGAAAAGAAAAAGGTAATTTCAGCAAGATTTCATCCTGGGTGTTTCTGATTAAATGACAGACTTAAAGGAGTGTGTGTGGAAAGACTCACTTCTGGTCATCCCAGTCTTCTGTAGCAAAGGGAAATAAAACTCTGCTTGTTTCATTTCCAAAAGATTTTTGGTCTTTGCACTTTTCACAAAGGCATCGATAAATTCTTTTCCTACTCCAGACTTTTTAAAATGCTCTGAATGTCTTCCAGAACTGTGTTTTAGGGACCAGAAAAGTGAGGATTGAGACTCTTGAGAGTAACCTGCAGTTGGGAAACTCAAAAGCATCCTTTAAGAAATGTAGGTGCTCCACTTCATTTAATTAAATGCAGTGCTTAAAATGGGAGAATTGGCTCTGTGAAGTATCATTTATCTGTCACGGTTTTGTAAAGAAATGAGACAATTTAAAGGTATGCTAATCTTTCCCATTATTCTGAAGCTAAGCTTTCAGTAAGAAAAACTGCCCTTCAAAGGCAAGTGTCACAGTTAACACCTCTTTATAAAAGATAAATGATAATGGGAGAGGAAAACAATTACCATAGTCCTTTCAGCCACCAGGAAAGCCCTTGTGGATGAAGTAGAGGTTCGTAGGGGAAGATCATAACAGACAATGCATCATAAAACAAACAACCAAGAATGAGAAAAAGCTGAACTTAACAGAAAATTATTTCCTTTTATTTTCATTTCACTTGACTTATTTTCCCGTGGCAACTGAAATTGATGTCTCTGGTGGAATTAGCATGTTTGTGACTACCTTTTGCTGTCGTAAATGTGCTTTAAAAAAGAGATTTAAGGGCCCACCAGAGCTCTGAATCATCCCGTGGACAATCTTTTCTCTTGCTCTATTGACTCTTAGGCAGAGGAACTTTCTCTGGTCCAGGCTGGTTTGATGCCTCTGTTATGCCCTGCTGTGCAATCTTTGAGCTGAAATTTTCAAGGGACCCAGTGGGGATTCCACATTTTTTGGCAAGAATTGGCCCTAAAGAATACCTTAGACCCATTTGATGTTTCCATCCTTTATGTGTCTCGTTCTCTGTTATCCCAGCACGCAGCTGGCAATGGCAGGGGTCACTCAGGAGACCCAGATCCAACAAAGTGCTCTGGCATATGATTGCATTTAAACAGAGAATAGCAGTGGCATAAAATCCTAGGAATTAGGAAAAGGGATGATGATGGGCAAAGCAATGAACCCCAGTGCCTTAGAGCTGACAAGAAAGGTGGAGAGAGATGATTTTCAAGGGTCTGGAGGGACAGGACAAGGGGGAATGGCTTCCCACTGCCTGAGGGCAGGGTTAGATGGGATATTGGGAAGGAATCCTTCCCTGGGAGGGTGGGCAGGCCCTGGCACAGGGTGCCCAG
>JAWWEW010000038.1:8222583-8249103 GCA_035583185.1 Anabacerthia variegaticeps | reverse complement strand
CCCCATCCCTGGAAGTGTCCAAGGCCAGGTTGGACGGGGCTTGGAGCACCCTGGGCTAGTGGAAGGTGTCCCTGCCCTTGGCACTGGGGTTGGATGAGATGGTCTTTAAGATCCCTTCAAATCCAAATCCCTCCAGTTTTCTGGATGGATTAGTGTTGTATAGAAGCTGATCCCTGTCTGAATACACAGACATGTGGAAGCTGGAGCTCGTGTGCAGCTGGCACTGCATTGGTGGGCTGTTGAGCTGCATCTCCAGATCTTGCCCAGGAGGCTCATGTGGGAGCGAGCCAGGGGTGCATTTTGGAAGGCTGTGGACTGTCCTTATTTGGATAGCCCCACCTGCTGAGGTCTCTGCCAGCTGTGCAGTGTGGTTCCCAGAGAGGCAGTCTGCAGGTTGCCCACGAGGGAATCACAGCCCCACCAGGGTACAGTCCAACTTCTGCTGTCCTGGGGGCTTTTCCCCCTCCTTAAGCTCCTGCAAACACCCTGTCTTTACTTTGTGCCAGCCGAGAGGTACAATACAAATAATGTAACAGATTATGGAAATGTGAAAACACTTGTGATTTCCCCTGAGATTTTTCTCAGTGCAGTTCAATGGAGTGACTGAAATGCAGGAATATTGCTCAGTAGCCTTAAGCATGTGAGATCTGACCAATAATACATTACCAAGATAATACTGCCTTATCTCCTATGTATGCTGGGAAGATTGATTAGTCTTTGCCTGTAAAATGCTGGGAAATTGGGAAATGTTATTTGCCATAAATGTTAAGTACAGCTCTTACTGTGGCATCTGTGACTCAGTTCCTTAGTTTTAAATAAATAAAAACCTATGTCATTAACAACAATAACAAAATAAATGCGGAAGGGCTTAGTCAACTACAAGTCTGTAGCTGACAAATTTGCGTTGACAAAGCTCAAGTAATTAAAAGCATGAGCTGGAATAAGATCCTCAAACTTCCAGATAGGTCTGAGACCCGGAACTCTGCAATGCTGAGGACTTTTAGCTTTCTGTCTCAGTGTGTGTTGCTCTTTCCATTTCTTTGCAGCCAGGAACAATGTCATGCCTGCTGATCTAAACTTAAGGATCTCCCAAATAATGTGAACATTAAGGGTTTCTAAGGATCCCGAGGCAATAGCAGGAGAAGTCTGTGTGTCATCTCATGTACAGAGCTTAAATTCAGAGCAGTGCTGTGTTGCACCCCTTCCCAGCATGAGCAGCCTGCAGGGGGAATGGGATGGGCTCCCAAGGTGGATGATGACTCTATTTGATTCATGAAGCTTTGGTGAACACTGAGACAAATGCCCCTAGGAGTGTTTCTTAGGTGGGGAAAGCTGGTGAAAAACATCTTCATGGAACTTCTCCCTCTGTCTAGGCTGAGATTTGCAGAGAAGAGAAGAGCTGGGTGGCCAAACTTCAGTGCAGATCCTGAATGCAGCTGGGAAGGACTTTAATCCCTGTGCTCATTCTGCAACATTCATCTGCCACCAACCTCTGCTGCTTTCTGTTGGCTTCATGGAGTTTGGCACTCCTTCGTGTCCTTTACTACCACATCAAACTGTTAAGATCTAGTGGATTGTTTTTCCATTTTAATTCCATAGATGAATCGACAAACAGATTCTACACACTCTCTCATGAGCTTTTCAACTGAGGAGATAAGCCCAGCATCTTAATGTGGTATTGATCTGAGCCCTCTGGAATTTGAATTTGCTTGACTTTGTAAAGTTTGCATTGGTAGGATATCTGAACATCAGATGCCTGTCAAGCTGGAGACTGGCCCGTTTGATCTGGCTAACTCATAATTAATTGAGCTGTTAATGTGAGTATTTGATAAGAACACCTGGGGGTGTTTGGCACAAAAGGTGCTGCTGATGTGGAGCCTGACAGATGGATGCCTTCCAAATTTAAGTCAGGTAGGTCTTAAACAATGATTTATAGCTGGGGAGAGTGGAATGTAAAGTGATGTGATATTTTCCAAATGAAGCAGTCTGGTCTTTCTTGAAATCAGGATACAGGATGGAAATGATCTGTCTATTCACAGCCTTCCTTTCAGCTGGAACTGGCCTTTCTATTGTGCTTTTTGTGCTGAGTCTCCCATAGCATTTGGCACATGACAGTTCAGCCCACGAAGGCAGCAGAGCAGTGATGATGTGTGCAGCACCTCAGCATTGATTTAGGGGTACACTTGGACCTGCCAGCAAACTTCACAGCCCAGGAAAACCGAGCCCATGAGGATTTCATCTCCAGCACTAGAGGGAACACGAAGAGCTCTTATTCTCCCCGAGTTGCTTCCAGAGGGATTATCCCTCAGGCACTGTTAGGATTTCTTAGCAGCTACAGAAATGTGTGTTGCAGCACACTGGCATGTTAACAGGGAAGTGAGCAGCACCTCTTCTCTGAGGCATAACAAGTGGGACTGGGGAAAGAACATCAGTTTTCATTTAAGGAGCACGGATGGCTGGGGAAACTAAAGCAGCAGGGGCTGGAAATGCCTGGCATGGTGTGTGTGATTGCCCCCTTATTCCCTGCCAGTGAAACAGCTTTTTAACTGTAAATACTGATTTGGTTGTTGCTTATTTCTTTTGGTGTGAACACCCCCCACAGGAGTGGACCCAAACAGAGCTGTGTTATCACAACGTTCCTCCTTCCTTCAAAGTCTGGACTTGCTGTTGATTCCTCATCAGCCTGGGCAGGTCTGGCCTGATATGGCAGAAGTCAGAGCTGACTCTGGCCCTTGAACCTGGGTTTGTTCTTTGTGGAAAGAGAGAACTGAGAACCTCCACACAGAGAGCCTTACACTCTGGGTGGAGGGGAACATACAGCAAGAACTTATTATCTTTAGATTACATCATTCCCAAATATTTTTAACCTCAGTTGTACTAAGATTGTACCCAGAGCTGATCGAAACACCTGTTTTAACACATTCTTGGCTTGTTTTGCTCCTCAGACTGGAAAATTCCTCTGGGGAATGAATGCCTTGCTTGAGGAGGAGGGTGTAGGGAGCAGGGGTTGTGCAATGCACACCGAGCCCCGCATTCCTTTCTGCTCAGGACGTTATATATAACATCACAGCTCCATAGGAAAGCTTACTGCGGGCCAGCCTCGAGGACAGAAGCTTCACTGTTTGCTTTCTGATCAAACTCATCAGATGCTGAGCCACCAGAAACGTTCATTTACCCAGTAAACGTCCTCCCTTTGTGGCTGATTGCAGTTGAAGTTAAGCCAGTGCCAGCCCATGCAGTTTGGACTTTGTGCTGCCGCTGTTCAGAGAGGATCTGAACTAACCACTGAGCCATTGTGGAGCACATGTGAAAGTTGAGTTTCTCTGCCAATCTCTTCTCAATTGCTTTTGTTCGTCCTGTCCATATCAGCAAATCAAAGGCATCAGATTCCACTAGAAAGAGTATTCTTATTTCACAGGAGGTTCTGTTCAGTGTACTCGCCATCAGAGGCACTGCTGTACACCAAGTGACATCAAAAGGGATTGGGGCTTTTGTACTGAATTGTGTTGTATTCAAGTCAAGGCATTTTAAAAATTCATTTCTGTTGCTAAAAGACTGACTCCTTCTTAAGGAAAACACTGCCTCAATAGAGGATGAAATACAGAATAACTAGGCTGGTGTGAGGAGGGACATCTGGCCCAGCCCTCCTGCTCACAGCAGGGCTGAGCTTGGAGTTAGATGGGGTTGCTTAGGGCTTTGTACAGTCGGGGTTTGCTTAACTCTGAGGATGGGGCTTGCAGGCTCTCTGGGCAAATTTGCTCCAGTACTTGCTCTTACAGTTGTTTCCCCCCTTTTCTAGCTGGAATTTCTCTTGCAACCCCCGTGTTTCCTCCGGCTCTTTGTGCATCTCTAAGAAGAGATGGATTCCATTTCTCATTACTCCCCTGTCGGGGTCTTGAAGGCTGACAAGATGTGTCTTTAAGCCCTAGGCAGGGCAAGGCCAGCCTTCCCCACTGCTCTTTGTACTCCATGTGCTCTGATGTATGGTCTGTTCCCATCCTGCTCCTTCTCCTTTGAGCTTGGCCCAGCTCAGCCACAATTTACTGACCTTGGTCTTCCCTCTCTCCCTAGTTATGCCTGAGACCCATTTCTAGGTTAATATAACTCAAGGCTCTCTCTTGTTCTTTCATTTTGCTAATGCTCAGCTCTGCTCAGATTATTTGAAACCATCTGTTGCTGGGAGTAGAAATAGAGAAAAGAGTCAAGTCTAGAGGAAAGTATACTCAAACTGTTTGTTCTCATAACTCAGAGCAGGCAGCCCAGGGAAGTGGGTATGAGCTAGCAGAAATACTCTGGGGTTTTGCACATATCCAAACATATCCACTGTTCAAGCTTGCTTGTCAAATTCTTATGTTCAATATTCCAAATATCTCTTAATCTGATCAGATCTCCTCTGTAATGTTGACAGTCTTATTTCCTCGGGCCCAAACGAGGTCGGTAGCCGTGTCTCCTTCTCAGAGACAATCGGGAAATAATTAAAATCTGGAAATCATCATTCAGGCAAGGATGGAAAACATTTTCAATTTCCTAAGTAGCTGTGACAGTTTTCACATGAGTGCTCGCTTTCTTCTGAAACCCCTCGTTTCTCTCTGTGGCCTCTCAGTGTTCTTTGTTTCCCCTCAAAAAAACCCTCTCTCCTGGTGGGAAGCAGAGGAGGGCTTGGGGGGGATAGGAGTGAGGCAGCAAGGCAGCACTTTCTGCCCTGCACATGCTTATCTCTTCTCATCTTCCTTCTTCCTTTACTATCAATGCTGCAGAATCCTGAAGCTTCCTCATCATTCCTTATCCACCTCCCAAATTTTGGATGGTGATGGTTTTTTCTCTAAGCTGCTCTCAAGGGTCGGAGTCCCGAGGCTGAGGCTGAGTTTAACAGCAGGTCAGGGACTTGTGTTGGGGCATAAATGTGGCAATATCCCAAATTGTAGGTGTGCCAGTCTCACCCCCCCCACACACCCATCAGATATCCTGGCACAGGAGATCTGTGTGCAGGAACCAGCCCCTTCTTGTGGCCCCACCACAAGACCCCCCAGCCATGAGGATCCCCCTGAAATCATAGTACAAACTCGATTTAGGGACCTGAACCAAATTTCTATCTATATAACCTTTATTTCTGGCTCTGCTTGTGAAGGGTGGTAGAAGGTGCTGTTATTGTTGGACGTGACTTGGGTTGTGCAGTTCTCTGTAGGACTGAAATCCAGCTGTCCCTTATTTCAGCTGGAGGCATTTCCATAGAAAAAGCTTCTTTAACTTGTCGCTGTATTGTAAATTTATTTTAGGGGGTTTTAATATTGAAGTCTGTCCAGTATTGGAGTATTGGCAAGAGCGAAATCACATGAATGTGAAATGGAGGAATTTAAACAGTCAAAGGGCACTAAATGAATTTGCTTTCATTCTCCCACTGAAGGAACTGTTCTCTGTTTCTCCCCAGTATTTTATGCCACACATACATTATAACTTCAGTCTCAAGCTACTTAATGCATTCAGGCACTATTTCTAGTTCCTCCTTTCTTCAGCCTGCAGTGTCTCGCTTAGCTAAAAATCAATTTGTTATTACATGAATTGCTGCAGGACATAAAGCTGTCTGTGTAACTAGCCCAATTAATTAATACTTTTGCACTCTACTTTAATCAAGCATAATAGCCAGGCTGTTAAATATGACCACTCATCAGTATTTTCCAACGGAGCTTATTTTTTGTGATTAAATTATTATTGCAATCTATCCTTGTGCCATTCCACTACCTTCCCAGTGAAATGAAGTGTTCTCTGCAGCAGCACAGAGAGACAGTGAAGGGAGAATAGTGAGGGGGTGGAGGAGAGTCTGAATAAATCTTCTCAATGAACAGATTAGTCCTCAGTGAATGTGTAGCCCAACAGGTGACCCTGAACCTGTCTGTGAGGGTTTTGGTTCCATCGGGCTGTCAGTGTCATACAGAAGGTCACCAGAACTATGTCCTGGGGTCACTTCAAAGGTGTCTTGTCCATGGCTTGTTCCTTGCAGGAGAGATAGGGGCACGTGGGCTCTCCATATTCTATAAGTGACTCGAATTTTGTAGAATCACAGACTGGGTTGGGTTGGAAGGGACCTTAAAGACCATCTCATTCCACCCCCTGCCATGGGCAGGGACATTTTCCACTAGCCCAGGGTGCTCCAAGCCCTGTCCAACCTGGCCTTGGACACTTCCAGGGGTGGGGCAACCACATCTCTGGGCAGCCTGTGCCAGTGCCACCTGTGCCAGTTTTGGATGTGCTGCACCCATAGGAATGTGTGTGCATGTGGCCCTTCAGAGAACTGCAGAAAACCAGGGCTGGAGAGAGCTTTGGCAGCCCCTGAGCCTGACAGTTCAACCACTGTTTTAACTCAAGGAATATCTGGACTTCTTCAAAAAAATATGAAGTCTGTCTTGATCAGCTTTACCTCAGTTGTTTATTGCTTAAGTGAAGCAAATATTAGGCTAAACTACAAATATTTATGTATTGCTATTTATTTGCATGCAGATGTTCATGTACAAGTGGGTTTTTTTACAATTTTACCTACAGCTTCCAGCCCTCTTGAGACATTGACTAAGTTTGGACTTGAAGGGTTTCTGTGTTGATAGTCTTTGGTTTCTTACAGTATTACTTTTCCTGCTCTCTGCCTTCATTTCTGCCATTTTGGGAGTGGAGAGAGGCACTGATATTAAAAAAAAAAAAAAAAAAAAAAGAGAAAGAGGAGAAAGAATAAAAGAAATTAAAAAGAAAGATAGGAGAAGGAGTTTATGCCCAGCCTAGTAACTGTCTAGAAAAGAAAAACCCAGTTCAAGCAAATCCCCAGTGCATCCAATGCCTCAACGTTCCTTTTGGAAACAAACAGCACTTTTGACTTTCAGGAAATTTGGCAGTTGGGACACTGAAACTCTGATTGAAAAAAATTGCTGGCGAGTTAATTTTTTTCCTCAGAAAGACCCTTTCCTGAGAAATTCTGGGCTGAAAAATGACGGGATGGGGAAGGATTCACCTGCTGCTTCCCCAGCATCACTTGGTACCCGGAGGTTCCCTGTCCGTGCCTCCATCCCGGCCACTCTGGGCCAGTGGCTCCCACGGATGTCACTCCTCACACCCTCCCCAAACGCAGCTCCAGATCTCACATTAATGACCAAAGTGGCCTTTTTTCCTTTCCCAAAGGCAGCCTGAGGGGTATTTTTTCCCCCCTGTCCCAGCAAAGATTGCATAAGGCTTGCTAGCACGTGGATGCAGTGCGTGGTGTGCGGCAGCCAAATAATCCTGGATTTAAGAGTCCCTCAGCACTCATTCACACGCCAGACCGTAACCGCTCTGATTTTCCCCTTTCAGCAGCTGCAATACCCAGGCACAATGGGGTGACTTAAGGTTAAGGATGTCGTTTCAGCTTTAACTTGGAATGTCCTAGCTTTGATGGCCCCGAGCCAAATCCTTAACATTATTTTAATGTCGTTTTTCTTCTTCGTTTTATGTTTGCATACATTTAAAAACAGAGCAGGGGTTACTTATGTCACAGCTGTGCATACTTTCGAAGGCCAATGGATAAATACAGGCTTTATACTCCAAGAGGAAATTTTTTGGAGGGCCCAAAATACGAGTTGGTCGAGAGTCTGGTTGGTGGATGGGATTGGCAGCTGGTGCACAGAGCCGTGTCCCTCTTGATTTTGATGGGACTGGGCTGATTTATCTCTGCCCAGGATCTGGCCCTCTGTTCCTCTCTGAGCTCAGAACTTTTTTCTGGCTACTTGACATATATTTTTGTTTGTATAGAATTATCTATCTCTTCCCACCCATTTCCTACTTCCTGTCTTTTCAAACTGAGGGTTGAATTTTGCACAGACTGTATCTATTTATCTGATTTTCTTTCCTAAAGAAAAATATTTATTTATTTTTAAGCCAAACAAGTGCTGCGTGTTGTGCTTTGGTACCCAAGTGGCCGGGCTGAAATCTCCGCTGAGTGAGGCTTTTCAGTCTGTTTACTGGAGTCCTCCCCAGTAACTTGTCTAATTTGTCCTTTTCTGATCAGGATTAATGATGTGCTAAAAGGTGTTCTAAGTCTCTTTTTCGGGAATTGAAGCACTGAGCCAATATCTATAGTATGAAGTGTCAAAGCATGAGAATGCTTTAGGAGAACCTTTGAAACAAATTGCTTTGCCAAATACCAGAGAGAAATATTGGTTTGTTTTCTTTGGGTTTGTTGGTTTGGTTTGGTTTGGTTTTTTTTCTGTTTTCTTTGTTAAAGACTGGGCATTTGAATATTAATCTCTATTTTTTTTTCTTGGTTTTCTTGTTTTTATCCTGGGTAAAAATGTCAACTTTTTGTTTTTCCTACACTCAGTCCCTCTCTGAAAATCTGGAAGCCCTTTTTTTCTGCTAAAACATCCTGGCATTTCAGTAGAGGAAGGTCACGAGAGCCCAACAACTCCAAGTTACAAAGGCAAAGATAGATGACAGTGAGAGTAGCCCAGACTTTATGTACCTGCACCAAAACTCAAATAGATCACTGCAAGGTTTCCCACCGACCTTAATAATCTTCAGGTCAAGCTTTAGAGCTGTGAGATGAAATTTATTTCTCTGGCATCCCTCTGCACACTGGAGCCATCCCATGAGCTTAGGGGCTCAGCAAGAGCACATTTCCTCGCTGGTTGGTGACTCTGCTTTGCTGTGCATCCCTCTGGAGGGGGAGAGGTCTGAAGGTGCTGCTCATTTCCAGATGCAATTGCAGCCTGCAGCTCCTGTGTGTGGTTCCTGCTCTGCTGCGGGGCTGGGGGCACATGAAACATTCATGGCCCCGTGGCCCCCGAGCAGGGTTTGCTGCAGGAATGGGCCTTTTGCTGCAGTCACGCCATGCCTGCCGTGCACAGCCTGCTCAGGTGAGCACTAATGCTCAGCCCCAGGACATCACTGCTGCATTGATGCTCAATGGAACTCGGATTTGCCTCTCCTGGCAGATGGATTTCAAAGGCGTCCTCCCTCGTGTCGGCGCAGTCGCTGCGTCCCCGGGGGAGGGGGAAGGAAATGTTGCGTACTCAGTTCTTTAGAGATCTGTGTTATTAAAAATACATACTCTGGGTTGCTGAAAGTAAGAAAGGGAGGCAGAGAGCACAAAGCAGCAAGAGGGAGAAAAGTCCTATTTGCAGCACCAGGAGGGTTTGTTCCTGGTGGCTGTTTTGTTCTCAAGGAATTCTCCCTGAGCTGGGAGTGCAGAGCCCAGGGGAGCTGCAGCCCTGCCACGTTCTGGGGGCTGGTGATGCCAACCCCTATTTCCTCAGGAAAGGGGGGAAGCTTTGAGGGGCAGTTTCCTGCTCTGTTGCAGAGACACAGACATATTCTCTATCCTGTCAGGCTCTTTTGGGGTGTTTTTCCCTCCCTGTTGCCTGAGTTCCTGCATCTGCTCACATGTGAGGGGCTGAAGCATCCCCAGGGTCAGGGGCACCACGGGCCAGGCAGCCTTGCCTTGGCTGGCTAAACCCAGTCTGGTTTCACAGCTCTGGAGGGTGTTGTCAGTTCAGCTATTCCCCTTGCCCTCACGAGCTGGGCCCTGCTTTGCTGAGCAATTGTGCTGTGGAAGGGCCAGGAGCCTGCAGGCTGGGTGTGCTGCTGCTGCAGCCATGGGCAAGGACCATCCTGCCAGCCTGTGTCTCCAGAGCTGCTGGCACTCTGAGCTCACCAGCAGTTCTGACAGAGCTTGGTCCTCACAGGCTTTAGTGAAACGAAGGACTGAAGCTTGCATTCTGAGTGCTGAGAGCTGCACAGTTTTGGTGTGGGATGTGAAACTCTAACCTGAGGCTCCTGCTCGTTCTGGCACACAGACTGGAACATCATTGCTTTTCAGTGTATATATGGGTCATATATGTGGTTCCCATCCATCACCCAGTGCCTGCAGAGGGGGGACACTAAGCTGAGTAAAGGGATGGAGCACCTTTTCTATGAGGAAAGGCTGAGAGGATTGGGATTGTTCAGCCTGGAGAAGGGAAGGCTTCACTGTGACAGAACTGCAGCCTTCCAGTGCCTGAAGGGAGTCTAAAGAAAGATGGAGAGGATTATTTACGTGGCCTTGGAGTGACAGAACAAGGGGCAATGGCTTCAAATTGACAGAGAGTGGATTAGATTAAAGATGAGGAAGAAATCCTTCCCTGTGAGGGTGGGCAGGCTCTGGCACAGGGTGCCCAGAGAAGCTGTGGCTGCCCCATCCCTGGAAGTGTCCAAGGCCAGGTTGGATGGGGCTTGGAGCACCTGGGCTAGTGGAAGGTGTCCCTGCCCATGGCAGGGGGTGGAAGTGGAGAAGATTTAAGTTCCCTTCCAGCCCAGGCCATTCCATGATTGTCTCTTTCAGCTTTCAGTGTCTTGACCACCAAATGACTTCAGAGGTGTGTGAGAGCTGGATAGAGAGTCCTGTCTTTTCTCCACACACTGCTTGTTCCTCCCTGCTCTTGCAGGCCAGTTCTCATCTCTTGTGCACCCCCTTGTGCAGATGCTTCAGCATCTCAGCAGGGATCAGAGCTGGTGTGTGGATCTTGTAGCACCCTTGCCACAAAAGCCAAGGAGGAGTCAAAGCAGGTAAAAGCAAAAGAATCCAAAAGGAGCATCATGAAACCTTTACAAAGGTCTGCACTTTGACTTCAAGGAACTGAAGCTGCAATTCTTCACAGTGAAAGCATTCAGGAGTGTCAACAGCTTTTCCACAAAATAAAACATTTGTTTTTGGGAAAGCATTTTAGAATCACAGGATCATTAAGCTTTGAAGAGACCTTTAAGGTCATCGAGCCCAACCATCAACCCAGCACCACCACCCGTAAGAAAACTGTTTAATCTGAAAAATAATTCCAGCAATCTCTGGTATGATACAAACTTCACTCTACAATAACCTGCAGTAACCTGAATACACTGGGAGCTAAGAATTCTTATTATTTCTTCCCTGAGAATGCTGCATGCTTGTTGAAAAAGAAACAGCAATCTGTTATAGCAGTGCAGACAACAAGGACAATCTTTGTCCAGCCCTGCAGCAGGGGTGGGTTTGAATCCTGAAAGATTGGTGTCTTGTTAGTTTTTATCTGTTTCAGAGCCTCGCTCTTTAGTCTGAATAAACAAAGCCACTGGTGAGGGGAGAATCAAACAGAAAAGCCAGGGGTGATGTGGGAACGTTGCTTGTAAAAAAGGGGGATCCGGGACCAAAATTTGTGTCACTGCATCCGAATTTAGGAGGGGACTTGAGCTGTTATAACCGAGGGACTTTTCCCATGGCATATGGGGGTGGGAAAAAGTAAGTTACAGGCATTGTCTGTTGGAATTATTGCTTCTCTTAGGCAAAAGAAATTAATCCTAATTTACTGAATTCCACAGCAATTCTCTTTCTGAAACAGCCACACTTGTGATGGGCACAATTTGAGCCGTTAGTAGAAATTGAAATGATGTCCAAAGGCTTGAGGCCATGACTGTGAAGGGAAAACTAAACCCAGGAATTACTTGGCTTCAACTAATACCCTTTAGCAGAGAACAGTAATGGAATTGCATCTTCTGTGGCACAGACAAGTTCCACTCAGGTAGTTCCTGGAGCAAAGGGGTTTGTGGTAGGAAGAATCAGGAGTTGGGAATAAATCCTGTCCTCGAGTGAACTGAAAAGCACCGTAGAAAATCAATCTCCAGTGTCAGTTTTAACTCGAGGAAGCAGGAGCAAGGACACGCTGCAGATACTTCAAACAGGGCAATTTCAAATGTAAATTGTTCTAGTTGCAGTTCTTCGAGGCTGCTGAACTGTAGCATGAATTGAGTCCAAGCCTGAACAAATGCTGGGAAAGAATAATATGAATATTTCTAAACATGAAGAAGTGTCATTATTCTCTTAAACAGTAGCAAACAAGAAGTATAATTACTGTGACAATACATTTTTTTGCTTAACTTATTTTTTGCAGTGGTGAAAAGTGCCAATCATCTGCTAAACTAGTGGAGCCTTTTTCACAGAATCTGGTCATATTTATGGCTATGGAGGGAATATTTGACTTGATGATTGAATAAATAGCACCAACAAACTCGCTGTCATTGTAGTCCCGATCAAAAGCTCAGCATTTTCCAAGAAGGGAGGCAGATGGGCTCAGCCAGAGCTCCATCCCTTCGCATCAGGGATGGAAATGTATGAGAGTCAGAAGTTCAGTGTATAGAGAAATAATTCACTCCTTTTTTTGACCAACAATAAAGTCATTCAGCTGAAGTGGAGACAAGTCATATCTGATATCGTATTTTTATATCCTTTTTGCTTATTGTAATTTATTTTTTTGCAGATTGGTATTGCTCAGAGAAATATGATGCATTCTTCTGAAATTAAATTTGAATCTGTATCAAGGCAACTTAATCCCACTCGGAGCTGGTGGATAAAGGAGCAAACACAACCCTCCATAATTCCCTCGCTCAGAGTTGGCCTTTCCTCATGCACAACAATCTAAAACAAAATCACTTTCTCTAATGAGAGACTATAAATTACTTCTTTAATGAGACATTTGAAGAGTTAAATTCCCATGTTTCTCTTATCTGTAAGCCTGGATTCCTCAAGGGATGGGGAAAGATCCATCGTGTTGAGTTTCTGTGTTAAAATATCGCTCAGTATTAAGATGATTATTACAGTATCATGAAGTCCCAGATGGGAATCTGGCCTTTGGTATGCTGAGTATTGTTTTCATCTAACGCTGAGAGTCTTAAAATGCTTAGAATTGAAACAAAAATTGGGAGGGGAACTTGGAACTGCCCAAAACCAGAGAGCAATGTGGTGACATAGTTTCTCACAGTTCCTCCTACGCTGTTCCTGCAAGTGCACTGCTTTGTGTTTCAGGAACTTATATTTCATATAGATATTGACATCTGCATTTGCTCTTGGAAAAAAAACAAAACCAACAACAACAAAAAACCCCTGCTTGGAAAGGATCACTTATTTCCTTACATAACTAGCAGGTTGTAAATATGGTATAAAGAAGAAAGGATCAAAACCCAGAAGTCATAGAATCATGGAATACTTTGGGTTGGAAGGGACCTTAAAATTCATCCAGTGCCACCCCCAGCCACGGACAGGGACACCTTCCACCAGCCCAGGGTGCTCCAAGCCCCGTCCAACCTGGCCTTGGACACTTCCAGGGATCCAGGGGCAGCCACAGCTTCTCTGGGCACCCTGTGCCAGGGCCTGCCCACCCTCCCAGGGAAGGATTCCTTCCCAATATCCAATCAACCCTTACTCTCTGCCAGTTTGAAGCCATTCCCCTCCTGTCCTGTCACTCCAGACCCTTGGAAATAGTCTCTCTCCACCTTTCTTGTAGGCTCTTCAGGCTGAACAATCCCAATTCTTCCAGCCTTTCCTCTCAGGAAAGGTGCTCCATCCCTCTGCTCATCTCTCTGTCCCTCCTCTGAAGGTGGTGGATGGGAACTCCATGGAAGGGACCTCTGGAAATCACTCAGTCCAACCTCCTTACCGAGGCAGGGTCACCCAGGGCAGGTGACGCAGGAACAGGTCCAGAATGTCTCCAGAGAGGGAGGCTCCATGTTTCACTCCTGCTTCAGTGCTCTGCCACCCTCCATGGAAAGAAGAGTTTCTCTTTCCTCGGGCTGGCCCTTCAGGATGTTCATGGGTAGCTGGAGGGAAGGGCTCTTTGCACGGGCACCTCCATGCAAAGCTCCTCCAGGTTTCCCTGGCTGGTTGGGATCAGGCTCAGATGTGCAGCTCTCCAGGGGAGTTCTCCCTTCCAGGGCTTTTTAGGACAAACCTTTTGGGCTCTCAGACAGTCCTAGCCAGGGAAAACACAGTTTGTGGGTGATGGGATGCTGGTGCACCATGGTGGGCACCAGTGAGACATGGACAGCATTTGTCAAAGGTCTTTGCCAGCTCCTTGAAGAGGGGCCATACAACACTTGTCTGGGCATCTATAAGGAGCCACTCTTGATGTACAACTCTGTATTTATATATACATTTGTGTCCATAATACATAGCACTCCATGTATTGGTTGTGCAGATGCTGTGCTGGTGTAGCCCAAGGTATTCTTTGCTGTTACTCTTCCACCCCAGTAAGGCAATAATGGTTTGGGCTGTGATGACTGGGATATTCTGCTTAAAAAAGGCAGTTTCTTTCATTTATTCTCTCTAAACTGTCCAGTCACTGCTCTGACAGCCCCACAATTTAAGGTATTAGCATATTTATAAACCACTGTGTGTTCTATGCACCTTTTCTGCTTGGAGTCAAATTTAATACCAGTCTTGGCTGTGCCAGGACCAGCCCAAGGCAGAGCTGTCTCAGCAGACATTATGTATGTGTCTTCTTTGAGCAGATGTGTTCTTTGAGAGGTGGACCTTCATTTATTATGTATTTATACAGCACTTAGCATCGTGAAAATCCCGATCAGATTGATTTCCAGGAGTGAGGGAAAGAAATGTTATGCAATAACAATCCTTGTCCCTTGTTGCCTTTCAGCCACTTCAGAATTTAAGCAGACTACATTCTTAAAAGAGGACTAATTAAATAGAGTTGTTCTGCACAGAGAAGCAGCCTTTCTCAAATGCTTTCAAAACTGTAAAACAATCTGTGAGTAGCCAACAAAAAAATATGTTAACAATGGCCAAATCAAACAGGGATTGGGAATTTGAATTAAAGGTCATAAAAACCCTGCATGCATTAATCACAGAGCTCTGGTATGAATATTAATAGCAGCTGAGAGCTGTGAAATAACTGCTTTAGCTTAATTTTAGGCAGTAATTAAACATTTATTAGAACTTAACTCTATAAATACTTTATAGATAAAAAGCTGTAATAAGGGCTAAGCTGGATCAAAGTGTGGGCTATTAGTGCCAGTTCTTTTGAGTTTGAGGTATGACCGGTAGGGCTCAGATTGATGTGAAAATATAATTTAGGAAACCATATTTGCAATAACTCAAAGAACTCTGTATCTTGCAGTCAGGTCCTTGCAATGCCAGACTCCCAGATATTTGGGAGAAGGTTAAATTCTCACCCTACTGCTGCAGTTACCTAAATGATCCCTGCACTCAGGTTATATCAGGACATTTTCTTTCTGCCCTAGCCTGGCTCTCAAGGCATTATTTGTGGCCAAGGTCTGGTGCAAGAGATAAATGATGGCTGCTCAGAAGGGATGGCTTAATGGCTAATTTGCTCCTCACCTTTAAATCTGTGAAAAATCCAAAAGAAATGCCAAAAAATATGAGTCAAACATTGTCTGGTGTTGTTTAGGTTTATGAACCTCCTGAAAACAGAATTTTAACTGGTTTTGCAGACACTGAACACTTCTCAATCTGCAGAGAAATAGGCCTAAAGTCTTCCATAGAAACACTAATATGCCAAGTATAAATCCTCATCCCCTTCTACTTCTGTTCACCATTATGAGAAATGATTTTGCTTGATTTTCTATTTTAATGTTGATACATCAGACATAGGGACAGCAGCTTGGTAGATCAACTTGGGGAATAGATGGAATAGATGGAAATGACCTGTGAAGTTACAGAAAATTGAAAAGTGGGAAGTTTTTAAGTGAAGGAAATAGTGCCAGGAGGGCTGGGAGCCCTGAAGCCCTGCTCAGTGCACCTCTGATTGCAAGCCCTTCTGCAGCAATTGAACTCCTCGAGGATAATGGTCAGAGAAAATGACCTGAGATTCCTTTTTAGCCTGAATTCCTGTACCATCTACTGCCACATTGGAGGGTTCTTTGAGCAGGGTTTCCTAATGAGCTGGGAGAATGCAAAGGGTGCAAGTGATTCTTAGCTGACCTCCTTGGCCTGAATTCACATCCTGTGGAGGTCAGGCCTCTGCTTCATCTCAGGAACTGCTCAATAAGAGTTCTAGAGAAATTCACTGCTGTGGAAAGATGATTTAGTGTTGCAGATAAAAACACCTTGTCCTTAAAATGCACTGGATACCTCTTTTTTTTTCTGGACAGTATGTGATTGCAGGGCTCATAGGCTTGTTTTGGGAAGCAAAGGATTCTGACATGAGGGATTGCATACCCCGAAGTCCTTATGCATCTTGAAAATCTCAGCTTAAACATCTGCTGGCATAGACATGGAGCCAGGAGAAAATGTGTTCTGTTTTGCAGAGCTTGCACATGAGTCTGAACCATGGCCAGTGGAGAACTTGGACAGGAGATGTTTGCAGCATGAGCTGTGCATGGGATGGGGGGAGCAGGAGTTACAAAACAACTTTCCTTCGTGGCTTGATGCTCTATGAACAGAGAGTGGACAGTAGGAGTTACCTTGGAAATGTGTAAAATTAAGATTCTACTTCTACTTTGCAGAATGGGCTTTAGAAATGTCTCAGCCTTAGTTCCAATGTTCCAGCTGAGTTCCAGGAGGCATAAACTGTGTCTGTGCCATGTGCAGTTTCCAGTGGATGTGATAAACTTAATCTCTCCTGCTGTACCTGAGGAGCTGCTGTACTTGACCTTTGTGGCAACAACATTTTGATGGCAAAATGCTAAACATATTCCATGGGGGTCCTCCCAGATAAAAATGCCATGGAAATTTACTCTTTACAGTAGATTTTTCTATATCCCTGGTGACATGATAGGAGAGGAGAAGTGGACCCTCAGGAGATGTAAATCAGTGAATGCCCATTTCTGTCTGCCAAGAATCTGCCCAGGATGTCTCCAGTTGTGTTGTTCAAGCTGTAATCAGACAGGAGCTTGCAAGGTCTGTCTGGCAAGCACTTGTTTCTTCATTTAAACCATCTTGTGATCCAGAAGAGCTTTCTTTTTCTGGTCTTACCTTTAGAATTGCTCATTCTTCTCTCTCTGCCCTGGCTGTTCCTGTCCCCTGTGCTGCTCTGTCAAGCACAGAGCAGGTTCTGTTGTGTGAAGGTCTCACCATCCTTGTCAGGGCACAGACAATCTGCCAGCATCCTACAGCAAGGCTGCTCGTCATTGTCCCAGGGCAGAAATAGGAGAAATCAGAATCCCAGAATCATTCAGGCTGGCAAAGACCCCCGAGAACCAACCTTTGAGCCATCCCCACTTTGTCAGCCAGGCCATGGCACTGCAGCACCAGAGTTCAGGAGTGTTTGGACAATGCCTTCAGCACGAGGTGGGATTACTGGGGGTCCTGTGCAGGGCCAGGAGCTGGGCTTTGATGGTCCTTGTGGGTCCCTTGCAGCTTGGGACATGCTGTGTTTCTGTGATGTCACTGAGTGCCATGTCCAGTCATTGCTGGGACACCCCCAGGGATGGGCACTCCAAACCTCCCTGGGCAGCCCCTTCCAATGTCCAACCACCCTTTCCATGGAGAAATCCCTCCTGCTGTCCCACCTGCCCCTGCCCTGGCCCAGCCTGAGGTATTTCCCATTGTCCTGTCCCTGTTCCCTGGGAGCAGAGCCCACCCTGGCTCTCCCCTCCTGGCAGGGACTTGCAGAGCCAGAAGGTCCCCCCTGAGCCCCCTTTCCTCCAGGCTGAGCCCCCCCAGCTCCCTCAGCCTCTCCTCACAGGATTGACTCTGCAGAGCACTGTCCAGGGAAGTGCTGGCTGGCTGGACCTTCCCCAGGTGTCTGGTGCAGGTCTCCAGACCTGCAGGGGAGCCCAAACCCCTTCAGAGTGTGTTTTATTGATAGGCCACTGGTTTACACCATTTGAATAACTTAATGAAAAGAAAAGCCAGGGAGAACTGAAAGGTCACGTAGGCTGCAAAACGGAGCTTATGAAGAGCTTTCCCTCTGCCTAAAGAGGCAGAGCTGGCTTGGAAAATTTTCAGTCAAAATATTAATATCTTCATGGACAGGAATAATCTGGATTTTTCCAAATTTCTCATGAGAAGGGCTCTGTTTTTTTATAGATATTCTTTTATCCAACAACAAAGAATTCTAAATTATATAATAGCTGAAATTAAGCTAAATATAGAGAAAGAGACATGGAGTAAAAGCGATCTAAAGCAAAACAGGATATCTTTAAACTTTAAAAGCAGAGCATTCCACTTTACCCCAACTGCTTTTTCTCCCTTTCCTCATTAGCTTTTTGCTCCGTAGAAACTTTGTGCAATTTCAACTTTTTTTTTTGGGTCAGATTTGGGCATGGTGGGGGGAAGAAATCCTGGGAACCTTTTCTGCCCAGAGCTACCAGCAAGAGAGAGATCACTCTGGGTTTCATAGAGGAGGCAGGTAGGACATGTCCACTGCTAAAATAATCCACAAAGTCTCCCTTTCTATCAATACAAAGAGAATTAACTTCCCTCTTGCCCCCGATGCTGGTTCATATCTCTATTTCCATGACTGCTCTTTTATTTGCATTTTAACCACATGAAGCACCATTACAATTAATTCTTAAGGTTTCCTGTGGAAGTTCCTTCATTCTGAGGTCAGAAAAGGTTTGCTCTGCTGAAAAGTTTCTGAGGCAAGGGGAGGCAGCAAAGCAGGGAGCTCGTTAGCAAAGCTGGTCTATGCTCTGGATTGATTTTGTTTTCTCTAATGGCCTGATCATAACAGTTGCACTCTAATTTTTGCACAGGGTTGTGCACATTTCAGGCAATGTAAATATATACATTGGCATGCTTATTAGCTGTGCTGTTTAAGTTGGGGATATTTGATAGTGTATTATAAAACCAAGGGGTCCTGTATACCATTTGTCATGCTGAGCTTGGACTCATCTCTTTGTACTCCCACTCCACCCTTTCCAACTTCATTATATTCCAAATGCTCCTCCTTGCTTGGAGCAAAATCAATCCTCCTTCTGCATTGGGTGGAAGAGGAGAAATGTGTGCTGGGATTTTCCTCAATGCACAGAGCTGTGTGCAGACTTAATACTTGCTTAAACGCTGAGCGTGGGGCTTCCCCAGGGTGGGAGCATTGGAAGACAGCTGAGGTCATGGTCACAGCCCCAGCCCCCCTGTGTTCAACTGCAGGAAGGAGGAGGAAGAGGAGAGGGCCCTTTGCACTTCTCACCAAAGAATACTACTGTGATTGCTGCTTCCCTGAGCCTGCACACACCACGGGCACGAGGGTGAATCCCTGCAGCTCTGAGAAGTGACTGTGTTTCCTTTAATCATCCCTTCCTTTCCAACCCCAGTGTCTCCCCATTGACTCTGTATTTCCTTTGCTCGGGACCTGGCCCGTGGCACTGGCTGAATGCACTGGGTTTGTTGCAGTGCTGGTAGAGGGTGTGTTTTTCTGAGCAGTAAAGTCACTCGGTGGAATTTAGGGGATGGGATTTGATTCCACCATTTCCATGCATGGCCTTGGGACAGGCTGCTCGGGTCAGCTGGCCCAGGAAGAGCTGTGGATGTGGCCCTTGGGGACACACTTTGGTGCTGATCACGCCATGCACCTGATGATCCTGGAGGTCTTTTCCAGCCTAAGTGAGCCTGTGATTTATACCCACAGGACTTCAGGGGGGTTAGACAATGTGGCTCTCTACTTGCCCTGGGAATCAGGTGCTGATTTACCTGTGCAGAGCTGAGGTCCAGTGGTGAAGCAGAGATAGCAGAAGCCTCAGTAGAGGTGCTGAAGGGCTCTGGTCCCCAGACTGTGTCCTCTTGGGCAGCAGTATGTGCTGCACAGGAGAAAAGATGCCCCAAAGACCATCTCCCTGCTGTTGTACTCCCAGTGTGGGGAGGTTTGGGGGTGTTTGTGGTTCTCAGGGGTGTCCTTGGCCTTCACCCCCTTCTCTCTCCCCCCAAGAACAATGGCTCAGGCAAACCCTCAGAGTTTTACTCTGAAGCTCTTGAAATTATCTCACATTGCCAAAAGAAAGGATTTGCTGACAGTCAGAATCCTATTGGCAAACCTAGGTGGATTTATGATCTTGGGTGGAAACCAATTTGAACTATAATTTCACATGAATCTGATCCCCCTCCTGAGCCAGGCAAAACTTCGTGATTTTGGCTGATTTTTCACACTCAGCTTTTGAGCATTTCTGTTCTCATTTGAGCTGAAGATGCAACGCTGGGCCCGTGATCCTGAGCAAACATTGTCATATTGTGACATTTGGAATAACACTGGAGAAATGTTTAAGGGACAATTCATCACAATACCTTTTGCCACCCAGATTTAAAAAGAAGAGGAATCTCTGCTTCTTTCCCCAGTTTTTTGTCCTTCCTGCTGTAAATAGCTGTGAAAACTTCTGGCTGTAAAACTTCGAGCCTGTGCAAATCGTTACAACTTTGTTCCCTGTTTCTTGATGTCTTTATCTATAGGTTGGATGTTTTGAGGTCTCCTGCCTGGCTGCCTTTTCTCCAGAGTCACACACATGCTCCACAATATAAACTGAGTAACACGTTGGAGGCATCTGCCACAACCTCATGCTGTTGTGACAATTGTTCTAATTATTCAAAGCTTTGCAATGTTACCTCCCCTACTCCTCTCTGCTCCTTCCATCATTTGGGGCTTTCTGGGTCCAGTTTCTGCTGTTTCAAGGGTTTCAAGAGGATGGACCAGGCTCTGCTCAGGGTTGCTCAGCAATGGGACAAGGGGAACAGGCAGGAAAGTTCCACCTGGACATGAGGAAGAACTTCTTTGCTGTGCAGTGACCCAGCACTGAGCAGAGACCACAGAGGGTGTGGAGTCTCCTCCCTGGGGATATCCCAGAGCTGTCTGGACACAACCCTGTGGGATGAGGGAGGTGGGACCAGATGCCCCACTGTGGTCCCTTCCAAGCTGACCCATCCTGTGATTCTGCAGCTCCAGACACTTGGTGTGACCGTGGAAAATTCCGTGGGGGCTGCCCACATGCAGGCAGAGGAGTTCAGCGGGGGCGGGCGAGTTGCCTGCAGATTTTCTGCGTGCTGCAGCCACTGTTTGTAAACAGGAACACACAGGATAGGCTGAGAAATCAGCTCCAAAACAACAGGCATTGTTTGTGTGCTGAGTAACTCTAGTGCTCTGTTAGGGTCTGGAAAAAAAACATGTTGTGTCCAGATGAATGTAAAACCAGAGTCCCCCCCTGCCAAAAACTCCAACTGATACCTTGGGATGTTCTGGAAAGTTTAGTTGACTTTTTCCCTTGCATTTGATTTAACTTGTGGGAGACTTTTTATTTTATTTTAATTTCAACAAGCTAATGAGAAATGTCATAAAAAATAACGACATATCAAGTGATTGCTGGCTGGGTGCAACTCTCACTGTCGTGTCAGGAATGCAGCAGGGGTGTGTTCACACTGGAGTTTTATTGGGCAAAGAGGGGTTTGAGTTTGATGTGCTGTCAGGGTGGTGCATGAGAGTTTCTGCCATCCCATGAAGGGGTGTGATGAGGATGCCTAAAGGGCAAAGTACAGCATGTCCCCTTATCAGCAGGTGACACTGGTGGTCTGATTTGATAAGGTGTGAAGAAGCATTGGTGCCATGTAGTGGGGTATTTTCCATATCTAGATATGCACTGATAGAAATTAGCCCTTGGTGCACCTGGCTGGCTGCAGGAGATGTGCAGATGGCCCGTGGCAACAACACAGATTCTCACAAGGCACTCAGCTTTCATGTCTCTGTTCCCCGTAAGATTTTGGGACACCTCTCTCAGACTTTGCCCCCACCTTGCTGAACACCACAGTGGTTTTCTGCCTGAGCTGCACCTACAGCAGCCCTTTCCTCAGCTGCCTTGGTGACTTCAGAGCCACTCAAGGTCAGTGACCAAGGCAAGGACAGCAGCAGCATTGTTTGTCATCTGAGGAAAGCACTTCAGTTGCTAAATGGATTTGAGTTGAGTTTGTTTTTTATCATCCTGAAATAACCACTGCTCAAACAATTGTAATTCTTCTGATGTCTTTCTGGAAAACATTTGGCTTGTTTGGCAGTGCAGTGTTGTGTAAATAAATATGTACCAAGCATCAAAGTCAAGGAGGGGAGGGCGAGCTCTCCAATAATTATGTAAATAAATCCACATAGCACGCTCTGATATTGGCTGCCACGTGCATTTATATTAATCAGTATGGACATTACTGACAAGTGAATCTATTCTGCTTCGCTCTCCTGAAGGTTTCCAAATTAATGCTTCATTTTGCTCCGTGTTTTGCTGTAAGGGATGCAGCAGGAATCCAAGGCTGGCTTATCTCAGCATCCCCTTCAGGTGTCTCTGGGAGGCTGAGACCAATCAAACTCTGCATAAATAAGAGCACTCGGCATGAGAGTTTACAAGCTTGATCCAGCACTTAAAAAACCCACATTGGGAAAAAGTAAATACTCTCATTTGCTGGAATGGCCTTTATTTGTCGATCTCATCTTGACCTCTTTGGGGAGGCTAAAGGACGTTCAGTGACTGTAAAGTGCAGAGACTTTTGTATATAGCCCCAGATGCACTTTTTCGATGCTCCATTGACAGCAGCTGTAATTCAGCCAACTCGAGTGGCTCTCCATTTTTCTTTATCCAAATAACTCCTTTGTTTGTCCAGGGTTTGGCATCCGTGCTTAATCACAGAATAAGTGAGAAAAAGCAGTTGCTCTTGCTGCTTCTGTGATCTTTTCCCTCTGAACTATTAAGCCATTGAAGTGTAGTTTAAGAAGATGGTAAATCTTTCAGTTTGGTGCTTAATTGGGAAACTGGATCCTCCTGGAGGGTCCCACCAAACCTGGGGCTGGTCCCCCCCTCCTTTAGGAAAACAAGGACGTGAGCAGTGAGGCAGGAGGTGAAGATGATAAGGAATAGGGTGTGAGGATGCTCTTTTAGGAAGCATGGAAATAATGAAAACAGCAGTTGGAGGTGATGTTTTACATTTGTGAGGCTTGAATTATGTGGCAATAACTTGTTAAAGCCATGAGGGTCAGAGCCAGGAGTAGGAGGTGGAGGAGGAAAGTATTGTTACTATCTTGTCATTCAGAGCCCTGGAAAACAGGACCTTAATCCATGTCTGGGGTGTAAAATCACAGTAAATGAGAGCGAGCTGAGCTGAGCATCTCACTGATTTTTAGTCAGAGATGTTGCTCTCTTGGAGAGGCAAATTGCTGCAGCACCAATGAGGTGAATGCCTGGGTGACTGCAGAGACAGGAAACCAGTGGGGCAGAAAGGGCCACTTTGGAACCACACAAATCTCTACTGGTTTGCTGGAATTTACCCAGCTTTTCTTTCTTCCTTTATGGCAGGTTCCAGGTAACCCATAGGATTGCTGCTTACCTTACAGCTCCCCAGATTATTCGCATTAGAGTGGGGTGGGTGTAATAAGTCTTCAAACAGTAGTGTGGATCCTCATGTTTCAGTTTTTAATTGATGCTGAATAGTTTGAGAAAGACCATGTGTTATTTGCAAGCCTTGTTTTGAGAATACACAGATTCTTTTCATTCATGCTCTTGGCTGGTTTCTTTGCTGTGGATGGGGATCTCTGTTCTCATTGTACCCTGGAGGTGAGGAAATTTCCTTCCACTACTTGGAGGGGCCTAGAGGGAAGCTGGAGAGCAACTCAGCATCAGGGACTGGAGTGACAGGACAAGGAGTAATTGATCCAAATGGAAAGAGAAGAAATTTAGACTAGATATTGGGAAGGAATTCTTCCCTCTGAGGGTGGGCAGGGCCTGGCACAGGTTGTCCAGAGAAGCTCTGGCTGCCCCATCCCTGGAAGTGTCCAAGGCCAGGTTGGATGGGGCTTGGAGCAACCTGGGCTAGTGGAAGGTGTCCCTGCCCATGGCAGGGGGTGGCACTGGATGAATTTTAAGGTCCCTTCCAATCCAAACCATTCTGGGGCTCTCTGATTTAAATATGCACCGTGTGCATTGTTAACATTCACTGCACCTCCATTTGTTCAGATGCTCAGCAGGAGAAACATTGGTAAATTGATTAATTACGTCAGTTGCTTTAGGGGGTTTTCCCCCACTCTGTGCTTGCACAATTTGCTTCGAATACCAGTGTTCAAACCACAGTGCTGAGCTTGGGGCAGGAATGATTCCTTCTCTGGGAGGAGTCTCCTCTGGCCAAAGCAGGACACACCGGCAGCTTGAAGCTGTTCTCTGTGGGCAGCTTTACAGATGGTTTTGACAAACCCTGCACCATATCTTGGTGAGCTGCAGTGCTCAGGTATTCCCAGAACCCCCTTTTACTGCTCCTTAGCACTGCTCTTTCACTCCTCCTCCTTGCTGTACTTTAATAAGCATGTATTATATGTAAATCAATTTGTTTATTGATTACATGCCATTTATGAAGGTGGTAAAGGCAAAACGGGTGTATTTATATGGTGAAAAATCAGAGCAAAACTTAAAAAAGTAGTTTTCAGGAAAGCAAGGTAACTGGGATACACTGTAAGAGTTGGGAGAAAGGAATAAGTGAGTTAAGGAAAGCTGGCACAGCCTTAGGGAGCCTCGAGGCCACAAGTTCAAGTGATCCCATTCAGAAAGGATAGTAGGGGACTAAATGGGTTTAATCATGAGCTCATCTCTGACCTCAAATGCAAGAAAGAAATATGCAATAAGAGGAAACTAGGTCAGGCTCCCAGAATGAGAACAGAAGTGTGGCAGGAGCAGGGAGAGAATGAGAAAGGCCAAAGAACTAAATAAAGATACAACATTTAAGAGGCATGGGCAGTAAATAGATGTGGTTGTGTATCTCCATTACAGGAGGCTGCTCTGCTGTACAGCAGGGAGAGGAACCCATCAACACATCAGCGCCAAAGATAATTGGTTAATGTCTTTTTTTTCATATGGAGTTCAACGCTAATGAGATGATTTCTGTAATTAGGACTAGTTATAAAGCAGTAAGGTCCCAAGCTGGATGTGGGAAAATGGGTTAGGGCCAACCTGGGTAATTTAGGTGTTTTCAAACGGGTTGGAAATATGAATTTAATTTTAGAATACTTTAAAAAAAATAAAAAAAAAGATGGTATTTTAGTGCTGCAAGTGGGGTTAACTTGCAAAGGAGAGAATCAGAAGGCTGTGAAAAGACTAGCACAGTGAGTGTTCCTAAAAAAAGAAGAAAGAGGAGGAGTTGGGGAGATAGAGAGCCACCAACTTAACATCGATTTCGGAAAAAGTACAGGAACAACTACTCCAGCAACCTTTTTAAAACCCCTACAAGCTGACAGGATAGGAAGAACAGGCCAAAAATCTCCTCAAAGCCATCTCACCTCCTTGTGCAGGGCAGCAATAGGTTTTGTGGACAGAGGAGCAGCAGCAGATTTATGTGCTGAGATTTCAGTTTGGGCTTTGGCAGCGTCTCAGTGACATCATAAGTTACAGAAACATTGTCTTAGTCTGTCTAAGATCTTAATTACTTTCAGGAGGGCTATTGTCTCTTTATTGATTAGAGTGGGGATCTAAAAGGCTTAGCCTAGGCTTTGCCTCCTGGACCTTCTACTTAAAGGCTTCAGGAAATGTATAAAGTAAGATGGGATAAATCTAGGCCAGTATTTAGTGCTGTCACTTCAAAGAAGTCCATGGAGTTTCCAGCAGAACTATGAGTGGAGGTTTCCTCACACTCAGTCCTGTAGACAAACTGCTGAATTCTCCCCAGGAGGGAGAGGAACCGCCTCCCCGGGTGTGTGTGCTTGCCTTGCTGGCAGTGGGTGAAGGCACCTTGGGCCAGTAGATATTTATATGGTGCTAGAAGCCATCTGTACCAGCTTCTTCCAAGGTGCCAGCAGGATGCAAGGAATAGGGACTGAATTCTGCTGGGCTGGGGATCTGGGGTCACATCGAGGTGTGAGCTCCTCTATCCAAACTTCTACAAATGCCCTGACTTGCACTCTTGCTGAATTTAGCCTCGTGCTGCCTCTTGTGCCCCAGCAACCCCAAGCAATAGGCTCGTTACTCAGTCTTACAATCAGGCCTAATTGCAAACCAGGCCCAGTGGTCAAAGGACGAGAGTATTACAAATGCCAAATATTTGTGAGAAGCCAGCTTGTCCCAGGGAGGGACAGCTGCTCCTAATTTTCCTGAGAGAATCATATTTTAAAGCTTAAAAATACAATAATTTTTGTGCATAGCAGGGCAGCTACTCCCTACCCAGAAGGGTTTAAGTATTTGTGTGCCTTGGCCTGGCAGCCGTGAGAGGGGAAGAATACTTGTCTGCTCAAGAGGCGACTTTGAGACATGCTAAATTCTTTCAAAATATGCCTTTGAGGCCTTCAGAAGAAAACTGCTGAATTGTGCTAAGTCCTTAGATACTGGATGCTGTGACAGGTTAGCAGAGTCCAATTTGAGTTAAGGCAGGTCTTTCAGCCCAGAGGGACCTCAGTGCAAAACACAGGAAGGTGAAGATTGTGGGGGTTTCGCTCAGTCTTGCATTGAAGGAGCCATTAAAGAAGGCACAAGTTCCTCCAAAACGAGTCTGTCTTCAGGGTCAAGGCAAGAAGGAGGACTGGGCTGGGCTGATGGGACAGCCTGAATCCAGGAGGGTTGGAAAGGAGTGGGGCTTTCTGTAACACAGCTAAAAGCTGTGGCTCTGATTGTTGCCTTTACAGAGGGGATATCCTTGGGCAGCAGGATGGGGGGGATTCTCCCCTCTGCCCCCTCAGGTGACACCCCACCCGCAGAGCTGATCCAGCACAGCAAAGACATGGAGCTGCTGGAGAGAGTGCAGGGGAGGCACCAGGATGGTCAGAGGATGGAGCAGCTCTGCTGGGAGGGAAGGATGGGAGAGCTGGGATTGTTCAGCCT
>JAWWEW010000038.1:8159546-8222275 GCA_035583185.1 Anabacerthia variegaticeps | reverse complement strand
GAGCAACCTGGGCTGGTGGAAGGTGTCCCTGCCCATGGCAGGGGGTGGCACTGGATGAGCTTTAAGGTCCCTTCCAATCCAATTCATCCTGTGATCCTGTGCCATGGAATTAGCCATGACTGGAGCTATGCTAGAAGCTGCTTGTCCAGTTGCTCCTACAGATTTGGGTCAGTGAAGCCCACTGAGAGTGACCACCTGCGTGGATAAAACACAGGCATCCACAGAAGCCACTTGTGCCCCTGCCTCAGGTGCTTCTTTTGCAGATGTTGTCCTTCTCTCTCTGGCCAAAGTGACCCAGAATTTCGTTTTAAGCGTTGGTGCCGTCTCAATGCTCTCGTTGTTTAGAGCCACAAGGTGGCATTGCAGATTAAAGGGAAAACAGCTCTTGTTGTCCAGGGGCAGAGGAGGGAGGTGGGAGACTTGGGAAAAAACTGTCCAGCCGCACTGCAATTCTTTCTGGCTCTTGGAGATGCAAGGCAGGCTTTTCCTCTGGACTCACAGGCGTGCCCTTTCGATGGCAGGGAGCACGATGGGTGCTGTGGTGTGATCCTGGAGGGTTTCCCCTCACTGAGAACACACCAGAGCTGTTCAGAGCTGCTCCACTCCTGCCTTTGGGTTGGGATGGGATGGGATGGGATGGGATGGAGTTCTCGAGCTGGGAGAAAGGTGATGGTGTCACCTTGCAGGCGCTTTTGTTTCAGTTTGTGTGTTCAGATTCCGAAGAAAACTCATTTCTTTCTTTCCCCAGTCATATTTCCCCTGGTTTCTGTGCAGGCTCAAATTGGGCTGAAATTGGGGCTCTTTGGAAAGCGAGCGAAGAGAGTGAAGTTAAACCCTCAAAAAAAGGTTTGAGGCCAAACAAAGCTTTAAGAGCTATTTATTTGTTTGCTTATGAAGAGCAAGGTGACTTGAGATTACTGTAGCTGCACCCTGTGGGTACTTTCCAGGCCTTACTGTGATCCAGGGCTCAGCCTTTCATGTTCAGGGTAAGAAGAGCAGGATATTCTGAGGTGTTTGCTCCTCTGAGTCCAGATGAAATAACAAGGCATTTAGGAGATCTGAGTGAATCCTTAGGAATCCTGTTTTGCACCATAAAAATGACACCAAGTTTCTCTTTGTGGAAATACTGACTGCTCCAGATCAGAATGGGCTTCACTGTTTTATTTCCTTGTGTTTTTTTTTTCTTAAATTTTATTATAAGTCCTTGGCCCAGGGAAAGGACCTGATTTTTCCTCAGTCTTCTCTATGTTGTTGTAATATAAAAGCTGTATTGCTGGTAGCTCCTTTCTGGTCCCAACTGTTCTTATCAGTGCTTGTTGCCTTTGTCTGTATAGACTTTCCATGTAAACCAGGAAAAGTAGCTCTGCTGAAAGATGGATCTTCCCAGCAGTGGAAAAAAGTGCTAACTGGAGTGGGGGAGCATCCAGCCAGCAAAGGAAAATCTTACCTGTTTTGGAAAGAAAGTGAAAATAGTTTTATTTTTACCTCTGCTTTGGAGAAGGAATGAAAGGCAGATGAAACAAGAAGAGCTTGCTCAAAACCCACTAGAAGTGTTTGTCAGGAATTCTGCAGGTAAATGGAAGAAAATTGATAGTGTTTCACCAGGCAAAAGAAATCCCCTTGCTCTGAGTCTTTCCTGAGAAGGAGGAAAGCAGTGAAAATTTTTCACCAGCATTAACATGCACACGACAGCAGAGGAAAACATGGTGAAGTTTTGCTTGGACCGTTTTCACCTGGTTGAGAGAGCCAGGGCACATAAAACCCTATAGATCCGTAAAAACCTATAGATCCACAGATCCAGATATGCACTTGTGCATCCAGAGGAGTTTCTTGGTACATGGGACATGTCTGATTCCTTTTGTGACCAGCTTTTTTTTTTCAGAAAAGACTATTCCCAGCGTCTCCGACCATTCGTGCTTTGCCAGTTGTCCATAATTTTATCCTCTTTTGCCTGCCTTGAGGTTCCTGCCCAGACTGGGAGGCTCTTGCCCAGCCCAGCTGTCCCCAGGCTGGGAGACTGGTTTCCTCCATGGTCCCAAAGACTGTGGGGAGGTGGCCACAAAAGTGTGCAGAAATGTTGTTGCTTTCGACAGCGTGGGAACTGTTGTTGTTGACCAGTTCTGTGTTCTGTGACAGACTTCCCAGCTAATTCTGCCCCAAACAGTCCTCATTTTTGGACAGGGATGGTGCTGCTCAGCACTTCAGGCGGGACTTTATTCCTCCTTGAGCAGACACTGCCTCTCACTCTGTGCAAAGCATGGTCAGGCTTGGGCTGCAAGGCCTGGGGGAACATAAACACCAAGTGTTTATTAAATATTGTGAATATTGTGCCCCGACATGTAAATAAGCAATTGGCATTTGTATTTACAGGGCAATTGACCACGTAAGGCTAATGACAACACCCCATCACGTTAGGATAATTAAAAAAGCTGTAAATGCTCCTTGCACTTCTGGGTGGAAGCCAGTTACTAAATGCTCGGGGTTAGGATGAGGTGAGAGAGAAAGCTGCCCTGGCCAAGGTTATTGCAGAAGTGCCTACTGCAGAGTTGAGGCTCCCCACTGGAGCAGCTGGTGCTGGCTCACCTCCCCTGTCAGGCAGGCAGCCCAAGGAGATGTATTGCTGCACTGACCCCACCAGTGAATCCGATGTTCTTGGCATTTTTTTGCAGGCTCCCGACCTGAAGGGAGAAGTTGAACCTTTGGAAAAAAAAAGAAAAGTTCTACATAAAAAATTCTGTGCGGTGCACATTTCCGGATGAGTGTTCAGGCCAGCATTACTTAATGCTGAAATCAAAGCTTTGGGGATTCGTGGACATTTCCAAGGCTGCTGTGATAGTGCAACCCCTGTGTATAACCTCATGCTTAACACAGGGCTTTTATTCACCTTGAAATTTGCTTTTGTTCTTCAATCAGCTCTCTTCTGGCAGGAGAGGGGGGAAGGAGTAGTAGGATTCAGCGGGATCTCTGGAGATGAGCAGATGCAAGAGCAGCTCTCCTGGAACAGAGACTTTGTTTGTGTTTAAGAGGAGGTGGTCAAAGAAACTTTGGGACAGAATGAATGTTTTCTGGGGAAAAGATGCTGTTTAAAGTCCCATCTGTGTGTAACTCACGTAACGTGCGTCACAGCACGGAAACAAAATCTGCTGCATCCCGGAGAACACTGTGTGAGCATGTTTGGGAGAAGTAGTCCAGAAGTGATAGAATATCTCTGCTGCATCTTGCTGCTGCCTGCAAAACACTTTGGGGCACTCTCAGCCCTGCTGAGTTCCCATGGACTGCCCCATTAATGGGAAAGTTTTCCTTCTGCTCCAGGGTCTTGCTGGACAACATGTGCTCTGGCTTGGTGTCACAGGGGTTCTGCTCCAGAGTGAAGTCACCCAGCAAATTTCTTTTTTCTTTATCTTCCTTCTATTTCCAAAAGGGAATTTTGGTCTTTTCCCCCCACTCCCCAACCCAATAAACTGTACCATGGCTGGCAGGACATTCACACAGCATGGTGAGTGCTTGAACTCAGGTCCTTTCTGCAAACCTGACACTTCTTTGACCTGCAAAACTTTGAGTACCATAATCACTCAGGTACTGCTGCTTAATGTGCATGAGGGGGCAGGAAGAAACATCTCTGTACCTCAGAAAAATAGCTTTGTTTTTGACAAACCTGAATTTTCTTTAAAATATCTCCAGGGAGCGTGGCAGAGTTCAAATGTTAAGGCCTTCCTCTGGAATGACATTGACTTTGAAAGATTTATGTTGGTCTTCAAATCTATAACCTGCCGACAGTCTACGAAGACCTGAGGTGGCTGCCAGTACCTCAGCACATTCTCAAAGCACAAGCAGTGGCTTTAGTCATGGTTAAGTTACATGAATCAGACCATTCTTCCTCAGACAGTCCTTCTGCAGATGAGGTTTGTTTAAGTTTCTCTCTCTGCATCTGCTCTTCATGTTTTCATATGGGAGCAATTTTTTCATGTGCATCAGGGGAGGGGGGAGTGAGGAAACAGCCACACGTTGACCTCAGGAGCACTCAGGGAATTTTCTAGAGCCTTGGGCTGCCTGCATGCAGGGGGTTTGTGTGCTTGCTCCAGTCTGGGCTTGTTCCTCTGGTCATCCTGTGCATCCCTCTGATCCACCACCCCTGCCAGGGGCTATGGAAACACAGACCAGCCTTACCTGCCCAGCAAGAAGCCCACAGGTATTTGAAGGTGAGGACTGAGGAGAAGGGACTCAATGGCAAGAAGTTTATCCTATTGCTATTTTTGTTCTACCTGCTGTGTAGGTGCAGAGGAACATGCTCTCATCAACTGCCACGTTGGCAATTTCTGTTCTTGGGAGATTCACTTCAAGGTTAAAGGCAGAGAAACTGTGGCCTTTGCTTCCTTAGCAGGCAACCAAAAGCCTCCAAAAGTCCTTGCTGATCCCACTGAAGGAGAAAGCTTCGTTTCTATGGCTGGAAATGAAGCCCAGGGATTGCTGAGCCTCTCTTGGTGTTTGAGGTGTCTCTGCCCCCTCTCTTGTCCCTCTTCAACACGTGTCTCAGCTGCTCTTGCTGAGCTCATGTTGGTCACTTGGGTGACCAGAAGACATTGCTCATAACTCATGTCTCATCCTTTCTGTGGAAGACCCAATTAGCTAAAAAGGTCATTTATTCCCATCTGTTCTTGTGGAAATCAGGACAGAAGCAGAGCAGGGTAGACCTGTATGTGCACACACATCTGGCTGTGAGAACAGCTGGGACTGGGGTTGAGAAGGGGTCTTTGCTCAGTGACAGGCTCAGTTCAGGAACCTGAGATTAAGTGTTATGGGTAAGAGTTAATTCTGAGGTTAATATATATGTTATGTAGGAATGCCTTGGGCGGGGGGAATCTTCATCTATTTTGGACCCAAACTGTAGAAATTTAGAAATTTTTCACTGAAAACAGTCACTGCCATTTTAAATCCCCCACCCCCATGCATTTAAATGCTGAGATGAAATGAAATCAAGTTGGAAGGCTCCTGAGTGGTCCTTAAGGAGCAAAGCAGGGGGTGACAGCATGGGAAGCATGGGGTGATAGCTGAGCCCAGGACTGAAGCAATTACTGCTGAGCTTAGAGAAGGTGATCTGAGCTAAGGTGGGGGCTCAGCTGTGGAGGAGCATGAAAGCTTTTCTGTGATTTTCCCCTTGGTTTTCACCAGATGATTTTAGAACTACAATTCTGAAATACCTTAGGTGTTCTGACACACTTAACTGAATGCTTGCCATTGGTTCAGCATCACCAATTTCTTCTCTGTTTTATACTCCACTCCCTTACAGTGCCTGTCTGTGGGCACTTTGGGCTCCTTCCTCTTTCCTCTCTTTGCCCCTCTCATTGCTGGATTGTTCATGGCTCATGCAGGACAGGCAGAATCATGTTATTTGGAGTCTCAGAGCCCAGAAGCAGAATTTTTTGTGAGCTACTCACGACCTCAAACCTTGAAGCCTCCAAATGACCCTATTTGTAATCCAGTGATGTGTTCCCAGAACTTCCTAGGCCACCAGACACCCAGATCCATCCCTGGGTTGGTGACTGCCCACTCAGTGGCTGTTGTTGGATAACCAAGTTCACCCTCACAGCTCTGCCCACTGGAATATGGAATTGTTCATACACATGACTTGCTCTTGTGGTGAGCAAGGCTCTTTCTGGAATGACCAATGCATTAGAAGGTTTTCTTTTCTCTCTGTCCCCTCCCACTGACCTTCCCCAACGTGTCCTTGACTAAATATGTAGTGCTGCACACGAAAGGAAGGAATTCAGGAGTGTGTGAAGTACTTGCAATTAAATGTCACGAAAGCCACATGTGGTTTTGTTGCTCCAAATTCAGTTAAAATAAATGGAAAGGATTACAAAATGAGGGAACAACTTGGGTCAACCTGGAGCATTAAGCAAAATATGTTTTCCTTCAGTAGTACCCAGGAGTGTGTGGTGGATTTTACCAGGTGGAGAAGGCAATGTGGAATCCAAAATCAGGAACTCAGGAGAGGTGTCCCAGGAGTAAGAAAGGTGCTTCATGAGCCTTACAAGTTCTGGTGCTTGAAATATTTGCTCCCTGCTTTGTTTTGCCTGTGCTGCTGCAGAGAGGGAAGTGTTTTCCATGCCCACTGTGACAGGACAAGGAGGAATGAGGGTAGGAGCTAGAAGTGAGGTTGTGGCTCAAGCTCACCAATGGGAAATTGGGCAAAGGAGAGATGGAAGTGTTCATGTTGAACCTTCAGTGAGCCAAGCTTGGAGGGCTCTGGGACCTGGAAGAATACTTAAGGTTATTTCCCCATGCTGGACCGTGCCATCAGTGAGATGTCCCATATGTGAGATTCCAGTGCCCACCACCCCAAGGGAGATGAGTAGAGTCTCTCCCTGGACTCAGTCAGACCTCTGACATTCCTGTGACCAGGAAATCAATTTAATCTCCCGATTAGGAAATTTTCCACTGCTCTTGACTGAGAATTGCTGTGTCCTGGAGGGACTGCTCCACTCCTTTCATGAGCCTAAAGGCTACAGCAAACCTGACACAGCCCTGTTGTCTTTGGCACGCCGAGCTCCAAAGGCTCTGGTGGCATTAATGGATGGAGGAAGGACGTGTGCCTTTTCCTGAAAAGCTAAGGAGAATTATTTGCCCTGTGTATCAGCAGTGCCACTGCCTTTCCCAGCCAACCAGTGCCAGCTGTGGAAGGCACGTTCCCTCCTGCCAGCCCTTCATTGTGCTATTGCAGTAGGAAGAGGGGGATGGGAGAAGGGGGGATCTTAATTGAAAAAATAGGCCCAGGGCTTCAGGGACATAACAAAGTCAGTGGGAGTGTGTGAACAGCAATTTATTTTGTCAGTTCAAGTTACAGTCTTTCTGACATGTGAAAATTGCAGATGCCAGTTTCTCAATGTGTCACTGTGACACACAGCATCCCAAATAAATAATGAAACTCAGGGCTTGCTTTGCAGAGCTTCGGAAAGCCCGGCGAAATGGGATATAAAAATTGGCAGATAAACTGAGCGAGTTCGCTTTGACATAAGGGGCGTGATCTTAGTTCAGCCTTTCACAAGATGATCTTCATACCTTTCATTGCTTCAGCAGAGTGTTCCTATCATCAGTGCAGTCTTCACAGAGTTTATGGCCTTCACAGCTTCCCTGGGCTTTGAAAATGGAGCTGTTTTCATGAAGAATGAGGCAGAGCTTTTCCCTTGAAACTAAAGGATTGGATGGAGTGTGGCTGAAGTGTTGATCTGAGGCTGAGTAGACCTCAAAAGCAACTCGTTAAGGCTAGGATCCAATTAGGAAATTACCTGTTGCCCTGACTGCTTAGGAGCCTTTTAAATGTTCCATTTCTATATTGTTCTTCACCTGTTAAATTGGAGTGATGATGATATTTAAATCTCCTGTGTTTTCTGACTTAGTTTAATCTTTTAGTAAGGAGCTCTCCTTTCCATGAATTTCTATAGCATTTAATATAACTTGGCTCAGCCTTTATTATGGTATCTATATATTAGAGCAGTAATATCTCATTTTGTGCAAATCGAGAAGTTTCAATGAGTTTTTGTTCATTTGGCTTACAGAAGTAGACAAATGGCCATTAATGATCAGGGGACCAAGTCAGAAACATGAAGGGTTTATTAAAAGTTCAATTAGAAAGAAACTGTTCTGCAGAGACCTTTGGCAGAAGCCTGAGTGGCAGCAAAGACATTTATTGCCCTTAAAAGAGAAGTCCTTAATAATGTGGCAAGGCTATGAGTGGATTCCTATCCCATTTTCCCAGTTAATCTGGGTTAGGAGCCAACAGGGTGTTCAAACACAATGTGTGATCTCTGAGGAAATTCTGAGGACTTACATTTGTTTTTATCTAAGAAAAAAAGAAAGAAAGGATGTGACAAGTCTTCAAATGCATAAAAGGCCTGTGCATGCAAGAAGAAACTTTAACTCTGCAGATGAAGAATTGGTCTAGAAGCTGTAAATTTAAATTTTAAGGAGATCTGTGTCTAGAAGATGAAGAAAGCTTCAGCAAGGCCAGGGAGGGTGAGAGCTGGTGCCATTGCCTACAGCCCACAGTCCTGGCAGGTGGGGATGGGAGGGAATGAAGACACTGTGTAGCCAAGCCTTGCTCTAAACCAATATCTAAAAGATAAGTGCTAATAATTTTGCACAGTATTTATATATATATATGTGTGTCTGGGTTCATGCCTTTGGAGGAACTGTCAAGCTGACACTTCTCCCCAGCAGGTGGATCGTGCCCAGGAGTGTCTGACTGGTGTAAGAGGATCCCCCTGATGGTAGGACAGCACCTCTCCTTCAGCTGCACCACTGGCTCTTTCCATGTCAGCTTAAAAACAGGGCATGGATTCTCAGGAAGTCCAAGTTAAACTGTCCTTCTTGTGCAGCTGGGGCAAAAAGCAGTTTTGGTCACACAGGGCTGAAGGCAGAGATAGGAAACACCAGAGAGGGATCAGCTCTGGGTGAGAGACCAGAGAGCTCAGTGTGTGCTCCATGACCTCCCAGGACATGGTTAAATGTGGAGTTCTTCCTTTCCATGGCAAAGCATCCGTGGACTTTGCACCACTAGTGCACTGCCCTCCCCACGCTTTGGAAACCCCCTTTCCTTGGGAACTATGAAACTAAAGTGAATTAGGCTGCAAATAAATGTCAGGCCTTTTGCTGGATGTTCTTCCTGCCCAGCTGGCCTGGCCACACTCCTCTGAGAGCATCCCTGGATGTACAGACTAGCAGAGAGCTGATGCAGTTACTTGAGAGCCCACTTACCCTGCTCTTAGCTCTGTGCTTGTCTCTCCTCTCAGAACATGCGTCATTGTACACTGTAATTATGAGGAGAGCTAACTGGCAAGGAAGGATGATTGCATCATTAAGACACTGGAACAGGAATAAGTAATTTTGCTCTTAACTCCTCATGTAACCCGGGCTATGACACTGAAGATCGGTTTTCTCATCTGAAAGGAAAAAATTTCCTCCCTTATCAGTTTTATTTTCTTGCATTGTGTAATGGTGCTGTGCGTCTACGTTATCATCTGAAGGGATAAAGACATAAGGAGGTTGTCTATGGAACCAGTGATGATCGAATCCAAACTGGATTTGAATTAAAACTTTGTGTCCTGCAATAAGAATATGAATGTCAACAATAATATTTATAACAGAAACACTACGAGGGGCTTGGAAGGCAATTCATAACGGAAACAGCAAAAAGACAAGTCTGTAGCACATAATAGAACCTGGTTTGCTCTTTGTGTCAATTTGCAGCCCTGACATCTCTCACCAAGTATTCTGGCAAGCTCATAGCACTTTCAAGGAAAGATTTAACAGCCAAGTTGCAGCACACATCTCATGTTGCTTTTAGTTTATTATTATTGCAAAATGCACCACTGAACACTTAGGAGCGCATCACAAAATAAAATGCCGTGGAATTACAAATGCATTTTGCTTGTAACTTGAATGAGTCTGTGATTTAGAAGCTTTGATATCAAAGCCATTGATGCTTTCATAGTAAAGGTGATGGCAGCCACAAGATTTTCTTTTTAATTTGGAAGTTTTGGCGTAACTGTTAAAAAGTAAATTTTGGTGAGATTTTTATTAATCCTTTCCCCCAGTTCAGCCAGCTATGAAATAAGAGTGGCTTTGTGTTTCTTTCCCCCTGGTTTGCTGCTTTTTCCTCTTCTAATCACACATTTTTTATGAAGTCAACCTTTCTCTACCTCTGCTCTTCCCCGCTCTCATGGAAAGAAATCCACAGTCCCCTGGCTCTGTTACCCATTGATGCTGTTGCCAAGAAGCTCCTCTGTCCATGGAAGCTCCATTTTTGTGTCTGTGGCCCATTATAAAAAACTATTTTTATTACACAAAACTATGACAGCTGAAGAGCCAAGTCATCACTTTCAGATTCACAGTGCAAAGCAATAAGGCTGGGTTTTTTCCTTAAATATTTCAGACAATGCTTTTATCAAAATGGGTCATTCCCCTGTCTAATCAGTGTGTGCTCCTGGCCATGAGCAGTTCTAGGTGCAAGAACTGCTGCAGTGGGCAGTAATGGATTAAATATGTCCACTGTGAAAGATTCTTCCTTAATTGCATTAGTTTGAGGTTTATTTTATTCTCTGATATGTGGCGTTGAGCCAAAGAGACCACAATCCACCTTCCTTTCCAAGGTCCGAGCGCCGAAAGTATCCCTTTACAAGAAGGGTGCTTAAGTGCTTTTCTGAATCAAAGCCTGAGTCAGTGCTTTAATGTACTCTGTTCATGCTTGGAAATGGCTTATATTCCTCTGAGCAAATTTCCTCTAAAGAAGCTAAGCCTACTACAGTGTCTGAAGAATTCAATGTCACACTGAAAACTTATCCCCCAGATCTGTGTCCGACGAGATCCTGCTTAATGGATGCTGCCTATTACTTACTGCCATGCAGCATTCCTCTCTCAGGCACTGAAACAGGCTGTTCTCTCTCCAGGCAATGTGTCAAATTTTCATCTGGTCACCTATGGTGTGTTCCATTTATATTCAAGGTTCTAGAGAAGGTCACTTCAGTGCAGCATCAGTAGCACCTCCATACCCATGATCTCATACATATATTTGAGGCTGGCTCGAGGCAAGACTATTGTAGGACTCAGACTATCCAGCAGAAAGTTTAGGCAGCAATCTCACAGAGGAATCATGGAACAGCTGGAGTTGGAAGGGACCCATAAGGATCACTGAGTCCAACTCCCTGCTCCTTGCAGGATGCCCTAGCACTAATCAGAAAAAGGAATGGTTTGGGTTGGAAGGAACCTTAGAGATGATCTTGTTCCACTCCCTGCCATGGGCAGGGACACCTTCCACCAGCCCAGGTTGCTCCAAGCCCTGTCCAACCTGGCCTTGGACACTTCCAGGGATGGGGCAGCCCCAGCTTCTCTGGGCAACCTGTGCCAGGGCCTGCCCACCCTCCCAGGGAACAATTTGTTCCTAATATCCCACCTAAATCTGCTCTCAGTCTGAAGCCATTCCCCCAGCCCTTGCCAATAGTCTCTCTCTCTTTCCTGTCAGCTCCCTTCAGGTAAGACCAATCTCCAGATGCTCCTTGAAGTCTGACAGTGCTGTGGGGAGCCTCCTCCAATGATTGCCCACCCTCCCAGTGAAGAACCTTTCCCTCCTGTCTCATCTGAACTTTCTCTGATGCAGCTCCATTCCCTTTCCTCGTGTCCTGTCGCTGGTCACCAGACAGGGGAGATCAGCAGCTCCTGCTCTGCTGCCCTCCTTTAGGAAGGTGGGGAGTGTTTTGAGGGCATCCCTCAGCCTCTGCCACCTTTGCCACTGCTGCTTTGAGTTCACTGGGTCACACTGTCCTTTCTCAAAGCGTGGAGCAGGTGCCTGACCTGGCTGGCAAGGCTTTATTGTGGGTCATTTTGAGCCTTAGTGCCACTGCCGCTTCCTTGTCAGAGCTCGAGGAAGATTCATCCCGGTCTTGCTGGGCTATTTTAAGGCCAGGCTTCTGTGTATCTGCACGAGCCCATGTGCTTCAATTAGCTTTTGTCTGGCCTGAGCTGTTTTTGTTATCACCCTCTTTTTGCTGATAAAGCAGGAACATTTTTAGAGGTGATTTCCCCCCCGCTGCAGGAGCCCGAGGATGGATGGGAATGAACTTTGTCAGGTGCTGAGAGTAAAAGGAATTGTCAGGATACCTGGCTCCCTGTCGGTCCTGACAAATCACCTGGGGGCCTTGTGTCTCAGGTTGCTCCATCTGCAAAGCAAGGCTAATATTTATTTCCATTATATATATTAATAGCACTTAGTAACTTTGAACAAGGTCAGGACTTCAGTGCATTACACACTGTGCTAAGACATGCATATATTAGTGCCTGTCTCATGCCTCCTGTGAAGAAGTGATGTCAGAATGCAGTGCCTGAGGTGCAAGGAACGATCCATAATGCATGATGCATTCCAGGGTTCTGTCCTGCCACTCTGGCTCATCCGATGGAGTGCATTGTGGGCAGGAGATAGCTTGAGCTGGCCTTTCATAACTTGATTATCCTATTTCAGTGTTAATACCCAGGATAAGGATCTGTGACTAAAGGGAGGCAATCTCTGAAAAACCTCTGCAAAGTTTTGCTGCTGGAGTCATAAACCTGGGAAAATCCAGCAGCCCTGCCAAAGCATGTGCACCTCCAGCAGAGCTGACCCATGGTTGCTCTAAATGTCTCTCATTTTCCTCTCTGCCTTAGTCACAGAAGACACTCTCTAGATGATCCCACACTCCTTCAAGTTCACAGCAACAACTCCCTGAATTAATAGATTAGTAGACAACAACTCTGTCAACCTACAGGATGAATTGATAAATAGTCTGTCTCCAGGCACCAGTAATGCATCCCAGATTTAGGGCTGCCTGACAGGCAATGTTCTGCCACTGCCACCATGACTTTGTTCTATACTTTAAACTTGAAAACCATGGAAAATAAAGAATAGTTTGAAACCTCTGGATGTTAAATCACCTCGAGCTCCTGCTGGGGATGCACAGTGACACCGTAATTGCCAATGTCTGCAAATCTGCTTTACAGGACTCGGTTGTTCTGGTGGGACCCACACTGTGTTAGGTCCTTTGGAGGCAGGATAAGGGACATGTGTGTGCAGAAGTGCCATGTTGGGGTGGCATTGAGGAAATTGTGGAGAAGTGAGTTTGAATCTGTGATGGGATATGATTTTTTGGGCCCTTTCCACACAGTGTTTTTTCCTTCCTACTATCATGCCCATATATTCTGGCTTCCTACTTGGAGGCAATAGTACAGGGAACCAAAGTCATGTGCAGGCTCTAAAGTGGAATGAATCTCAGATTAGCAACAACTGTGTGGAGAGTTACAGCTTAATGTTGTGTGAAAAGATATATAAAATAATTCATGAAGTGACGGCCGAGTTGTGAGATGGTGATCAGTTGCTGAACAGTGATATTCTGAAAGTTTATTTAAAGCAGAATTAGTCCGAAATCTTTAAAATCAATGGGGACTAAAATATCCTTTTAGCTTTCCGTGTATATCTCTTTTCATAATAGGATCCTATTTTATAAACTTTGAGAGTGAGGTAGAAGTTTAGTGAAGGCACTGAATGCAGTTTGAGAGAGGCTGGCTCGTCATGCAGGGCAGTACTTGGGGGGAGAAAAAAGGAAAATCATCCAGAGCCTTCTTCCAAGAAAGAGTCTAGACATTAAGCCACTGCATAAAAAGCTATTGGAAAGTCAAGGATTTCCTTACAAGTACTTGCATCTTTCTTTCCTGGCTTCTTCTGGAAGTTGCAAAGAGGTCCATTGACTTCTTGGAGATTCACAGTGCCACATAAATTAGGTGGGGAGACTCCATGGGGAGTAGGCCAAAGGGAAAGATAGTTCTTAAATGCATTATCTATTTCATTCCTCTCCTTTATATACTTCTCTCCACAGCAACTGCACTCAGTGAAATATGCTTTGAAGTAAGCTGAATTGCCAAAAAAGCAAGATTAACTGCCAGAAAATAGTAAAGTTATATTTTCATTCTCTACTCTGTATGAAAGAATCCAGCAGAACTAGTAAATATGAGTGTCACGTTATTTCCAGCGTCGTTGCCTTGGCTTCAAAAGTCACCTCAAATTGTTCTGTAAGTGATGAGGTGACGACAACACCAAACAAGCAGCAGAGCAGGCAGAAGGTCCTGAGGAGCACTTTGAATACTGGGTCTATTTTAGAGCTGGTGCTTGTTTGGATAAAGGAAGGCATGGAAATAAACCATGGCTGTGCAGCTGGTACTCACTGAGAGTCCTCTGGAAGAGAAAGAGGCTGCTCCCAAGTGAGGTGTCCATGGCTGGTGGCGAGCAGGGGCTGTCCATCACTGACAGGAGTGGCCCTGGAAAGGGGATTTTTCCCAGTGCCCCTTTTGGGTGTAGGTGTGTCAGTGTGGCTGTCTCATTGCTCCTGTTGGCCAGTTCCCAGCTGCTTTCTGAAGATATTTATTTTTGTAACTGTTGCATTTATCAGGGTGGATTAGCCAAGTCTGTTGACTTCAGTGCTTTGGCACAGGCTGTCAGGAATTATTTTAGTAATGCTCTGCCCTGGACCCAAGTGCATTTGCTTTTCAACCTCTGCTCTCTCTTCCAAGCAATAACCTACTGAGGGTTCCATTTACAGTCAGACATTCAATGGAGTTCCTCTCCACAGCTCTTTGTTCTACATTGGATTTTTGTTTGTTGAAATCAAAGGGAAGGAGAAAGGACCATCTCCACCTAATGGCTTCTGGCTACCAGTAAATGGTGGCTATTCCACAAGGAGGTATAAAGCACAGGAGGATGTTTCACAGAAGTAATAAATCTGCTGGGATAGTCACGAGGACTTCCAGCATCACTTGAGAGAGGGGAACTTGTGACATTTCCTTTGTTCCAGCTTGGGCATCATCTCCATGAAATCCTAGGTACATGAGCCAAATGCTTTGCCCAGCAGTTCTATCATTTTCCAGCACCAAAGGGCTGGGCCCTTCCACTGAACATCATTTAGGATACACCATGTTTTATTTACAGGGTTTTAGGGGTACCAAAAAGCCATCCCTCTTCTTGGGTAAGCTGATTGACTTTTGATAGTACCTTCAGGGCTGTGAAGAAGCGTTAATGGAATGTACTGGCCCTAATGTTATTCGAGGGGATGAAGAATTAAGTCTGAAGCAAAGGTTCATTGTTTCACACTTTGATTAGAAACCGAACACTCTCTCTATGCCCTTATTTCCAGAAAAAGATTCACTCCTTTTCAAACTCGCCTTTACATTCACATGTACCTTTAAAGCAAATCCAATAACCAACTTCAGAAAGGTTTTTTGCTCACACAAATGAGTTTGTTCATTCTCCTAATATCCCACTTGCCTCCCCTGCAGATGAATGTCACTGCAACCTCTGTGCTTCCATCCCAAAACCTGATCTTGTCACTCACTTCAAAGATGCAATTCACTGCCAAATACCTCACCTTCATCCATCTCAATCTAAACTCAGCAAAATGACCTCTCAAAAAGTACTCTACAGAGGCACTCTTTAATCAACATCTGTTTAGAGCTTTCCCCGTTAACTTCACATAGGCAGATTGTTTGCCATAATTAGACACAGACAGGCTCTGATATAACCAGCTGACATATAGAATACATATTCATTTCTCCCTCTGACTTTTTGAAGGATCTGAGTAATGCAGAAGAAACACCTAGTGCATTTAATACTAGTCTCAAGAGCTTCAGACTTGTCTAAGAGAGTCGCTGAAGCACTTCAGGTAAAACTCCTGTCTTGTTAAATGAGAGCTCAGGACAGTGTGGTGCTCTTGATGAACCAAGAGGTTGTATTTCCCTAGGGAAGAGGGACTTGGAGTTTGTGTCTCCTTATTTTCCTTTCCGGCATGGGTTATAAGGGGCAGAAATGTTTTTTAGGGACAAGAAGAGGGTGACATTAATAGAGCTATCGCTGCCAAGACTTTCTGGTTTTGCAATCACAGCCCTGAACAGCTACTTGGGGCTCGGGGTGTGGACTCCACATGATCTGTGTTGTCTTAGCCCATTTGTAAAGACTCTGGTTCAGATAAACACTTAAACACACGCTTAAAGTTCTTCATATGTAAAATACCCCTTAAGCTCCTTCTGCTAAACATGACCTTGATCTCTTGGTGCTGCAGCTCCCCAGTGAAAAATAGAAATGTGATAACAGCTTTATCAGCCTGAAAACTCCCAGCAGTCCCATGCTACTATTTCTCATGTAACATAACAAAACATATCTATAAACGTGATAGTATTTACTGGCTTGATTCTGCCCTTTCCCTTCAGTGAAATTAAATAACAGCTGACTCCAGAGGCAGCCTGATTGATTTCAGTGAAACTAATGCTGCTGCTCAACAGGAGGAAGGGCAGGAGGAGCAGAGTGAGGCACCGAGCAGGTTCTCTTATTCCCTGTTACTGCCACAGAGCTCTGGCTGTTTTGAGAAAGCCTGTTCCTATTTTCTCTTTCACTATCTCCTCCTGATCTTTTCACCTTTTCTCAGCTTCACGGAATAACCTCAAATCTTATCAATTGACTGCCAGCTTTAAAAACTCCTACTTCTGGAGTTTTCAGGTTCCTCCAGTGAGCATTTAGAGCCATTGTGTCTCCAAACGACCTGCTATTATTGGGGGAAGAAAACACCACAAAACACTTTCAAAACTGACATCTGACTTTCAGAAGTCTTTAGCAATTGCAGCCCCAGTTGACATTATTAAGAATAAATAGCCTGAAATATTTTGGAAAGTCAGGGCACAGACTGCATTCTGCTACCTCCAGCCTCATCATTTTCTACTGCTTTTCAATGTATTATTGTTGAAGGTATCAGACTTAGAAGGTGCTTAAAACTCAATAGTCCATTTGGTCTTTAGCGTATTGTTTTCAAACATTTCCAACAGAAGTAAACGCTTAAATCCCGTTAAATTGGAGTCTAAACGCCTTAGGTTTCTTTACAAATCCTTCTGGTAGGCATCAGATATCAAACAGGCAAAACAAAAAAATTAAGCTGAAGCCAGAGTACTTCTCTTTCCCTGTGGGGAAAAGGGCAACCATTATGCAATGAATCTTCTTTTGTAATGGTTTGGTGGCTTTGACAAAATCCATTTTGCTTCATTGTCCTTTTACTTTACATAATATCCATAAAATGGCAAAACCAGAAGATGTTATTGCTGATCAAAACAATTAGGATAAAGCTCTCGAGTCAGAATAATGTGACACAAAAAGCGACCTTTTGGGGCCAGAGCAACTTTCTCAGGAGCTCGATTCTGCATGAAGCAGTTTTTGTCTGTTGTCTTCCTATCAGAAACAAAAGATAAATTAAAAAAAAAAAACAAGGAAGAAAAGGAACTGCCTTAGTTCCCCTCACATTGTAATACCCAGCACGTTGCAAGATAGCAGAATAAATGTTACAAGACAGGTAAAGCTCAATTCTACTCTGATCACAGGGGATGCTGGAAACTCTTGTAAAGTGAGATTCTATGACAATGAAACAATTGAATAGGTTTTTTTGACATTAGGCCAGGGAAGACCTAAAGCAGGATCCATTTGGGGCTCCCTACTCTTATATGGATGTCTCTGGGTTTCAGAGAGGAGTTCCAGCCAGGTGTAGGGTTGTACCCCCATATACCGAGTTACAAGGAGGCTTAAAGATCTTCCAGACTGAAGAAAAAATTAATAAACCTGTAGTTTATATATTTACCTTGTAGCACACAACCCTTTCATAGGGTGCAGAGGACATATTTATGGACAACTAAGCCAATGTCCCAGTTCCCAATGATTTTTATTGGGAGATGGATGGTTGGTTTCCAGTGACTGCAACCACTCTGCTTCCATATGAGCCCTGGGCTGGTCACCTGAGATGTGCCCTCTTCCTCTGCTCTGTGAGCCCTTGGCAGGCTGTGAGGAGCTGTCCCCACACCCTGGGATGGAGGACAGGGCTTAGTGTGGGAAACTCCAGGAGCACAGGCGGGACATGCTCACATTGCTGCGGGTTGGCCGTGTCATTGGAACGCAGTTCTGTAGGTGGTTATCCCATTGGGGAGCAGTTCTTAATTAACATGGAGCCTCCAGAGCACACCTCTTCATCTCCTTCTCCCCATCCCTCCCCTCACGTGAGTGCCTGTGCACACTCCTCAAACCATTCCTCTCTCCCTGAATTTCTTGCCAGCTCGTGCAGGAGTGAGAGCTGAGGTGTTGGATGAGCAGGAGCGGGAGGGCTCTCAGGCTCCCTCCCTGTCCCCATCCCTGGTCCTCCCTTTCCTCTGATGTCACCACTCCCATCCAAAGAGCTCGGGTGAGCTCGGGGCTGTTTGGACATGTCCATGGGCAGGAGCTTCTCTCCCAAACTGCTCCCCTTGGCAGCACAGAACTCTGTGGCATGAGCTCACTCCTCAGAAAGCTCGGTATTTACACACACTGGGATTTGCTCAGGGCCCAGCTGCTCATACTGATCTCCAGTTTGCTGAAGTGAAAGGTGGAAATCAAAAATGACAGGAGAGAGCTTCCTGGTTTGCCCCCACCTTGCAAGGGTGGAAATCAAAAATTACAGGAGAGAGCTTCCTGGTTTGCCCCCACCTTGCTCCACACCAGCCCAGGCTGGGTCTCCCTAAGCCCAGGGTGTGAACGGGCCACCTCTGCCCCAGGACAATCTGGGCAGATGGTCATTTGACCACTTAGCTGGGGTTCTTTCCCTTGGGATCACAGGTTCTGCTCAGAGCAAGACACTGCACTGTGTCCCAGGGTTTGTCAGGAGAAGTGAAGCTACTTAGAACACACAGAAAGCCCTGAGGAGCATCAAGTGCAGCTCTTCAGCACCAAACTAGCAAATACTTGTCATTAATATTCCCATTAGAAATAGCAATATCTCTTTTCTAGGCCTGTGATGTTTTTAAGTAGTTCACTGAATTTCACTGAGTCTTTAACCTTTAATTTCTAAGAATTTTGTGTTTCAGCAGAGGCTGGAGAGCAAGAACTGTCCTCATCAGAGGGATAAATTTTAGAAGCTGGAATTTCTAGGAAATGTAGAAGCAAAACTACTGAGGGCTTTTGTCCAGGATAGGAACACCGTTTAATAATGCTAAGCTTTAATATAAAAAAGAAATCCTATTTTCAAGTAATACTCTGGAAAAAACCCACAGCCTTTTAATTAAATTAAAGCACAATGAAATGCAGAAGACTTAAATAGATTGGCTGTCTAATATAGCTGCTAATCTGTCTCATGCTCCGTTCCCTCTGCATAATCATAATCTACTCTGTGTATGTTGTGCCAGATCCATTACATCCCAAAATATTTTGCAGAGTTAATCAAATGCAGCCCAAAACTCGAAGGCAAGGAGAACACTTGAGATGTACAAGCAAGAGATAATTGTACTGATTTCAGGTACAGCTTGGAAATAGGGAAGGAGCCTCAGATCTGCCAGGGAACTTTCTCAGTAGCTCCTGTGAGTTCAGCGCAGTTTGGTTGCTGTGTCTGGGGTTTATGAGTTAATAAAGAGGAGATGGATGATGGGGAGAAGATGTTCCATCATCCCTCTACAGGCAGGGATGATTTCTTTCATGCTTAGGATATGGCTTGTCTGAAGGAATTAGCAAAGCTGCCTTGTAAATCAGCAGGGTCTCTGTTGCCTCCGTTCCAGCAACATCCATCTGCACCAGTTAAGAGTTTAGGCTGAAGATCTCCAAAGTGAGGCACCTCTCCTGCCTGGAGAATCTGGGACTTTTTCCCAGATGCTTTTCAGAGCTGTTGTGATTGCCTGACTCTTTCCATTTCTCAAATTCCACTCCTTTCCCCCTGGCCTCCTCTGACCCAGCCTTATCCTCCTTTCCTTCCTCGCTGCCTCTAACCTGCTTCTTGAACCACTTACCTGTTTTTCTGATCAAAGGATATTTTGATCTGAGTTTGGGACTAAATTCTTTTTGTTCAGCCTGTATAAGAAACACTCGGCTCTGTGCTACCAGACCACTTTGACATCATCGTTCTTAGCCAGGTTTATTCAAATTTGCACATAAGTCTGTTTAAAGTAGGAAATCAGGCAGAAACAAGCCTTCTGTTTCCATCCAGACACGGCATTCAGAAGTCCTCAGTTCAAATTTCAGCCATTTCTAATTAAGAGCTCATCAAACCTCATGAAACCCTCAGGGTTTCCAAGGATCTCTCGCTAATGGCTACACTTGGAAAAGAAAAAAGAAAAGTACTTTAAGTTATTTTGCTTTCCAAGTGCACTGTGTACTTCTGTCGTCATCTCCCTTTTCTTTCTGTGACATCTGTGGACAAAATGTGTTTGGAGATGATTTGGTCAGTTAGATGAGAAATTAAATATTGAGCACATTAGCATATAAATTTGCTTTTCAAAATGCTTTGGGTCATCAGCTCACGCGGAGACGCAAAGGCACACATGGGCTTGTGTCTAGTGGTTACAGCAGCACGATAAACTTTTGAAAGGAAAGCAGAAACTTTTGCATATGTATTTATATTATTTAGACTTCTGGTCATTTCTAAGGATATGTTGTCTTTTTCATTTAAATGGCTTTGGGTTAATTTTGAGGCCAACATTTTTGCATAAACTCATCTGCTCACAGTATCTGAGTTTCAAGATAATGCACATCCTGCTCTTGCATTACTTTAACCCCCCATAAATCAGTCCCTGAGTCAAAACCCCTTAAAAACATAAATGCAAATAGAAAAACAACAAGAGTTGGGAAAGTTAGTCCTTTACTTAAAGAGGAAGGAGAGGAAATAACAAATGATACAGAGAATGAAGTATTCAATGCCATTTTTGGTTCCTTCTCCAAAATAAAGGTTGATTGTGGCTGTATAATAATGCAGTAAGTTTTAACAAGGGGATCATCTGGAATAGCAAAAGACTCTGCTGGCTAAAATTTAGATAATTTAGATGTTCTGCAATTCAGCAGGACCTGATGAAATCGACCCTGGAGTACTTCAGGCTTTAGCTGAAACAATCCCAGAGCGATTAGAGATTATCTTTCAGAGTTCAAGATGACCAAGGTAGAGCCAGGGGCCCAGGGAAGGGTAAACACGAGGTCTATTTTTAAATAGGGGGAAAATGAGAACCAGGGGGATTATGGAACAGTAAAACTGACTTCAATACCCAAAAAGTTTCTAGAATTAGCTGTTACAAGCACTCAGAGAATAAGAAGTTAATAAGAAACAGTGAATATGGATTTGTCAAGAGCAAGTCATGTCAAACCAGTACAATTTCTGTGCAGGGGAGATGAACTGGTACATAAAAACCAAGAAGTGGATATGAGGGTTGTTGGTATTTTAGTAAGGCTTTGAATTCGTGGCATCCTCGTAGTCAAAGCAGAGATACGTGTTCCAGTTCAAATTGCCACACTTGGGGGGCATAATTAGTTGTAAATTAAGGTTCAAAAAGGAGCTGTGGAACGTTTCCTGTCAAGGTGGGAGGGCTTGGAAAAGGGGGTCCCTCAGGGGTCTGCCCTGGATTGAGAAGAGCTCAGTCCTGCATGACAATACCAAGTGTGTGTTAATAAAATTATCAGAGTTCATGTTGGGTGGGATAGCAGCCATTTGGAGAAGGGAAGCAAGGCTCTGAAGGATTTTTATACCTGGTTACATGAAATGTGCTGAACCCAAATCATATTGGTTCAGGAAATAAATGCAAGTACAGAATTAGCATGAAAAATCAAAAAGACTTTGCAAGAGAAGCAGTGCTTAAAAATTAGCACAATTACAAATGCAGAGTGATGGAAAATCCTAAAATAAATATGAGACAACATCATAAAACTGCTTCAGAAAAGACAACTCATGTAATGGAGAGTTTTAGTGGGTCTTGTGGCTAAAAAACAAGGGGTGAATTTTACTTTTCAGGCAACCTTCGTACAGCCTTGGCTGTGTCTCGTTTGGGCTGTGCAGCTCAAGAAAAATCTTGACAAATTGGAGAGGCACTAAAGGAGAGCCATAAGAATGATAAGAGGTTTGGAAAATGCAACCTATGAGTAAAGATTGAAAGAATTGGATTTGTTTAGTCTAGGGAAGGGAAGACTGACAGGACGTGATAACATTCCCCCAATCTGTAAAACATTGCTAGAAAGAGAATGGTGATGAATTGTTCTTCAGGGCAGCAACGAGGAGGAGAGAAAGAATTGGCGTAATTTTCAGCAGAAAGGATTTAGTTTAGATATCAGAAAAAGCTTTCAAGCTTCAAGGCTATGCCAGTACTAAATTAAGCCCTGTGAGGAGGTTACTGGAGCTGCTTCCTTGGAGGTCTTTAAAAACAAGTTAGTCATATGTGAGGGATGGTCTGGGAGGATTTGGATTGCCCTCTGTAAGAGGACCAGATTGAACAAAAAGTTTAATTTAAACATTTAAAGATCAGATTGAACAAAATGTTAGTAACTGGCAGGTAGATGGAGTGTTGATTGATTGTCTACTGTGCTTTCCATAGGGATGATGCTGTAGATGCAGCTAAATTCATATTATTATGGAAAGTTTCGTTCAGCCAACCCTTCTGCGAGGTGAATTCGATGCTTCTTACGGTAGGAGGGGAACGAGGCAGAGCAAGTGGTTTCCTCCAGGTTATTCTGTATTCTCTAAGGTCAGCAGTTTGTGTAACCAAGCCAGGTGCCATTCAGTCTAAATATCCTCAGGTTTGGTGAGAAGTGCCTCTCTCATCTCTGGTTGTTTGCACAGTAGACAATTGGGAACAGTAGTTTCCTAGGATCACAGTCTTCCTTCAAAGTTGTGCTTTTCATATGTTTCTCTACCTTTGGTTTACTTTTCTCCTTCCTGTTGTTGTGATTGGTAATTTACATGCTTATGTTGTTAAATGGCTTAATTTGTTATTTACAGTTGACTGTGAGATAACTGGAGGGTGGAAGTGGTGCAGTGATACAAACACAGAGGCCTACAGCTTCCTGAGGCTGAGGAACAGCTCGTTGCTGAAACAAGGATAATTTAGGATGCAATCCTTTCTTCCCTCTTTTTAGAACTGGGACTAGAACAATTTAAATGTTACTGGAGATTTGTTTCCCATGCACATGTCTAAAAGGGGCATAAAAGTGTAAGCAGTTGTTGCACATGGATTTTGAGTCAATGGAAGCAGCCTCTGGAAAGGTCAAATAGCCAAAACCATCAGCATTTGAAATTTCATTATGCTGTTGAGAAGACAAAAAAAAAAACCCAACAAAACACATTTCTGCCCTTTCAACCTTGTGGTGTTACCTCAGGGACTGGTCTGTGCTTCCATGGCAGGGAAGCATTACCAGGTGCTGTCCCACTCCAAAGTCCTTTTCCCTGGGATCTTGTGGCCTTTAGGAAGCCAAATTTGTGAAGCTGAGACTCAGCAAGGCTTCCTTGAGCATGAAATGCCCATGGTTGTATTGACACAGCACTCTGAGGTTGCTGGGAACCTGTGCCTTGGAGTTTTTTGTTGAGAGATCTCCCCAAAGACAACCTGAGCACACTGTGTGATGCTGTTTGTGTGTCTGAGCAGCAGGAGCAGAGTCCTCCTCCCTGATGTGTGTGTTTAGGGTTGGAATTGCTGTTCTCCATGCCTGGGGAGCTGGGGTGCAGCATTAGGTACCCTGAGGGTGGGTTGGAGGGAGGCTGCACAGCTGGACCAGCACAGCCCATGTAGGATGTTTTCCAGCTGCCCTGACCAGTTCCCAGATTGCAGTTTTAAACCTGGGACTCAGTAAAGTGCCTTCCAGAAGGTTTCCAGTTTGGAGGGGCAGTGCTGTGTGTTCATATGTGTTGTTTTGCTACACAAGCTGCACCTCCCAGAATAAACTGCCCTAACTAGGGGCAGGGACTCTGGACCAGGGAGACCTCTGGATCTCTGAATCAGGGTTCACAAGCTGCCAGACTCCCTAAAATCCCACCTTCAGGCTTTGCTGGGGGAACACAAGAGGTTAAAAGCCAAAGCTGTGGGTCACTTTCCTGCAGTGAATTTACTACTTTTCTGATAAAGATAACAGGAGAGATGTTCCCCCTCCCCACATACACCTTTTTTTTTGGTTCCTCCTCGCTGCTCCCTTCTCACCCCACTGCTGCACACATCACTTACTCTTACTACATGTTGTAAGTGGGGGAGATTTCTTGAACCAGGGGCCTCCTGCTTAATGCACTGAGGATTCAGCCAGGCCAAAAACGCCTGTAGCATATGGGGAAGGGAAGGGCCAGCAGTGAGCAAGCTTGGACAGATGTGCTATAGAGGGAGTGTGGTGTTAGTGGGGGTGGAGAAAACTTCTCCCCCCCAGCCGGTTCAGGGGGTGGCCAATCGGGAGAAGTGGACCCTTTTTAGGACCCCAACAGTTAGGGAGAGCCCCTGAGGCATTTTTGGCCAGGAGGTTGTGTGCACACACACACACACTCACACACGGAACAGTTCAGCAGCAGTCCAATCCCCAGTGACATGGAGCTTTTTCTTAATTCAGAGCATATTTCAGGCTTCGGTTTAAAGGGAGGGGGGAGAAACAACACCAAAAACCAACCCATAAACCATAAAGAATCTATTGAAACAATTGTAAAGGGAAAAAAAAAATAGAATGTGGCTGTAGCAGAGGTTGTTAGGGAGGAGATGCAGGGGAGAGATGAAAAATGAAAGAAACTATGACCACGTTCCTCACTGGCCTCGGATCAGCCTGGCAAAATACAGACCTGTGAAGGCATTTTCCAAAAAACCAGAGAGGTGGAGGTGTCTCCCCCAGCAGCATCACTGCTCTCAGGTGAGCTTCTGCTTGGACTGGGCTTCGTGGTGGTTGTGGCTTTGCTCCCATGGCAGCATCTCCTGTGCTCCTCAGTGCTGGTTTTCAAACAGGAGGTTAAAGCTGGTGAGCAATAATTTATCTTCGTGTTTGTTCGTTCACACTGAGCACCTTCATTTGGGGCTCTCAGAGCACTTGGGGAGCAGAAAGCTCACAAGCTTTGTGGAGAAGGAGGCCATCTGATGAGACTCCACTTCACAGGAACAGCCTCTTCAAAGAGTTCAAGTGATTTTTAAAGGGTGCCTGGCAGGACTGGGAATGGCACCTCCACAACCCCAACCCTCCTGCACAGAATCCTTCTACAATGGGATTGTTTCTGGCACCATGTTTTGAGGGGTTTTTGTTTTGTTTGTTTGCAATTAGGAATTAATGCAACATCCACATCCTTATACAAAGAGCAATTGAGTCAGTCTCTGCCCCAAATATCTTCCAGTCTTCACTCTCAGGGATAATTTTCCTCTAAAGGCAATTTAGATGCACAAGACTCTTAGCACAGCTTGTTCATTACTGCCAAGGATCTGCAGTGCAGGATGCGTCTCCTCAGTTAACATCTGTTTTTTTGACCAAATTGCCTTAGTTGCTGCATGGGCCCACAGCTGATATAAAATGCTGAGAAATTATGACTATTTTTGTTGTTTGGGTGTTTTGATTCTATTTATTTCTTTCTTTTCCTAAACCTGCAGTTCATTTTGGCATACTGAGCAGGATTTACTCGCAATTGTACCCAGGCAATTACGACGTTACCAAAAATTACTCCCAGCTTAGCCCAGTGCAGGGAGGTGAAAACCAGGGGAGGGGTGTGTGTCTCCTGAGGGGATCTTTGGCACCAGACCAACAGGAGCAATCGGCACTGGGAGGCAAAAGATGCATATGCACATTAGGAGGCAACATCTGGTTCTAGGGCCACATGTTCCAACACTGGCCTCGACTCTGCTGCCACAGAAGAGAAATGCTGCCTCTGCACTGTCCTCCTGCACGTGGTGTTGGGTCTCTGCGTGCAAAGAGGGGTCTGGGGGGGACGTTTGGGTACCCTGGCCCGGATTTTTAGTTGTTCTCTGTCAAATAAGAAGAAAGCAGACAAATGAAACCCAGTTTGGGGCACCTGAGATGTCTCTGTCACCGTGTTTTTAAACGTTCCCTATGCACTTAAAAGCTTAAGGGACTGTGTGAGTGACTCTTTGACTGCTGTCTGGGCTCTGATTCCAATTCAAGGCAGTGAGAAATCAATAGGAGTTTGATGCCTGGAAATTGCTCTCCTACTGAGGCCTTGAAATGCCTGGTGTGCCATTGACAATGAAGAAGCACTTTGTCACCCAGCATTAATTATCCCATCAGCTCTCTTCTAAGGAGTTCCTGGTATGGCTGTTTCTGACCACATTTTACTGCTTTGCTGTTCTGGGTCTCTTTCTAGTTCTCACCAGGGTTGTCCAAGGCAGATAGGAAGACTTTGAACTGCAAGCAGTAGCAGTAATTTCCTTGGCTTTAGTGGCAGCCTATGGGGAATCCAACATGGGTTGTTTCATCTGCAGTTAAACTTTGGAACTGATGGCCCTGATTTAGGAATCTCAGATTCAGCTCTGCATCACCTAAGGCAATAAAAGGCCTGGCAGCCTGGAAGACTAATTGTTGAGATTAAAAGGAGACAATGTGGCTTGCTGCCTTTTCCAGGGGATGCAAGACATGCAACCTCAAACCAAAACATCATTTACTGTCAGTCTCTCTAGTAGATTTGGAAAGCTTGAACTCAGGACAGAAAGAGTGCAAAGTGCAAGAACAGGGGATCTCTTTTCCTTGCCCCTCATTTGATATTATAGAATGAGTTGTTAATTTTTATGCTCTGCATTTTCTCACACCTTTGGGCATATTATGCTTCTTTGTGTAGCTCCCTTTGGACCAAAGCTGAATTACCTGCCAGACCTCCTCAGTTGAGATTTAACTCTGTGTAGTATTTGCAATATTATGCTGAACTCTAATATTTTTTTTTGCTTCAGCCCTACCTTTTTTTATATTTCAATGAAAGTGTTGTCAGGCATTTCAAGGGGCTGCCCATGGAGGTGGTAGAGTCAGGAACAACTGGATATGGCACTCAGTGCTCTGGGCTGGGTGACAAGGTGGGTGTTGGGCACCCTTGTGTGATATAAAGTTTTACTTTGTCTTGACTAGCAGTTGTTGTAAATGTATTTTTTCCCCCCCAGTGTGGTAAAAGCCTGAGTTTTGAAAGTGAGAGGTTTTGGGAAGGTGTTGATGAATGTTTCCTCGTCCCCTCTGTGTTTCATTTTCATCCACTGTCAGGGAAAGAGATGGTGAACAGAATAAACGGGTCCAGAGGAGTTTAGAAAACACAAAAGGAGTTAAAAAGCCAGTGTGTTTGCAAGTTAAGGAATGAAGTTGGGTATCCACATATCTGGATATGCTGGTGAAATCAAAGAGCTGTAAGTTCAAGTGAGTGTTTACAGCTCCCAAATTCAGTTACTTTATGACATGTTTAATATGTTTTTACAAATGTTTGTTGTACTCAAGTAGTGACGATGCTTTATTTGGTCAGTAAAATTCCATCCTGCCTGAACTACGCAAAGACCTGAATGTCACAAGGATGTTCTGTGTCTAAGGAAAATATTCACTTTCATTTTAAACACTCCAAATTCTTCTTCTGCATTTTTTTTTTTAATAGAAACTTTAGCCTGTCAGTGAAACCACCAACAGGACTTTCCAATTCTCACCAACATTAAGGGATATTTCTGGTTTTGCTGGTTTGCATTCTTCCTTTTTCCTTTTTTCTTTTCTTTTTCTTTTTTTTTTTTTTTTTCCCCTTCACCTTCTTTCTTCAGTATAACAAGATTGGAAATTAGTGCTGGCTTGAAGCCATGGCTGCATCTACAAGGCCATTTAAAGTTATTGCTCTGTGCTCCCTCTGGGCCAGTAGGAAGTTCAGCTGTGATCACAGAGAAAGAAACCACCCCAAAATGCTAGAAATAATAATTTAAAAAGTAAAAAAAAAATAATAAAATATAGAAGAACATGGAGTTGCTTTTATGCATTTCAAGTTTGGCGTGAAGAGAATTGTGAAAACAGCCACAAATCCTGAAAAGCAGCTTTTTGTGCTGAGGTGGTGGGATTGCTCTGGTGAGGTTTGTGGTCATGGCCAGAAGGGAAAGTCTATTTTACTTTGGCCTCAGTTTGGGCTTATGGCCTTGGCCTTTTACAAGGGTAAAATCAGGAATTGTCCTACTGAAGCTGGTGGGGTTGGAAAGATGATTGGAATAATGAAGCTGCTGTGTAGTTGGAGTGAAGGAAAGCTCTGAATGTCCAAGTAGGTGGGGAAGGATTTCCAGTTTCATTCCCACTCTGGGTCTGAATGGTGCAAATCATCTTATGAACGAACCTGATCCAAAACCAACCTTTTGATGTAGCAGCATGGCTTGGACTAGGATTTGGGGAGGTGGGTGTAAGACAGGTTCACATGGGCTAGAATTTTAGTGAAAGCACCTGCCTTCTTAGAAAATACCCTCTGTTGTAAATAGAAGACTTTTTGGCTGCCAAAAGGGAGTTGAATGTGAAGAAAGGGCCTGTACATGTTCACACAGGGAACTTTTGAAGTCAATGGCTTTTCAAACAGTTTGAGCACACACCTGAAATCCTCTGGTGGGTCTGAAAACAGCAGATCCTGCCTTACGAGAGGGACTGGGTACCCCCAAGCCCTCACCCTTAAGTTGAGCAACCTGGCCCTGTGAAATCTGCCCCCTGAGTCTTTCTTTTCGCTTTATTTGGGCTTGTTCCCCTTGGGAGACAAGGGGAGCTTTTGTCTTTGCAGACTGAAGTTCTCCAGGAAGAATTGAAGGGAAACCTCATGCAAATTGATGAGCCGCTAACCGAAGGACCTTCCACACACAACACCAATCCCCACGGGCCGAGGGCCAAGGAACAAAAGGCGTTTATTGACCTGGGGCTGTTTTTATAGAGGGATCCGAGGGAAGGTTCTGGAACTTGGACTGGATAGCAAGGGGTGGAGTGTGTAACCGTGGCAACTGATCAACCAATCAGGGCCAACTCGCCAAGGAAAGCAACCAATAGGGAAGCAGAGTCCAGGGAAAGGGCGGGAAAACCGTGAGGGGGAAGAAGACAAGATGGAGGGGACGGGGTATAAAACAACGAGGGACCCACCATGTTGGGGATCAACCTGAGGGGTGAACACAAGGGAATAGCCACAGGGAAACCATAAATAGGGGTGTTGCAACTTTTAAGAGATAACTGTATTTTAAACAGTCCTTGCTATTGAAAGGTGTCTGCGGACTGCTGTCCTGTACTCCAACATTCGGTGAAATGGTGAAGAAATTTTCAGATTCTCTGTATGAAGAGGGAGGGACGGTTTTTTTTAATGGATTTTAAGATTCTCCAAGCACCAAATTCACAAACTATGGTTGTAGGGCAGGGAAATGATGAAGGTTTTAACAAAAAAAAAAGAGCTACTGGAATGCTTTGGGTCCTTCTGATGTTTCCTGACTTGGAGTAGCTCTGGATTTCTATTCCTTTGAAAATGTCAACTTTCCATTCAGTTTTAAAATGACTAAACTCAGTCACTGATGGAGCTTCAACCCTCCATGATATTGCCTGTCCAAGAGGCTGCACCCTGGAAAAGCAGATCAGGACAGTATGTCATGAGCTGGAATGATTTTGGTGTTATTTACATGGCAGAAGCCCCACAGACTCTGCCCTTGGTGACACTCTGATTCTTGATGCTGTGCACATGAATTCCATGTTCCTCCTGGACCCTCCACATTTACAGTCTGTACAGGTGAGGCAAATTTATTACACATATTTGGTTAATAGCAAATTCAAGCTATTCTGCTCTAAGGCCACTTATCCTACAGCTCAGTTTGGTGTCGTACCCATTTCTCAGACTATTTAAATGCATGACTTCTCTTCACTCAACTCAGATATTAACATAAATATTAAAATTTAGGAGAATTCTTTCCCTTTCCACCCTCGGCTTTCCCATTTTTCTCATGGGCATCCATGGGCAGATCCTGCATAAGAAACTCCCGCTTTCCTGTTTTTCAGGAAGGGTTAAAGCACAAACATGTTCTGCGGTGCCAAACTTCTTCTTGTGCTCCGTCTCCTTTTGATTTAAAAGCTTTGTTTATCTCTCTGCAAAGTCACTGGCAGGCCATAAAGAGATATATTGCCCTGGTGCAGACAGCACAGGCTCGGCTCCTGGGAAAGCGATGGACTGTGAAGCTGAGTGTGTGTGTGTGTGTGTGTGGGCCCGCTCATAACTCAGGAAGGGCTCCCTTTTGGGAAGCTCCCAATGGATTCTGCTTGTGGCTCCTTGTAGGAGCAGCGTGCCTGTATCCTTGAGGGCTGGTCAGGCTCAGTGCTTTTGATGGTCTCATAAAGCCATCACTCCAAAGCTTGGAATCACAAGGCTATTGAGCTCAGTCATAATAGAGCGGATAAAGTGCTCCCAATGGTTTTGATTTTATTATATTTTTATTTTTTGATAGACAAATAATGTCATGTCAGAGCCCAGCTTGCTGGGGCACTCCCTGCTTAGCCAGCATTGAGCAGGGAGATACATCAGAGTTATTGCTTGGTTTTGCTGCCAGGGGCTGGACCTCGGCGTGAACATTCCTTGACAGAAGCTGTGCTCTGCTGTGTGTTTGCAAACAGTAAATTCCCCCTGCAATGCCATGGGGCTTCCCAGAGTTGTGGGGGAGCAGTGCTCCCGGCTGGGATGAAAGGTAGGGCGTTCCAGTGGAAGAGATGCAATAGGTGAATTATTTCTGGCTGGCATTCAGACTGCACAAAGTGCTGATTTAGCTGAGCAGGGGGTGTTTGGGCTTAATCTTCTATGGAATTGACTTGTAATGTCCTTTTTGTTTATCATCAGAGGAGGAATCTACTGAAAAAGAGGGCAGAGCACCAAATGCAGCTGAACCACTGCCAGCAGAAAGGTTATTGATTCCCTGCAGGAGGAGATAGGAAGCTGCCTTTTCATAGAATTATAGAGTGGTTTGGCTTGGAAGGGACCTGAAAGATCATCTTGTTCCACCTCCTGCCATGGGCAGGAACACCTTCCACTAGGTCAGGTTACTCCAAGCCCTGTCCAACCTGACCTTGGACACTTCCAGGGATGGAACATCCACAACTTTACAGGGCAACCTCTTATAACAGCAAGTCATTCTTTGTGGGAGTCCCCTACCTGGAATCAGGGATTTTCAGTCATCTAACTCTAAACCTTGAGAAACAGAGCAGGGAAGAAGTAGACAACTCTCCTGGAGAATTCCCTTGCATGGAGGATTAGCATGAGAACAACAGATCATTGCAGTCCCACTGCTACTCTCAACACATGAAGTGCCACACAGCTTAGAGGGGGCCCCAGAGATTAATGCTTTCCACAAATTGAGTTTATCTTTGGAAACTCCACCAACATATGGAGAATATGGGCCCTCAGTCTGCCACCTCCCTGACCCTGACAGGCCATGCCCACCCTGGCTTTCCTTGTGTATGGCACAAGGGGGTTCCACGTTCCTGTGTCCTCTGCAGCCCTGGGTGGCTGCACTGAAAAGGCTGTCAAGGATGGACTCTGTGGAAGGTTGTTTTCCTGGAGAGAAATCATTAGTGCCTTTTAACAGTGAGGATAAATCTGAGAATTGCCTGAAAATCTGCAGGAAATTACTTTTCAAGTGACCGATGATCTGACCTCTGATTTCCTAATGATCTAGGAGGAGTTCAAGCCCAAGTGCTTGTATACACAGAATGCCAAATTTATATATACAAAACATCATAATTACTGTCATGGAGATTTACAGCACCTTACAAATCATTAATAATCATAATAATAATATTTACCATAACTCTTTCTGGCAGATTAATTGCAATTCTCTTTGACCATCCTCGAACTACTTCTCTTACATCTTTCCCATTGGCATGAGAATGAAGTACACAAAACCTAATTTATTGACATAAAGGGTGGCTTGATTTCCATATGTTTATTTGAGACAAACCCAGATATTTGCCATTGAAGGGAAAGCATAAGCATTAATGAATCAGCAGATCCTTTAAGACAGTGCTGTGTATTATTACCCTTCAATCTGACATTGGCAGGTGATGTGCCCTTCTGTGTTTGTGACAGGCAGGTGAGGTTCTTGCTGCTCAGTCAGGGTACTGTTTGCAGTATTAAGTGTATAAAAGGCATATGCAGCCATTTGCATGGGAATATTTTAAGTCTTTCATATCTGTTTTGGGGTGGAATATCCACAGATGAAAAATGTCAAGTTTAGGCTACACTGACTGTGGTTTAGTTGATGAACTGAGGTGATAGAAATGTCTCATTCTTCCAAATACCATCAAAATTGTGAGATTTGGAGAAAAGGTTTTCTCTGCTTTCCTGCTCCTCAGTATACAAAGTTCGTGAGCAGTGTCAGATGGGATAGAAAGTGCTGGCATTCAATGGCATTTTTTAGTTGGAAATTTTATATGTTAGTGTATTTTACTATATTTCCTTATATTTTTATAAGATAACAGTCTATATAAGTTATGTTATTGTAGCAGTTTTATGCATTTTCCTGCCATTTTTTGACGGTCTGTACTATTCCTGCCAATGTCATGGGTTCCTCTGATATGAGCTGTTCTATCTAAGTCTGATTTTATCCAGTACTAGAAATCTGATTTTAATAGACCTTTATCCTGTGGCAGATTCATAGAATCATAAAATCTTAGAGTGGTTTGGGTTGGAAGGGATCTTAAAGCTCATGTTGCCTCACCCCCTGCCATGGGCAGGGACACCTTCCAGTAGCCCAGGTTGCTCCAAGCCCCGTCCAACCTGGCCTTGGACACTTCCAGGGATGGGGCAGCCACAGCTTCTCTGGGCAACCTATGCCAGGACCCACCACCCTCACAGTAAGGGCTTTCTTCCTAATATCCCATCTAAATCTACTCTCTTTGATTAATTCAGTAATTTGAAAGGGCTGTTAAATTAGTGTTTATGCTTCTTGACATTGTTCTGTTGTCTCTTGAAAAAAGAAAAAATAGTCAGGCAATATTAACACTTTGTGTCTTATTTTCACTCTTCTCTTTGTTTATTCCCCCAAAGCACATTTTGGGTATAAAATGACCATTCCACTTGCTGTGTTGGCACAACTGTGGGGTGGAAGAAATCATCTGCTTAGTTATTCACAGGAATAATCCCCACTGCTTGATGGTTAAAAAAAGTCTGGCTCTAAGAGACACCAACCACTCACATGTCTGGTTGAACTCACCAGGAGCTGTGAGTAGCATGTGTGAGTCAAAGTTGCAAAATGTAAGCTCAGATTGAAATGCTGCTTCAAACATATTATACAGTAATCGACTCATTTGTCAGACCAACACAACCTTTAACTGCATTCAGTTTGGCAGCATCAGACTCCCTGCTGAGATACAACAACCTGGATATTAAGAAAACTTCCATGGGATGACAGGCAGAAACCTCAGACACCCCCAGCCTCAGCTCTGCCTCATCAGACTTTCATCTCTGGGAGACAATTACAAAAGCTTATGTGTTATAATATAAAACATAGAACTATTAGTGCCTGCTGACATGGAGAAAAATGGTAATAGTATTTCTCTCCCACCTGCCTGTCCTTCAATTGAATTTTATAGCGGGTGTCTCATAATTTTTGTAACTTTCCAGAAAAAGACTTAAAGAACCTTTTGTAAAAGAAAGTGCCAAGCAAGCTAAATGTAGAAGTTGCTGCCAATTCTGCCTTTAATACTTTTAAAACAAATACAGATTTAGAGGCACACTCATAGCAAGAGCTGTGTGCCAAAGGCCATCGGAACTGAAGACATGTTTTAGAATATATACGTATAAAGTGGGTCTGATGAGTCACTTAATTTGTTGCCCGGAGACAGAATACATTTACATGATGTTCTTTAATCTATTTCTAATTTATATGATGTTCCCTGGTCTAATGGGTTGGTTCCCTGCTCTGTGTGTCCAGCAATGGATGGCCCCTGTTTGTGTGAGACGTGGTGACTCCCCTAACAAGGAGCGTTCCATGTTTATTCATATATTCCCCGTTACGCTCTCCATAATTCCAGGGAGATAATTACCCCTGAATGCTTTCTCGAGTAAATTAAAGGGCTTCCCATACAGTACGTCCTCCTGAGACCACAACGAGTTTTCTGAGACTCCACAGTGGCTCAGGTACAAGGAGACTCCCGGCTTAGCTGTAACCTTTGAGGTCCTTCCTATTTTCATACCAACACCTACGTCATCACTCCCATTACAGAAAAATTCCTCTAATCTGAGAAACCCTGCCAGTGGAAAACCTGCCCTCACCCTATGAAAAGTAAGAGGTACCATGGGGATGTTTTTGTTGTTAGTGAATCATATCTGGTAGGAGTTGTTTCTTCTCCTTGTGCCACAGCTCCAGCCTCCTCCGAGCCGCCCAGCCAATTGCTTTGGCTGCAGCAGCCCCTGGAAGCCCAGAGTACAGTAATTGCTTCATTGTGTTCTTTAAGAGGAAAGGAAAATAGTTATTACTGTGAGCAAGTGCTTCTGTGTTTTTCCCCTATTGCTGTTGTGTGTTTTGGTTACGAAATGTATCCTATTCTGAAACGGGTGTTTTGAGACCTTCTGTTGTTGAGGTGGAAGGTTGAGAAGGGGCATCTGAAGGTAATGCAGCTGCTGGTAACAAGAGAAAACATTGGCTTGGAGAAATACTCCTCGTTTATAAAATGGGAGTGAAAGTATTGCTGGTTAGTTTTGGTCCTGATCTCTTGATGGAAGGCACCAAAACAGCACAGTTGTGTTCCTGGAAAGCACGCCGAGCCTAGGCTTGATGCTGATGTACTGTCATCCCCTCTTCACATACATAAAACTTAGTGGACATTTGACTTTTAAAATTACTGCGCTTACTTGTTTACCCATCTGTCTACAGGCGTAAATATGGAATTCATGGTCAGGCTGAGGTAAACTTCCTGAAATTTGTGGTGCTGCCTGTGAAAAAGGTGTTTTCCCCTAAGATTATTCTGAGAAAAACTAAGAGAAAACAAGCCCAGATCCAATAAACTGAGATATCCCATTACTGGAGATATCTAGAAATTTATGACTGGAAAAGGTATTAGGTTGTGACCTGATGGTCTCCTGCTGTTGAGGCTCCACTGGTGATTAGGAAGAAGTGATTTCATCCCCATTGGAAGGCTGCTGCCCTCATCCCTGTTTTATTTCTCATTGAGAAGCTGAACGTGGTATTCAGGACTAAGAGGAAAAAATGCCTCCCCACACACACACAGTGTTATCACTGCCAGCTCCTTGTCTTCAAAGACCCCTGACTGAAGCTCTCTGTGACTAAGTCCACTTAATTCCCCACCTAGGAGAAAAAAAGCAGAGTTCAGAAGTTCAAGGAGCTCTCTTGCTAACCACACGCTTGTGGTTGTCTGGGCTGCAGGAGGAAGAGTTGGGCTGAATTGCTCAGTGTTTCAGACCTGGTCACACTCATGGAATGTCTTCTTCCGAGGCAATGAGTGTCCAGAAAGGTGGAAGGCTGGTGGGACATGAGCACTCTTGGAAATGGTGCCTTAGATGTCACCTTGGGAGCTGTTTGAGACGAAGTATCTGGAAGTCTCATCCCGAGTTCTGGGAACATTTAGCATAAGACTGTACATTGACAGGCTAGTATATAACCCTGAAGAGCATCTCCCTTTCCTCCCACTCTGTGGAACTGTTAATAGTAGTAGGCTCCTATAAAGCTTCAAGTACATAGAGCATTTAAAGCTTGTAACATTTATAGATTGCTACAGCAGCAGGAGAATCAAGCTAATGAAAGGATTGGGTGGGTGCCCTGAATTAATATGACCATAATCTAATTCATTTTAACTTCTCTTTGCTGCATATAAAACCTTCCTCTCTCCTCCAGCAGCACAATTAGGACCCAATTCACAGGCTCGTGGCAGATAATGGGGAGGTTCCCGCACAGTGGGGCTGAGAAGTTTTGAGCAGCAGGCCCTTGGCAAGGGCACAGTAGAGAGGGCAGAGGTGGCAGAGGTCTTCTGGGGAGGACAGAAGGATGTCTAGGAAAGGGGCACTCAGGGTTTGCAGAGTGAATAGGACAATTAGAGCCAGGAGGCGCAGATAAAGTGCCGAGTTTTGCAAGGGGTGCACTGCTCTAATTTGGAATAGAGACATTATTTTCCTTAAAAACTGTCCATAGTACAGAGCCTACCTGCACTCCAAGGTTGTCTGACAGTCTGCTCCATTCCATGGGTAACCACAGAGCATTTTACCCTCCCCGTCTGCCCTTGCCATTCCCTCAAGAGATTGTGCTTGAAGAATACTGCTTGTAGTTAGAATTCTAAGTGCAGCGAAACATACTTGACTGCGATGTCTTCTTTTGTTCTTTGTTTCATCTCCATTTCCCATCTGTTCTGTTTGTTTCAGCCAAAAAGGAAGGATTATTGCGTGCTCTGCAGATCATCCCTCGGAAGCTCAGAGGGTGTGGAGGGAGCTGAGGACCTGCAAGGAGTCAGGTGGAGGAGCTGGAGGGGAAAGCAGGATCTGGAGGGTGAGCAAGGCATTGTGGATTGTTCTGGCAGGTTTTGTTGAACTGTGTTACCGGATCACTGAGTTCCAAGAAAATATTACAACACATGTCCATGTAACAGGCAGTTCATACTTCTGACCTTTTCATTTTCTTTTCAAAAGCAATGTGTGACACTGGTTTCTATGTATGTGCTGTGACAGCCCTCTCCATCTAACTAGGGAGTTATGGAAAATAATATAATAACATAATAGAGGACTATCAAGTTCTTTTCCTTAAACCTGAATCCATGCATTCCATGTTTCAGTAGCTTCTGAGTGCTCATAAGGTAAGGGATGGGCCTGTTCTAGGATGTGGAAAATTCAGTGAAAAACAAGGCATTAAAGAAAGCAATAGCTGGACACGATTGAATGGGGAGCACTGTTCTTCATGGACCTGTCCTGAACTCGTGGCCCAGCACAGTTTGAGGACTGGTGTTGTGCTTGGAGTAAACCTAAAACCAAAGTTGAAGCCACTTGTGTTCATTACAGAACTTGTGGCAGCTTTCACTGTGCTGGATGAGCAACACCTTGCCCTGGTCAGACACAGATTGGAGCGAGTCTCTTCTATGTGTTGATTGCATTTATGTATTTATGACACCTTATTTAGGAGGCTCTCTCCATCACTTTCTCCATTGAGTCAATGAAGGGAGAGTGCATCTAAATTAAGCTTCTTTTCTTACTTCCCTTCTGGAAGTACATTTTTTCTTCTCACTAAGTATATAAGAAGTCTAAAGAGATGAGTCTCCCGATGCAGGCTAAGATAGGTATCCAAAAGTAAGTGGTGTTTACACCCCCACTCTCCAAGTGTGTCCTGCATCCTCATTCAGATAAGACATGCCTTGTCCCTTCCTCCTAAATTGCTGTCATGTTAAAGTGTTTCCAAGACAGCTGCTCATCCATCATGATTCCATGTGCTTCTGTGAGTTACCTAGATGTGTATGGGGGTGATAAAACCCATTTTATCCAAAGGGACTTGAAAAATACTGCCTTAAATTGAGAAGTGCTTACAAGGATTTGTATGTAAGGGATAAAGAAATACCTGCAGCTGAGGAAAAATGTGGCTCCCCCCAGGTGAGCCACCACTACCTGCAGACTTAGGGCTGGATTAAAGTTTAGGTGGATGAATGGAGTTGTGCCACCCAGAGCTCCTGCTCCTGCCGAGGTGAGAGCTGGACAATGGGTCCTGCAAGGACACAGATGTTTCCCTGCAAACAAGGGCACTACAGACATGCACTTCACAGAATCACAGTGTCATTTATGTTGGGAAAGGCCCCCAGGGCCAAGCCCAGCCTCTCTCTGCAGCTTCTCCATTGCCAGGCTCTGTCCTGGATCCCTCTATGAGGGATCTGTGACCAAAAGTGTCTCTTGGAGGGTTCTGGGTGCTGCCTCAGGTGCTGGCTCTGCTCTCAGCCAACCTGCAGACCTGGGCTGCTCACACACATGTTGAAAGGGATGTGGTCCAGGATGCAACAGTGCATCCCACAATTAGCATTTGCTTTGTCAACCCCTGTAATCCTCCAGCTAATGCACACCTCTGACTTGGTGTCTGCAGGGAAGAGGAAACCTGGCACAGCAGCACCAGAATTTGTGGCACAGTCCCCTTAAAATACACCCAAACTGGGCTGAAACCTGCTCGTGTTGCTTGTGCAAGAGCCATGTTACAGAGTCTTGCCTTAAACAAAGTACCTGCAGGCAAAGCTGGTGAGATCCCACCCCTGAGGAGCACCTGCAGGGCCAGGCCTGTTTCGGGATGCACGGCAGAGCAAATTGTAAATCCAAATATTTGTTTATTTACACAGAAATTCCCTGCTGTTCCTTGCAGAGCCCTGAAGCCAGAGCTCCATCAGGGACTGTGCGTGCTGGTTTGGGTAGGAAACATGGCACAGGGGGCACCTGACCTGGTTGGGAGACAGCTCCTCTGACTCATCAACTGAAAGCAAAATGAGCTGTATGTATTTAAAGCAAAGCTCTATTTTAAAAATTAATGATCTGCAAGGGGGAGAGGAGAAACCGCTTCTCTGTAATGCAGAAAAAGGCCCTGATGACCACAGCCTGGGTCCCTTTCCAGATGATGTCATCATCAGTCTAAATAATAAATTTTTAACGATGTGGAAAAAAAAAAAAGGGAGGAGGAAATAAAAAAAAAAGGGAGACTCTGTTTCAGTGAGGAGTAAAAGTAGCTGGTGGCAACAGGGTCTAAGGAAAATATATGGTAGTGTGAGGTTTCTGCCCTGTGTAATTAGATTATCCCAAGTGTAGGAGTGTGCTGCAAAAGGCACATTGAAATGCCACTAATTGACTGCTCTGTGTCTTCCCCTGCTCATACCCATGCAGAGTGGAAAACTGGGGGATTTGGGATATGTAAGGCAGAGGGGCATTCTATAAAGGGGGTTGCTAATAATAGGCAGGTAAGATTAGAAGGGAAAATGCAGACTCCCACCAGCCCAGAGACTGGGGGATATTTTCCCCTCATAAATAAAAAGCCACAAGAAATCTATTCAAATGGATTTGTGTTGGGTTGACGAATGTGTGCAGTGTGTTACCAGTGGAGTGCTCTTTAATGTAGTTTACATTATTAGCCACACAGTCATTTTAAATGTGCTGGTTTTTTCCCTGGGACCCCCTTGAGAGGGTGTTGCCCATTGCTGTGGGTGTCCAGGTGAGAGGACTTGGGGATGGCTGGACAGGCACCAACAATGTGGCTTTGGAGGGGCTGTGACACCAGTGTAGACTGACTATGGCACCAGTGTGGACTGAATGATGATGTTTTTTTCACTTCATGCTGATTCTCCATTGTGCATTTTCCATGAGATTCCAGCCAAAATTTTCGCTCCCCAAAAAACCCCAAACCAAACCTTAGCTAGCATTGGAATTCTGCAGGATATCAGAATGTATGTGATGGCGTTTTAAGCTGTATTTCCAGATCCTGCTGATCAGGGCTTGAGCTCCAGTGTCTGTGTAATCCTGTAGAGATGACCCTCTCCGTGAAGAACTTAGGGGCTAAGGAGACAAGACAGCAGCTATTCCGACCTGGCAGACAACAGGGCTCTCTTGGCCAAAAGCAACACGAGATTCATGTCAAAGCTGTGGACCAAAACTGCTTTTCTTGAATCTCAGTCTTGTCTTTTCCAAATGTATTAACCCAAATCAAGCTTTTCATGGACCTCAGCGATCTGAAAGTCAGGCCCTGAAAAGAACAGGTGTGTTTCATGAGATTTGGGAGTTTGTAATGGGAGATTTCAATGGTTTTAATACCCAAATCCACACCTTCTTCTCAGACTGTAAGGGACAGATTTATGTCATGTTTTGTAGTGGGCTGATCCTAATACCCTTGTCGTGAGACAGATTTACTGGAGTTGTCAGGACTGATTTGCTGTAGAAGTCAATACCTCAGCCCGCCAGTGCCTGAAGGAAAAAAAGGCCTGGGCATTTAACACCATAAATATTTTATCCTTGCTCTGCCATACAAACCTTGCATGGCCTTTCAAAAACAACTTACTTCTATTATGCCCCAGTTTCTCATGAGTTAAGTGGGGATAACAACATTTATGAGAGTGGAGTGAGTAAGACCAATGAAAAAAGGAGACTCCTGCCCAGGACGATGGGAAAAAAATTGTATTTTCCCTCCCAGGCCCTGTTATTTTGTTTAAATGAATTTGTTCCTTTTTGCTGTTTTCATTGCTCCTTAAATAGTGACTTGAATTTCCTTTCAGTTGTCTTCTGGTACACAAGGGCACACACCTATAAGACACCCTCCAGCTTTGTGGGTCCTTTAGTGTCTGTGTTGCTGCTGCTGTTCTCTTAGCAAGGAAAAGAGGCACCTTGGCCAGCATTTGTTGGGGTCCACGGTGACATTCACAGGACCCAGAGGAGATGCTGAACTTAAGGAATGTGACACAGGTCTTTCTGCAGTTACCTGGGAGTAATGCAGGGGAAGACAACAAATACTCAGTCTTCCCTGTCCAGGGGTTTCACTCTGGGCCCCTGGTGACAAGAGCAGATACTGCTGCACTCGCTGCTGGGTTTTTCTTTTCTGCTGGCCAGGCAGGAGAAGACCAAGCAGGACTTACATCCTCAGGTCACTGATATGTCCTTTGTATTCCCATATTTCTTCCACCTCTGTGAAGGACACATTGAGCACTGGGTTTTGCCTGGGCTAAAGACACTTCGGTCCATCTGAGTCTGAAACACAACTCACATTTCACTGGTCTAATACAGGCACTTATGGGCTTTATTTTATTCTTAGTTTGCCCAGAGTTTGCAGTGGATGGACAGTTTGTTAAAGCCTGGCTTAGCCTTGTGTGCTGTGTCTTTGTCCTGCTTTGGTAGAGCTGGATGCTCCCCCAGTGAGGAGCACACAGGGTACACGTGTCTCTCCTTGCACAGGGCGACAGTTTGATGAACAAGAAGAGCAGTTTTGATGGAAAAAGGACACCAGGTTGGAACTGAAAGCTGACAAGCTGACTCTCTTTGGTGGAAGCAATGCTGGTGGGAGGACTGGAGTCACCTTGTGTGTGTGGCAGTGGCTGCAGTGGAGTTATTTTGGCAGCACATTGGATGCAGAGCCGGGAGAAAAGGTGGAGCAGCTGCCAAGGACTGTGTGGATGGACTGCATGCCCAGAGGATGTGTGAGCCATCCCACCCATCTGCAGGAACCAGGCCTTCTCCGAAATGTGAGTTACACCATTTCTCAAAACTGTATGTAGTAAGAAAGGACTGGGAGGCCAGTGATTCATTCTGGGTTAATGTAAAGGTACCAGAGGGGCTAATATAAGGAAGAAAATTGATACTGGCTTTGCAGTGTTTGTGCTGCAGAAACGTGTACAAATGTTTCCCAGAGAAAGAGTGGAACAATCTGATGCAATATTAAAACTAAAAAATACCCACCCAACAACAAACAAACAGCCACTGGGACACAGGGGCTGGTAACAGTGTTTGGATATCTGTAAATCAGTGCGGACTGCACAGGTATTTGCTTGCTGCTGTATATTTCATTGCAGCTGAGAGGGAAGGGCCCTTGTGAGATGGTAGAAAATGTATGAGAAAACTTTGCTTGAATTCTAGCACCATGATTATTGTGTCAAATGCACTTTGGTGTGCATTCATCGAGTCACAGAAGGGACAGATTTGACCCTTTGGGATGAATACTCTGGGGAAATTAAAACTAGCTATAAAAGCTATATATAGCTGAAAAGGCAATGGTAACATTTTATACAGTATGAGCATGTTCTATTCTTTACAGAAACCCATATCTGTAAAAAAGCAATTAGAAGTGCTTCCCTGAAAAAAAGGCAATTGAACGCAGTGAATGAACTGCAGGAATTGTACAGCTTCCAGAAAATGGTGGTAGTGAAGCATTTGTGGGATCCATAAAGTCACCATAAATTCCTGACTGAATATGGATTCACTCTCCAACTCTAAAACCACAAGATTTATTTCCTGCTGGCAGGGGAGGTGAAGCTCGCAGAGCTCGATCTGCCTCGAGCACGCCAGCAGGTGGGGAAAGCACTGGTGTGTTCCCAAGTGTGTCATGTTCCCAACAATCACCTTGACTGGCCACGTCCTTTCAAGATGAGAAGACACGACCGGGGCTTGGTTTCGGTTGAAGACCTGTCTGTGCTTTCAACACAAGTAGTTGTATGGGTGGGAAGGTTTGCTAGCATAGTGTCCTAATGGAAAAGAAGGATGAGGGATTGGGACACTGCTGGTTTCACTCAGGAAGGTCAAGTTTTGGCACAAGTGCTGACTTGGAAGTCACACAAGCTCTTGGATGCTCGATGGTGTTTTGTGGTACAAACCTAAACAGCCTCCTATTCACAAGGGCATAGAGTGATAGGACAAGGGGGAGTGACCTCAAGCTGAAGGAGGGCACGGTTAGGCTAGATATCAGGAAGAAATCCTTCCCTGTGAGGCCGGGGAGGCCCTGGCACATGTTTCCTAGTGAGGCTGTGGATGCCCCATCCCTGGGAGAGTTCAAGAACAGGTTGGATGGAGCTCTGAGAAACCTGGGCTAGTGGAGTGGAATGGGATGGTCTTTTAGAGCCCTTCCAACCCAAACCCTTCTGGGATTCCATGACTGTGGCAATGGTTGCTTTGTTTCTTTCCATGAAATTCACTTTGTCCCCCAGACTGGGTGTTTCATGGACACATGATTTCAGAATCTATTGCTGGGGATGGTGGGTTTTTTTTTGGGTTTTTTAACCCCTCTCTGCACATTCCCACTGGTCTGTTCCCCTGGGTCCTTGTTCCAGCACAGTTCACTTCAGTCTTCTCTCTCTTAACTGTGCTGTGCTTCTATTGTGGAATATAAGAAGGACACCAGCTCTGACAGCCAAAACTTATAGTCACCGATGCAGTAATGATGGAAATGTATATATTAATGTGGATTTGAGGTGGGAAAACCAGAGGATGTCACCTCTTCAGGTAGGATGAGGAGAGATATGGATAAAGAGTGGCTGGACTGAAATGCAGAAGTCTGTGGCTGCTGAAATGTGTAATTGTATGCACCCTGTCAGAGATGAATGGCTGTGTCTCTCTCATAGTCATCTGCATAGCTGGGTGAATGTGATTGCATTGATTTAGTGTGTCTTCATGAGTCTTTTTACAACCACGGGAGCTAGAAATGTCTTTTGTTGTTGTTGCTTTTTTAAATGAAAGCTGACATTCTGGAGCACAAGTCAGCAGGAAGTGGGGGTAAGTTTATTGGCTGTTTTGGTGGGGCCTGGAGAATAATTTTGCCTTTCTCCTGCCTTTTGTCTGTTCAGACTTGTAAATCCATTGAAGCAAGGGCTGCTTTCTACTGTGTGTCTTTATAGCACTTGCTGCAATGGATCTGTGCTCTCAGCTAAATCCCCTAAGGCTTAACGAAATATAAATTAGGATAATGGTATAATAAGTTAAATGTTAAGTGGTCATGAGGGGTGGTTTATTTACGTGAATTATCACCTTCAAAAAAATAAACAAAATAAAGTCCTTCTGAAATCCTGGTGGGAGCTTTAGCTTTGTGGCAAAACTGTTCATTATTCTACAGTACTGAGAAAACAGGGCAGTCCTATAGTGGTGGTGCCCTGTTTGAAGAGAGAGGGCATGGACTGGTTTCTTATAACTCAGGACACCTTCTTGAACCTAAAAGGCCTCCAGGAGAGCTGGAGGGGAATGTTTTACAAGGACATGGACTGCTGGGACAAGAGGGAAAGACTCCAAACTGAAAGAAGGCTGGGTTAGATTGGATATGAGGGAGAAATTCTTCCCTGTGAGGGTGGGCAGGCCCTGACACAGATTGCCCCATCCCAGGAAGTGTCCAAGGCCAGGTTGGACAGGGCTTGGAGCACCCTGGGCTAGTGGAAGGTGTCCCTGCCCATGGCTTGGTTGGAATTAGATGATCTTTAAGATTCCTTTCATGATTTCAAACTTCTTATAAGCCAAACTTCTCTAACATTTCCACAGGCTTCAGTGTTTCAACACCCAGGAATATATCCTGGAAAGATAATATAATTTCTCCCTCCTCCAAGCTCCTCTGCAGAGGAATCTTCAATGTGATCTCTATCTGTTTTGTTAAGAGAGAATATACTGCTGGTCTCTAGCTCTTGTTTTTAGTGTAGTTAAAGTCATCAGGGAGAGATGACTGAGAGGGGACCCCATCCATGTCCATCAGAGTCTTCAGGGAGGGGGCAGAGCATGGACCAAGCTCTGCTTGAGGGTGCCCAGCAATGGCACAAGAGACAACGGGCAGGAACTGATGCACAAGAAGTTCCACCTGAGCATGAGGAAGAGTTTCTTTGCTGTGCAGTGACTGACCACTGAACAGAGACCAGAGAGGGTGTGGAGTCTCCCTCAGTGGAGATATTCCAGAACCATCTGGAACGATCCTGTGCCAAGTGCTCTGGGGTGACACTGCTTGAGCAGGGAGTTGGAACCAGATGCCCCCACTGTGGTCCCTTCCAACCTGACCCATCCTGTGATTCTGTGATCAGCAGCAAACCTTTCTGTTGCCCAGATGTTGTGAGTCCTCCAGTGGCCAGTCTGTCTGTCTGCCAAGGTTGCACTGGCTGCTTTGAGGTGACCTGCCAGCTGTGCAGTCAGGGCAGCTGGAGACATCATGTTCTAGGCTTAGCAGCGTGAAGCAGCCCTAAAGTTGGCACATTTTCCTACCACAAAACAACCCTATTTGTTCAGCATAGTAATAGGGCACATCCTGCACCCCTCCCCAACCCTTGATGGATCCTGGAGGTCAGAGTACCCTGGCTGTGTTCTAGCACAGTTTGACTCAAACATTTGTATACCTGTCTCTCTGAAGCATCCACTTCTGTGATAGATCACCCTTGTTTTTCCCCTTCCAGAGCAGACTGCACAGCTCAGGCATGCCAGAGAGCCTCACTCCAAATATAGACCAGTGTAAGAGAGCCAGTGGTCTGTCAACAGATAGTCCAACTTGGGAGGAGGCAGAAACAGGATTTGCTGTCAGCTTCATGCCAGTGACGGCACCACGATGTTGCTTGCTGTAGATTAATGTGGGAGAAGGTCCTTGCCGACAACCCCTGCAAAACAGCTCCGCTTCAAGTGGAATTACAGTGGTCCTTTTAGATCAGTGTATTTTTGCCAGCTGATCCCCAACAGCACTCCCAGCGGTGGGGAAAGCTGAGACTATTACTGTAAATACAAAAGGAAGACATACTTGGCACCCCTTTACATTAGAGCTGGCTCAGAAGAACGTCTGCGTAGCTGCTCCGCTGCCAAGATGGATTGTAGTCAGATAGTACACATTGCAAAGGAACCAGAGCACACACTGAGATCTGTTGGGGTTTTTTAACAATAGTTTATTTGTGTTTCAAAGGGATAGTTACAGGAATCCAGATCAATATGCTTGTCCAGAACTGTGCCTTCCTATTTTAGGGCCTGGATGAATAGGGGGTTACTTGAGTTCACATGCATATTGAGGGATCGGTGCCTGTGGCAATGCAAGCTCCCAGGCTTGTTACTTTTCCTTTTTGAAAGTGAACGTGAAAGAGCTGCAAGACTGAAGTTGCCATTGTTCTGGTTCCTGAAGTTTTATTTTTTTCCAGCAAAGTCCGTGTGGCGTTGCATGTTGGGAAGCTCTTTATGAACGGCGAGGTCGTGTCTCACCAGGAGATGGTTGGAGCTGGGCCTACCGATTTAGACCAGATCAAACACCTCTGCAAGTGAAGGAAGATGAGGTGTTTCAGTTAAATATTCTGATTTTCTTTTTTTTTTTTCTAATGAAAAATGATAAAAGTTCAACCGCTTTGATGAAAATACGTTTGGCATTTCCCAACCTAGGTTTCAAAACCATCTGTATATTTTCATGGTTTCATCTCTCCATCCTATTTGTTGGGACAAGAAAAATGGTTGACTAATGGAGCTGGTTGCATGGGAGTAGAAAAATGATGCCTGATTGGTTCTGTTTCTGAGATCTTTCAAAATGCAAACAATGAGTTGTAAGTTCTTGAAATTAGACCTGTAATTGCTTCAAAAATCTTGGTTTCTGCCCTGTTTTTCTCCTCTGATCTTGATGTATTTTTAAGGGCCACAGGCAAAACAGGAGTTTTAATAGACAGAGGTACTCAGATACTCAGTGTAAGAGTAAGGTATTTTTCTATATAGAATTTCAAGCCCTGATTTATAGCAGGCAATCAATTTCTGACAGTTTTAAGCGAGTCTGCACCACTGCTGCACCTGGGTTTGGGAGGGCAAAATCCCAGCCTTTACTTGAGCTTACATGGTATCTCAGAGATGGTGGATTGTGCTGCTCATGCTTTGAATGGTGCCACTGCATTTTTTGTGAAGTGTAGACTCAACAAAGCATATCAGCAGCCAGGGCCAGTTTCTTCTGAGTTTCAACCTCGGACAACTTTCCCAACACAGAGTGGTCCACGTTGATCCAAGGGACTGTCTTGACGGGTGCGTTGCAGTGCAGCAGAGCTTCAGAGTTCAAATTCTGGTGTCCTCTGGCACATGTCTGATGTCTCTGGCTTTACTGATGACATCCTGCTACATGAAGAATTTTGGCTGGTGCATGGTGTTCTCCTCTCAGCTGCTTTGCATAGCTGAGGAGGACACCATCCTGACTAAGTGCAGTTTGCAGCAGTGTGTCTGGGCTTTGCTGTGAGAAAGTCTTCTTGTCTCTTGGCTTACTTTTCTGCTTTTTTTTCCCCTTCCCCCATGTGTTTGTGCATTGCCCAGTGTGGAAGGTGGGGCAGTCTCTGGGGGTGGCTGTTGGAGCAGCAATGAACACTGTGGCAGTCCCAGTGGAAAGCAAGAGAAAGGAGTTGTGGTTTAACAGCCCTCACTGTTCATTGCATTAGAAAGTGAATGACTGAGAAGGTTATGAAAAGAATGTGGATTATCTTCTGTTTGTCACTGGTTTTGTTGGCTGATTTTTACCTGAGCTGATGGGATGGGAGAAACATGAAAAACTTCCTAGGCACCCCAGCACTGTGAGGGGAAGAAACTATTTCAGAGGCTTTAGTGAAGCAAGGCAGGATTGCCAGAAATGCAAGAATTAGGAACCAGGTTTAACTGTAGGGGGTATTTTCAGAGCAGAAATCCCTTTAAAAGGAACCCTTAGCACGTTTCTGACCCCACAGAATTAGAAGACTGGTCCACCACTGCCAGCACAGTCCAGAGGATGCTTGCACAATCCTCCTGGCCCTGGCTGGGACTTGGAAGTCCCTTGCTTTGCTGAGCACAGTAGAAAACGCTGATGTTGTCTTGCAGATAACTGGCTGAGAAGGGATTTTTTTAGGGCTTATACTCCATCTCCACCCACACTTGGTCCCAGAGTCACCAAAGAAAGTTTAAAAATATTCTGCCAAATGTTTTCTCAGTTAATTTCTTTAGGCCTTTTTGTATTTAACCCCTGTTTTGATTCTTGATTTGTTTTGTCCCTTAAGAAAATTCCCCTTCTGGGCGGATGATCCGTAGGTGTTGGATGTGTAAGAGGCTCACACAGAGACTACCTTGGCAATAATCACCTTGCAAGTACTCCCAGGCAATGCTTTTCTCTGTGCACATCTGTGATCTGGCAGTTATGTTTGGCACTTTTTGATGGGAATCAAATCAGAGTTGCATTTCGACATCTCTTGAGGAGAGGGAACACCCAGCACAGGCTGCATTGCAGGGAAGAAAACCCTGAATGTCCCATGCCTGCCCATTCCTTGTTCTTCACTTTGTTCTTACTGTTCCTGAGTGGAGGGACCAACCTCTGTCTGCCCCTGCTCAGGAGCAATGGCACTGAACCAGAGCAGGGACTGAGAGTCAGAGGAGTTCTTGCTTTGGTGTCACAAGAGCCTTTCCCTTCTGCTTTCTTGTGCTCTGCACAACTTTTGGAAGAAACAATGGGCTGGTATCTGCAGCACAATGCCACGAGATCGTGTGTCGAGCCCACCTGTGCCTCCAGGTGGAGAGAGGAAGAGAGGGCAGGGTGCAGCTTCAGGCTCAGCCCAGTGAACCCCCCACCCTCAGAGACTGAGGAACCTCCTTGGGATATGATTCCACCCACTCCTGGCTCTGGGATGCAGAGGATCATGGTCTGCCCCACCAGGGATTCCCACCACTGCCAGGGTGATGGAGGCACAGTGACTTTGATGTACAGTCAGCAGTTCTTGTAGGAAGTTTGCAACCTGTTCATTTATCAAGGTTTTCAATGAGAGGAATAAAACCAAGAGATTAATTCCTTGAGGAGGTGGGTTAATCCTGTCTCAGCAGTTCCTGCTGGGGGTGGGTTGCAGGAGAGCTGTTTCTGTGCAGCCAGGGTAGGATGCTGTGAGGTGCATTCAGATGAGGTTCACCTCGGCGCACACATTGCATCTCCTTGGCTTCCTTAGCAGGCCTGCTCTTCAGCATCCCAAGAGAACCACCAAGTAAATTACCAATTACATTTTGTGCCTTAATTAAACAGAAAGGTGGGCAGCTTCACCGTGAGGCACGGTGTTAAATAATCTCTAGAATGATGACAGAGTCAGCAAACTGGGGCACTGCTCCCTGCTTTGCTTCACCTATGAGTGATTTATCTCAGATTCCCATGTGAGTGGTGAGTTCTGTGTCCTCCTAACATGCCCAAGAGAGGTTTTGAGGCTTGGGGATGGTATGAAGAGCCTTGAGCACCTGCTGAAGGCAGAGGGAGCCCCAGGTTGTGAAGGGCTGTCTTCAAGATGCTCAGAATCCTATGGCATCTGGGCCTTGTGTGTAAGGATTAAAACAAGGAGTGTATCCAAAATTTGTGCCACAGAGGGAAGCATTGGCAACATGACAGGAGCCCAAAGGTTGTGTTTCATTTGCATGAGTATTTGCATAATTGCAAATGCATGAGATGCACGTTAATAATCACTCTTGCATCTTTATCATTCTCAATAAGTACAGAGAAAATTTCTTGCTCTTGGAGTGCATCAGCAATAAAAACCTGCAGTGTCCTCATTCTGTAATCGTAGGGAATTGGAGACACCTTGGGAGGGACATGTTTTATCATTCTGTTGGATGTGTTTGCCCTTAAACCTGTAGTCCATAAAATTTAACTCTGGACTCGTTCTGGGTAAGAGAAATTAACAGTGAAGGCAAAAGTACTTTGAAATTTTTATACTAGTGGGGGTGTTTGAGGAGCCTAGAAAAGCTGGCACCTGGATCCTACTGAATTTGAGTGGAAGTTCCACTGCCTCTTGCTCTGTTCAAAGCCTCAGCAACACCTGATGGGGCATGACCAACAATGAATGTGGGTTTCATTGGGGTGTTGTGTGTTAGGACTGACTTAAAGTGTCATGTTGGGTTGAGTCCAGTACAGTCTGATACTATCCCTGCCTCAAAGACTTTATTTCTCAACTAGGCAGGTAATAAAAAGGATTGGAAGAGGGAATGCAGAGTCTGGGTTTGCATATCAGAAAAAGCTGTTCCTTACAAGCCTGTCCTTTTTTTTAGCCTTATCAACTAAATTTCTCTCATTCTCAGCCCTGCAATTGTTCCTTCTGCCACCTCTCCTCTGCATTCTGCTGCAATGGCATTACTTGGTTGCTGGAAATCCCAGTGGTTATTGGATGGAGAGGGATGGATTCCTGCAAGGGCTGAAACAATGCAGTTGTGTCTTGCAGGAGGGACCTGACTGTGATGCTCTTCATTTGATGGACCAGTGCTGTGTTCCAGCCTGGAAAGTCTGGCCTTTGCTCATGTACTTCTACAATGTTTTTGTTACAGTTGGCCCAAAAATGAGAACTCAGTTCAACAGAAAACATTTTCCGTCTTTCTAATGTTTGTTTTCATTTTTTCTCAGATTTAAATCTTTTAACATTTTTCAGGTTGGGGGGGATGGAAGGATACAATTACATCCATCTGAAACCATCACTGTCCAGTGGCTTGGATTGAGATGACTCAAGCTCAGAGTCCTCCTTTTCTTTATCTGGGCCTTGAGTCAAATCTAGGTGGGTACCTTAATCATGTTAGAGGGTGTTCTGGAATACATTTATGAATCCCAACTTGGTCTTCTTTTAAAACAACAGTGTAGCTGAAACTTTTCCCCGCAATGTTTGTTAGAAGAAATCAACATCTTCTCTAAAAACAAATAACTGTCAATAGGTATCATTGATATTCTTCCTTTATCTACTGTGCTGTAAATAATATAATTAGGGAATATCAGCCTAATTGGTAAAGACAGCATAGCTTATGAATTTACTGCTGCAGCATCTCAGTCTAATTTCTCCCTTGGGATGCTGGCTCCTGAGTTTTCTCAGTGAAACAGGAAATCTTCATTAATTTGTCCAAGGAAGCAACAGCCTGTGAAGAAGGGCACAAACCACTCAAAAGCCTCGTTCTGCATGAGAGGAGTCCCATGATTTCACAACAAGCAATGCCACGTTTCAGGCACCTGCTTTTCCTCAGGAGGATGAATTCATTGCTCTTGATCGAGTGTTCCTCTGCCCAGTTTCTCAGGGCTGTGGGAAACTGCTGAGCTTTTGCATAACTGCCTTTATACTTCCATTTCAGATGTCTTCAAATGTTTCTAAACTTAACACATAGGAGACTGAGAAGGCATTGATTGGTTTCTCTAAGGCAGAGATCTCACGTTTTCCTTCGATGGGATTTCACTTTACCCTTCAAATAATGTTTGTGTCCTCAGAGTCATTGTGGCTTCTGTGCTTACTTTGAAACTCTATTGATCATGTAATGAAAGTATCTTCTGACTGCCTCAGGAACCCAGAAAGATGGAAACCCAGACTTTCTCAGCTGGTTTCAGAAACCTCAACGTGTCCTTCATTTTAATCTTAACTCTCAATGTGGTTCTTGCAGTTACTTGCAGATCTTGCAGCCTGTGCTCCTCGGCATCTTCAGCTGTGAGATTTTGGATTTAAAATTATCCATCTGGGTGAGACATGAATGCAATAATCATCTCTCAGAGTTCAAAACCATGGTTAGGCCACATTGTGTTGGCTGTGGATGATGCCAAAGGTGCTTGCACAAAAAAACCTTCTAGAAGGATGTCTGGTTGATTGACTAAATTAAGCACAAAGTGAGGCAATAAAAAAAGAAGCAAGACAGTCAACCATTCAATCTCTTTTCCTCTCTGCAGTATCTTTCCCAGCTGCTACTTCAAAGCCCTTCACAACATTATCAATTCTTCTAAAAGCTGTTGGGGATAGATAGTACAAATCCAGGTGCAACTAAATTATTTGGGGGAAGAAAGGGTTTAAAAAGATGTTTTCAGGAATAAAATACACACTGGTAACAAGAGGAGGCAAATCAAGAGTGAATATGAGTACACTCTGGCAGAGCTTCCCAGCTGAGGAATATAGAGCAAAAAGCCTATTGGCCTAAAGTTTTGTCCAAGACTTCCAAAGTCCAGCATTACCTACAATCATGTCCAATCTCTTGCTGATCCAAGAGTCAATTTTTCAACTCAATTCTGACTGAAATTAGAAACCCATGTAGAGATCTCAGATTGGTCAAAAAAAAAAGGCTGTTACTGTGCATGCCAGAGATCATTCCTGCTGCCACATTCTGGACTAAGTGCAATTTCTTCTAATAAAAACATTTCTGGCAAAGCTGTACATTAGGAGTGTAATCGAATCTGGATGTGAGGAAAGCATGCAAACTTGCTTCCAAGTCAGCAAGAGTTAGGCAGGATTTAATACTCCATGTATTTTTATTATGATATAAAAAGCTGTTATATTGGTATTTTTAATACATTTATCAAAAGGAAACTGCAAATCCAAAGTCACTTCCAAATTTCCCACTGATAGAGGAATGAGTAGCTGAGACAATTCTGAAGTGAACTGAGGCAATGGGATTTTGTAAGAGGGGATCAGCTGCCAGGAGACCAGCACTTGGCTTTGCCTTTTAACCACTTCACACCAGCCCTGCACAAACATCTCCCTCTACATTTGCTGTAGCGTGAAGCTGATTTTTTTCCCCCTTTGTCCACTGGGTTTGTGCACATTTTTCTGCTGGTTTTTCATGGACGTTGCAGCAACCCAAGGGCATCTCCTGGGATGACAAAGCCAGTCACCAGTCATGCACCAGCAGCTCCCACCACAGCCAGCACCACTTACTTAGGGGCCTAAGAATAGGAGGCGGCAGACATTTCTATTAAACCCTCTTTTTTAAAAAGAGCTTGGCTCTCATTTACTTGCCTAAATAAGGTCCAGATTTTCAGAAGAGCTCAATAGATTGCGTGCTGAACACTTGTGAAAATAGAGGCTACATTTCACGTCTACTCTGGGGCTCAAGGCTTGCAGAAATTTGGCCTTGAATTTCTCGTTCTTGGACAAACAGCGAATGTTTGGGGGATACCTTGAGGTTGGTTCTGCCTTCCCTGGTCCTGGGGTTTCCAGTGGTGTGATGACATCCAGTGTGAGCGACCAGGTTCGTGTGACATCCTGGGGATGCTCTGGGAGGAAGCGGGAAGAGGTCTCTGATACAGGAGATGGGCATTTCCTTCCCTGCTCCACCATAGATGGCCTTCAGGGTCTTTGGCTGGGAGTTCAGGCTGTTTAATGGATATTTGGAGGTCAAAAGGAAGTCAAATAAGATACTTTGAAAGGATCTGGATTTGAGACTTCCCTCTGCCTTCTCATATCTACCCCAAAGGAGGCGCTGAGAGTGGAGGCACTCGGTCACTGCTCAGAGCCCTCAGTTGGTGTGCCCTGACTTCTTGGTTTGTTTGTTTGCTTTCTAAAATTCCTGCCTCCTAGGGATTTGTGAGGACAAAAACACTGATGCTATAAATAGTGTTTGGGAGCTAAGCTAATAGAGAGTGTAAATCCCATGCACCGAGTCAGAAGCCCACTTCAGAGCAGCCTGGGGGCATCTCACCAGCTTTTGATTCCTCCTCAGTGCCAATTACTTTGGGATGCTAAACAACCTGTCTTGAAGCCTGACTGTACTACAGTATCTTTCATCCTGAAAACCCTAAAACTCCACAGCAAATATATTACATAAACCATACAGGGATCATTTTACCCATCTTTAGAAAGCAGCCTTTGTGGGTTTGGAAACTGTGAGCTGAGAACAGCAGTGTTATGCAGGAAGCATCATTTTTAATCAGGATGTTTCATCTACAAAGTGAAAGTCCCTTGCCAAAAGTGCTCTCATCTCTGACCCCTTATGCAGTGATATAATGTAGTTCCTCCTGGGGCATGAGAGATGCTGAGGTCAGCCTTGCCATGTAGTCTGAATTACTGATATTAAAGAGGATTAAATGGTATTTCTACCACTTGGTACAGTTAATAAGGCAGCATCCAGATCAACTGTCTTGAGCCCTGTAAAATAATCATAAGGAGTATCCAGTTCTATAATGGCAATAAAAGTATAATAAGGTCTTCTAAATAGAGTAACAAAAGTTGGACAAACACAATATTAAAACACTATATATTAGCAGATTTTTTTTAGAAGTCCATAGCAAGGAATCCTTTGGCACACAAGTACAAAATCAAATTTAACAAGCAAGTTAAATAAGCAATTAGGAGTGGGGATTTTAAACTTCTTTCCAGTCTCAGCTGCTCTAATTCAGCACAAGTGGGGATCTGCCCAGTGTGCTGCACACCCTGCCTGGTGATGGCTGTCCCTGAACACTTACCAGAGATTTTAGATAAAATTTTTAAAGTTTTAGATAAAAACTGAAGACCTGCCTCTCATGGTGGGTCACACTCCCCAAAATGACCCTTCCTTACATACCAGCCTTGTGTCTGAGTGCTCACCTAAAATGTTGGAGACTCACCTTCAGTTTTCTCTTCTGCCTGGGAGAGTTTGGACAAAGATCTCTGCCCAGGGAGCTGGTTGCTTTGCACTGGGTGACTTTTCCAGCATGGCAATTAGTTTTACTGCTCTCTGAATCAGAATGCAGGAGCCACTGGATGAGGAGGAGATGGGAAAAAAAATGTGAGGCCTTGTAAAAAGTGTCTTTGCCAGTGATAGGAGACCTGAATTCCAGTTGCAACTCCAAGGTTGTTCAAGTGTTTTCCATGGCACAGCTGAGCAAAACCAGAGGAGTTTGGGGAGTTTAAAGGAACTGAGTGAGGTGCCTTTAGGGCTGGCAGAACTGCGCAGGTTGCTCTTTTGAGCATAAGGATCCAAATTCAGAATCTAAACCTGAAGGTCCAAACCTCTTTTGGCCTCATCCTGCTGCACTCTCAAAAAAAAAAAAAATTTACCTTGGTCTTAAAAAAATGTGTATACATCAAGCAAGAGACATATTTTCTGCTGGGTGAACTCTCCCAGGAAACCATAGTATCTTTCTGGCTCAGCCAAAAGGATTTTACTGGCAAATTGCATGTCAACGTGTGAGGTCCTCAGATGCTGCACACTGGAGGAGCTCCATGACTGATACTCCTGGTATTCACACTTGCACCGCTGCCATGTGCAGAGTCTGGGTCTCCTGTGGCCATAAAGAAGACGAGCCACCCTCTTGGCTTTTCTAGCTGAAGAATCTGTCATGGACGTCCTTAAAATAAGGTGGGATTTTTAAGCCATTCTCTTCAAGTGTTGTTACAAGAGGGATTTTAGAGGGATTTTGCAAAGCTGGGCTGGTGTGCTGCCATCCTTGGCAATTCTTTGTTGATAATGGACTCCACCACCTCTCAAGTCTCTGTTTCTGCAATTATTGGACATGTCATGGGTGGCAAGTGACAGACAAAGTAAAGACAACCAACTATTTTGGAGGAGTGTGGTGCTTCAGCCACAGTTTGCTTTGCTGTTTTCATAGAGCATCTGTCTTGCTCAGGAGAGACTTGTCCTGGTTTAACTCTCTGCTCAACAGCAGCAGAGCTGGCCCTGCAGTCCCTTTTCATTCTCCTTTGTATGACCGAGTATTTCCCTTCAGCTATTTTATTTTTCCCCAAGAAACTTTTATCTGTAGCCACATGTGCAAAACTCTCAAATGGACTGTTTCAAATCTAGTCAAGGTCATTGAAAAAAGATATTTTTAAAGTGGTTAGGGCTCTTAAAACTCCTTTTGGATTCCCCAGAAGCAAAAAAAGCAGCATTTACCCTGTAAGCCTTATAGATCAAGGACTTGAGTATCTTTCAACATCCTAAAGCCCATGCAGACTTTAAACTGGTATTCCCAGCTCATTTGCCAAAAGAAGAGGAAGAAAATGAAATGAACTGAAAGCTTTTGCCTTGAGGTCTGCTGCAATAGGGCCTTCTGAAGTCTGGAGTCGGAATTGTTTCAATCTATGTAAATATCGGGAAATTAAATTCCATATGTCCCATGCCAGATGCTCCCAGCTGCTGCTGCTGTGTGGGGAACGGTAAGCAGACAGTTTAGCCTCGTCAAGCAGGGGGAGAAGGAAAAATAAAAGGAGGGGGGGATTGTCATTTTGGGGTCAGGAGGGTAATGTGCACAAGTGGCTGTGCCAGTGAGCTGACAAGCCAAATCACTGGACAGTTGTAAGTGCTGTGTGAGGCTTCAGCCTGGAAGGTCCCAGTGAGAACGTCGCAGTGCTTGGCGTGAGAGCTTGGGTCTAATGCATGTTGTTTATTTCAAAGGGTATAGAAACTGTGTGCCTGTGGGAAACAGGCAGGTTTGGACTCTGAGTGGCTCCAGTGGGTAAATCTGACTTGGCTGTAGCCTGGGAAAAATGGCCCAGAGCAGGGAAAGGTCCGTCACTGAACCCACCTCCCATCGCCAGGGACTGCACAGGCCACTCATCACCCACCCCTGTGCCAGGCCATGCCCCACCATCACCATCACCATCACCCACATTCATCACCTCAGCTCTGGCCTTATTTCTGCCTTAGGACGGGCTCACACATGTTTATTTAATGGGTTTGTTATTTATATCACGAGCCCCGCACCGTGCAAGGGAGAGAAGGAGAGCGACGCAACCGCAATTTTAAATGACCTGTTCTTAAAAAAGCTCCACACGCCCTAATGAAACCAGAGATTTAGGAATCCTCGTGGAAACTCCAGCTGCCTAAAAATAGGCAGTGCCCCTCTCGTGTCCACAGGGATCCTTCTTCGCCGCGCTCTTGGCCGGCAGCACGGCCGTGCCCCGTCCCGGCTGGAGGCGTGTGGAAGTGCCGGGCTCTGGCTGGCTGCTCCTGCCTCCCTCCCCCTTTTTTTAGGGTTTTTTTTCGAGCGTGGTGACAAGTGGAACGGTCTCCAAAAGGGAGCAGCCTTGTGGCTTGTCCCGCCATCGCTGCAGACGTTCAGTAAACACGAGGGAAGCCGGGGCGCGGGAGGGAGCAGGCGAGGAGGGCTGAGCGGTTACTCAGCATTTGCTGTCTGAGGTGAGAGTTACTGTGGAAAAACCCTGCAGTTTTATTGTTCTAACCTTTATTTAAACATAGAACCTATAACCTGTTTTTCCAAGAGAATTTAAAATAGCGGGTTTTTTTTCTGCTCGCAACCGCCCCGTCCAGCTTCTGAGGTATCACATACTCATGTATTACTTTATGGAGTCGACAGAGGGGGAGTCTGAGGGGAAAAAATAGCTGCAATAGCCAACAGTGATGCGTGGAATAAACCCGTGTGTGTGTGTGTGAGGAGGAAGGTTGGCTGCCACAAGCCTGCCAAAGCCTGTCCTTGCTTTTGACTTCACCACCCTCCTGCTCTCCCTGCACGAGGGGCTCGGACACGGGGGCTGCCAACAAAACCCACCATTTGCCCACACAGCACCCATGAGAAGGGCTAGGGGTGGCTGCCCTTGTCCCCAGTGTCCCACCTGGAAGAATAGTTTGTGCACTTCTCCACTGGGACATGTCATTAGGATTGAGATTTTGTAATGGTGTGTGTGGTGGGTTTTCCTCAGAGCTGCAGGAGCTGCTTGGCCTGGCATGGTCATGCTGCCCTGTGGTGGGGTTTGATGGGTTCTGGGATGCAGGACCTCCACACCACTGCCCTTTCCAAGACAGGCAGCAGTGCTTTGGTGTGTTGTGTGTCCAGGGAGTCCCTGATGACTCCCATTCCTGCTCCTCCTTGGTTTCCTTCAGCATGGCTTAATACTTCACTGGAGATTCTTGCTGTAGAGCAAGAGGCAGAGCAGCCATGAGGAGACACAAGGGGGAATGGCCTTAAGCTGAAGGAGGGGGGCTTTAGATTAGATATTAGGAAGAAATTCTTTATATATAAGGGTGGGCAGGCTCTGGCACAGGGTGCCCAGAGAAGCTGTGGCTGCCCCATCCCTGGAAGTGTCCAAGGCCATGTTGGATGGGGCTTGGAGCAACCTGGACTAGTGGAAGGTGTCCCTGCCCATGGCAGAGGATTGGACAAGATGGGTTTTAAGGCCTCTTCCATTTCAAACCACTTGTGATTATGTAATTCTGTTCTCAGAGGGCAAACCCACACACATCTGGAGGGCAATGTTAGTCCAAAGCCAGGCTCTTTTAAGCCATGAATGGTGCTATCAAGGTAGTGTCTCCAAGCCCTTGGGGAAAGCTGCCCCTTGGGTAGGTAATGCAGTAATGACATTCAGGTCTGTATAGACTGGCCAGACAAACTGTAGAGAGTTGTTGCAGATCACAAAGGGTCATGGCAGAGCTTGGTGGCAAAGACAGGTCTGTTCTGTGGCCAGCACAGTGCCCAGAGCCCCCTCAGACATTTTGCACATCCACCATTTCTTGTGTGGCTGTTTCTGCCCCATTCTCACACTGATGAATGCTTTGCTCTGCAACAGAAAAGACATGGCAATTTCCTTGTGAAAGAGTGCACTTTAGGGCCTCAGACCATGTCCAAGCAGCCAGGATATGCATATGGATGTGCCAGCAGAATCTCAGTGGATACACTCAGCACTCATGGATCTGTTCCCCTGGTGCTTCCCTCCCTTCTCTCTGTCGGGGCCTTCCCTGATGTCATAGGATTTAATTCTTCATTTGACTGTGTTTTTGAAAGGTTGGCATTTTATCTCCTGGCTGACCACAAGTTGCCTACCTGTCTGCCAGTCTTGAAAAAGGGGGCTGCAGGAGTTCAAAAGTGTTTGAAAATTACAGCTGAAAGGTAGAGAAAGTATAAAATTAATGTCAGTTGCAAATCAAGTCAAAACAGATTGAAGATGGTGGGTGGGTGTGCATCCACCTTGTCAGAGTGGGATAGAGAAAGGTGAGGGATGTTTGCGAGGAAACATTAGATTGGTTTTGTTTTACCGCTAGAAAGGAAACATTTTGCCTTGGGTTGGTTATCTGGAGGTGAATCTGTACCATTCCCAGAGCATAAAGGAAAGTTTTCTCTCCAGGGTTTGACGTGTCTGTCGGTTCTTCACAAGCAGATCTTTTGTAGCCAGATACATGGATGTGACAGGGACAATCCTCCCTGTCCACTGTGTTTCTCATGGGAATGATTGTCTTGGTGTAAAATTGCAAAGGAAGGGAAAATTAAGGTAAAATTGTGAATCCTTTGGCAGTCTGTTTGATGGACCACATTGAGGTAGAGGCTTTTTCATGTTTATTCTTCATTGACCACTAGTATTGGGTAGTAAGACACTAAAATCTCTGCAATGCTCCTGGAATAAACTTACAAATTGTTTCAAAGAGAGACCAAGGCTGCAGGTTAATCAGTGACTCAACCAATATATTCTGGAACAAGTTCTTAGATCAATCACGATTTATGATGGGAATATACAGAAGGGCTAAGAGAGTGTCGGGTGGTTTCTCAGGGACAATATTCAGCCAGTAAATCAAAGGAGACCACTAAGGGTCAAAACTGAGCAGAAAGTGCAGAGATGGGAATGGGTTTGAAAGATTTTTGAAGATCTCTACCTCTGTGCTTCCTCAGTTGCTGTCCAGTATGGGTGTTCATCTAAGGCATTCATGAGAAAAAGTGACTTTTTTTAGGTGTCCCTGTGTGAACATAAGCTGCTCAGAATGCAAGTGTCTTTCTGACTAATGTCTCTAAACATGTGGAATGCTAACTGAGCTTTTTTCAACCTCTGTAACCACATGGTATTTAGGTTTCCTTTGAAGTCCTTAGTGAAAGTTCAGGTTGGTTTTTATTTACCATAATTTATTTACCTACTTTTAACTGTGAAAAAGGGCACTTCTACCATGATGTCAGGGGCCCAGCCTTCCTCTCTGCTCCCCTCCCACAATGTGACCATTATATCAACATATGGCAAACATTTCTCCTATTCTGTGTTTACTCCCAGCAGTAAAAATTCAGTAAAAAGCCAAGGGCCTTCCATAGTGAGAGGAAAACTCAGCTACAACCTTCAGGACAGGAAAAGCAAATACACTTTTAACAAGAAAGTTATTGGGACATTGCTAAATATTTCCAAGAAATAAAATAACAAAGGAGCTTGTATCCAAGAGGAGTCACATATCTTCAGAAACTATAAGTATCATGGAAAAAAAATCCTGAAGGATTATTATTGAAAGGTTAGCTGAAATTAAAAACACGTTTATGCAGCCAAAGGAGTTTTTGGGCTTTAATTCATTAGCTCAGGTTTCATTTACCAGGATTCTGCCCCCGGCACGTGTAATAAGATTAGTTCATTAATCGTTGAGTCCTTGGGAATTAACATACTGGAGGTGCTTTTCTCCCCCTCTGAAAAGTCCCCCTGGATATATAAACACAGCAGAGATTTTGTTGAACGTGGGATCACAGTTAGTCGTGCCAGGTTTGGCTTGATGAGAGTGACTGAAACCTATAAACAAGTGAACAGTGGGAGAAATGTACTAAGTAAAAAAAAAAAAAAAAAAAAGCCTTGTTTTGTCTTTTGGAGTTTTACTGCAATGTTTGGCTGATTGCAGACAGACATCCAGTGTAATAACTCTTTAAAAAGGGGAAAAAAAAGACGGGGGGGGGGGGGGGAGGGGGGAAGGAAATATATAGAATGGCTTGTTTACAGAATAATTACCCTGGGAAGTCAGCTCCCTACCTGCCATCCCAGGAGAAAAGTGAGGATGAAAGGTGGGAAGGGACCCAAGGAGCAACAGGGAAGGTGTGTGGAGTGGATGTGTGTAGATCCTTGGGGCCAGGACTGGGAAGAAGCATTTCTGCTTCCCAGAGAGATGTGTGGTGTTCAGTGGTGGAAGGGACAGCACCAGTCCCAGTGTCCTCGGGCAGCCTGACATCCTACAGCACAAGCCTGAGGGTGGCTGCAGGGAGCACATGGTCAGCAACAGGAACAAAGGACTTGGGACTTGTCTTTCCCTCCCTCTCTCAGACCCCAAACAAGGTCAAGGCAAGTTGTGGCCCAATCCATCCCACCACTGACCCAGTGGGAAAGAGCCACCTTTGTAACCAGGTCTTTAACAAACCCGTGGGCTCTGCACCCATTCACACCATGCCATGTTGTCGTGCAATTTAAGCAGATTAAAAACACATTTAACAAAGTGCAAGGAAGGAAATGCCCTGATCTCAGGTGGCAAAGGGTCAGAAGTGACATGAATGATTAGGTGCCTTATTGGGTATTTTGAGATGCTGTTGCTCAGTTCTGAGGTACTTTCAGGATTTTGAAGCAGAGAACATAAGGCAGGAGGCTCTGGGCTCATGGGAGTTTTGCCTGCCAGAGGATATTCAGCTTTCCTTTCCTTGTAATTCCTGAATTGATTTTTTCTTCTCACTGCAATCAGATGGAAGCTCTTTTGTAACAGGGACATATTTCTCTTTTGGAACTGTAGGAAAACATTCCTGACATTGGCAAAAGAGAACAGGGAGGGATGATTTATGAGTAGACGATTAAAAAGAGTTAAATATTGCTAAATTTGGTTTAAAATTACTAAGTAGGTATATGATAACTATCTTCAAACACATAAATACTAGAGAGAAACAGAAATGTCTCACTTGAGCCAACAGAAGCAAATCTGTAGGCAGGGGAAGGAAAATAAGTAAAACTCAGGCCAAATATCAAGAGAAAATTCCTTGTAGTGAGACCTCTGTAAAAAATCTCAAGGTACAACAATGCTCCAGTTGTAATAATGTTGTAAAAATGTCCCAGTGCTACAAATATTGTAAAGAGAGCTGGGGATTTCCCATTTATTATGCCCAGGTGGGATTAAATAACCCAGGCAAAGGAAGGCTTGATTCAGTCATTAGCCCCTGTGAGGATCTGGAAGGAAAGCAGGAGCAAACCGGGTGAACCTCTCAATGCCAATAAGGGGAGGGAGAAGATGACCAAAGGAAAGGTGAATGTGAAATTATTCTATTTGGGCTCAAAGTGCCATGTGAATGGTGAATGCTCTCAATGAAAGCACGGCTGCTTTAGTAACCCGATACCTCCATTACTATTTTAGGCTGTAATTGTAGCTAATAGGAGGAAATGGATTTATATTTTGCTGGAATGCATTATTTATCAGTAGGAGTTTTAGGATTCATACAGCCTTGTGGGGAGAACTGCTTGATAAAGTGCCTAAACAGACTGAGGCAGATACTCTGTGTGCACTGGCCTTTGGGGTGTGAACCCTAAATCTAGAACAAAGCAATATAAAGAGAAGAATAGCTGTGTAATGACATGGCCAAAGGAGGCTTTGCAAGAAATACAAGATGAGGTTGCAATGCCCCTGTGGGATTTAGATATATAGGAAAGAGGGAGCAGAGACAGGGCAAAATCTCCCAATCCTAAATCAAGGGGGCAAGATGTAGAGTAGGACTGAAAAAGGCAATTGTAGGGACCCTTTCCAGACCTGTAGACAAAGGTTCAGGGGACATACAGTTTCCGGCACGTATTTCATTGAAAGAGAAACTTTGTCACTGCAGGATAAAATGCTGTCACCCCAACTAGTTGAATCCTGAAGAATTTTCCTTCTATGCCATGGCCTTGCCGGAGGGGCAGCAGTCTGAGGCTACAAATCATGGAGGAACACAGGAGAGAAACATGGTTGTGGTGACTGGGAAATGTTTACAAGCCAAGGGCACCGGGCTGTGAAGAGACAGAACCTGAGGGAATGGCCTGAAGTTGGATCAGGGCAGGGTCAGGTTGGATCTCAAGAACAGGTTCTTCCCGCAGAGGGTGGTGGGCACTGAGCAGGCTCCCCAGGGCAGTGGGCACAGCCCCAAGGCTGCCAGAGCTGCAGGAGGGTTTGGATGATGCTCTGGGGCACGGGGGGTGACTCTTGGGGATGGTCCCAGGCAGGGCTGAGGGTTGGACTGGATGATCCTTGTGGGTCCCTCCAACTCGGCACGTTCTGTGGTTCTGTGAAGCGGTCACTGCAGCCCGACGGTGGAATCCCATTATTTAGGACTTCTGTAAGGCAGCTGGACAAAATCCTAGAAAACGTCTTTAAAGACAAACCTGCACTGGCAGGGAAACGAGGCGGATGCTCCAGCGGGACTTGTCCAGCTGCAGCTCTGGAGACACGAGCCCAGTTTCCCAGGAGGGGAGCCGAGGCCCCGTGCCTGAGTCACTCCGGGCAGACCCACATCCCCTCCGCTCCCGACGGGCGTCTCCCGGCTCTGCCGCCGCCGGAGAGGCTCTGCTGGTAATTCTGCCCTGGCTCATTGCACAACCTGCCCCTTCCCTTAGGAAGTGAGACACCCCGATGAACAACCCTGGATGGGATTGCTGCCGCTTTCTCCTCCCTACCTACGTGTTTGTGGCAGCTGCTTCTTTCAGAAACCAAGGAAAACAAAGCCAGCTATTTTCTATTTTGTTTTTCTTAGTGATTTATGATTAATGGGGTAAATCTTGGAATCCCTACTCAGGGGTTTTCACTTTGCGTTACCCAGGCCTTCTGTTTATACTTGTTTTGTAACAGAAATAAAAAGCATTTCCTTTTAGCCCAAGGCACCTAATCAGGATTAGGCCTGCAGGGGAATATTTTGCATTCTTGCGTTCCTGGAGTACCTTGATGTGGAGTTATCTTTTGTCAACTGTAGATTGAATATTCAATTACACTACTCTTTTTTTGTTGTTTTTTTTTTCTTAAAGGTATTTTAGGGCCTATCTGATCGAATGATAATGAATACAATTATTCTTTGCACCATATTTCATGGATATGGGTCTTCCTATGAGTTCTTGAGCTGAAAGTTGATATTTGTAGAAGACTTTGGTTTGTGAAGCTGCCTCTCTAAAGGACTGAGGGATTTGGGGTGTATAAAGTCACTGCTGTACAAGCCATGCAGAGTTTGTGCACGTCTGGTACTCAAGTTCTGGGTCTCAGTCCTAGGCTGAGCTCAGACTAACAACTCATGCTTTTAGTCCCCAGTTTACACAGTCTCTGCAGCACGGGAGTGACCGTGTCTCCTTCTAGCTGTTGGCACTGCCTCCCTCTCTGCAGACCAATGGGCACTATAATGTCCACAAGAAGCTGTGATTTATGTACAAACTCAAAGCTCTTTTGAAACAGCCTCTAATTTGCAGTTGCTTGAAATAACATCTTCTTCTTACTCTGAAGGGGCCTACAAAGAAGCCGGAGAGGCACTCTTCCATCGGGATAAGACAAGGAGTAATGGGTTCAAACTGAAAGAGAGGGAATTTAGGTTGGATAATAGGAAGAAATCCTTCCCTGGGAGGGTGGGCAGGCCCTGGCACAGGGTGCCCAGAGAAGCTGTGGCTGCCCCATCCC
>JAWWEW010000038.1:8122682-8151398 GCA_035583185.1 Anabacerthia variegaticeps | reverse complement strand
GTGGCCAGCAGATGATTGTCCGGGCATCCAGGTGGTTTTGGCTCTGGATGTGTCAGGAGCAAACAAACAATTCCTCTGTCATTTGTCTGGCTGCGGTTGTTGCACTTTTAGGCACTTTTAACCAAAGTGTGTTTTCTGTGCCTTTGCCCATTCTCAGCTGCAGATGTTTCTCAAGGTCTGGACATCAAGACCAGTTTGAGGCCATGGGTATTTGCTTGCATGCAGTGAAAGGCACAAAGCTCTCACCTCCCAGGTCATCAGGGACCCACTCAGACTCCCAGTGAGTCTGTGAGTGAGCCATGTAGACCGAGCTTTGCAAGCCTGAAGTCCAAAAGGCTCCCTCAGTGGTCTAAAGGAGATGGATAAGACAGAGTTGGGCTCTTGCTGTTTTTTTCTGGAGGGTGAATCATTGCTGTGATTGCTATATCTCTGGCTATGAAGGAAACTCAAGGAGGTTAACCTGGCAAAACCAGGGATGACCTGTGTGAGTGCCCACCACCATCACCCATCCAGCAGTGCCTCGACGCCACTCTGGTGTTCCAAATGTCACTGCAAGGTGCAGGACCCAGAGCCGTGGCTGGGAGGGAGCACTGTGTGCCCTGCAGCTGTCTGGACTGGACCTATTATGTGGATAAGCAATCAGCTCCTGTCTCCAGGGCTGTCAATCTGGAACCTTTCACCAGCACTAAATTCGCTTTAGAAAAATAAAATAGAGAGACAGAGAGATTAGTCAGACTTCTAAAATGCTTCAAGAAACTTTAATGTTATTATCTAAGCAGAAAGATATCCAGCAATTCCTCAGCTATTTAACATAATAGGCAGTTGCTGACAAACGACGTTATCGAGCGTACACTCCTGAGTGAGAGGAGCGATACGATCTTGCTTAAATTGTATTTTAACAAACATGCCTATCTAACAATTAAGCTGGAGCAATTTTACTCTAATAGATGCTTTTGCTGCTTAATATAGAAATTTACATGTTCATTTGTAGCCCCCAGAGATCACACAGCTGCCAGACTCCCAGCTGCCACCACCCCATTCCTCCCCCTCCGACTCGCTCTCAGCTTTGGCTACGAGCACTTGATCTAACGAAGCACTTTAAAATACAAATCCCACTGTTTTCCTGGCCGTGGAGCTGAGCTCACTGGGCTCTATTTGCAACAGGCTCTCTGCCAGCCAGACACCCTTACTCACCTAAGCTAATTTTACTCCATCTCATGGCAAAAGAGCCGCTCCCCCTCCCTCCTTATCAGAATCCTGTTGCGTTGCCACACGAAAGCCTGGCAGGGCAATCCTCCTCCACACGCTTGGCCCTTCACCCCGTCCCTCCCCCTGCTGGGCTGTGGGGTAAGGGCTGTCCTGCCTGGGGTGGGCTCTGGACAGTCTTGGGCGGGATGGGCACCAGGAGAGGCAGTGGCTCCTCAGTTGAAACTCTGCCATGCGATTCACGAGGCATTTCCCAGATAAGGAGCTTACAGTGGGAGGTGGCAACAGGCAGCTTGGGCGCTGGCAGCATTTTTCCATTCTCCAGTTACTCTGTAGTTCAGCTTGGGACAGACGCGAGCCTGATGTAATACGCTGTGTGCTATTTCAAGGAAACAGAGCCCTTGTCCTTCAGGCCAGCCCTTGGAATGTTGAGGAGATAAGAAATCCCGCGCTGAATGTTTCTTGCAGTCTCAGATGAGAGAAATAGGTAGTGCTTGCTTTTAACTCTGCCAGTGAAATGCGGTTGTTCCATCTGAAATCCCCGGGAGAGAGGTGCCTGCCTGGACACACTTTGGGCATTCAGCTGGGAGAAGGTGGCAGGTAGAAATAAATCCATGGCTAGTGATGGAGAGTTGTAGGGAAACATGGAATCCATTCCCTGTGGGTTGCAATACCAAAAGCCACACAGTGATAAAGGTTCTTGGCTCGTTTTTCCTCTGGTATAAAAAGGGAAAGGCTTTGGTTTACCTTCAGGTCTCTTGCTCTGTCACATGGTCCCTTTCCTGGCCACAGCAGGAGGTAGGATGCTGAGCTGGGTCTGGGTCTGATCATGAGTTCCTCTTACGCAGGATCCATCAAAACATCATCCCAAGTAACTTGTCCAGCACTAAGAAAAGAGCCCAAACCTCTCTATGAAATGACTTTGTGTGAATAATTCCATAACCTGTAGACAAAGGGGCATGTTCTCCAGTATAAATCCATTTATGTTTTCTAGGGATTTGGCCTAGAGCTTTTTTCTGACTTGCATACCTTTGTGGCACTTTTGTAAAACATTGTCAGAAATAATTCATGGTGGATTATCTCATATTATGATCAGCTGTCCATACCATAATAAAAAAGTGTTCAAAAAAGTTACTTCCTCCCCCTCACCTTGCTGAATGATGAACCTCGTCCCAGAGGTGCCTGCGAGGGTTGGGAGGCCAGGGAATCTATTCTATTTGTTTTTCCATTGAAAACAAAAACACTTTTACTTAACTATAATCAGGGAGGGAGGTGACACCACTGCACTTGGCAAACAAACTTAAAATAAGTGCACTTGCTGGAAAAAATTTATAGAAAAATAGACTGGGTGTATTGATAGCAGAGCACAATCTGAGTGGTGCTTCCTGCATGGAAAGGGAAGGAGAATCCTCCTCAGGTCCAGAGCTGACCTCTCTTCTGCCAGGTGACAGATGCCTTTGTTTATAAATAGGCCCCATTAGAATCAGCATGATGGAGATGTACAAGGAATTTGGGAAATGTCTCCCCTCCCAGAGGGAAAAATTGAAATAACTTCTGACAGAACTTGTGGAGGACAAGGAGTTACCCCTCAGAGAGGGAATCCCTGGGCTGTTCCAAGGACAGGCAAGACACCACACTGGTGTGTTTTCAATGAACATCTTTTCCCCAGTCTCCTGCAAGCTTTCCAGAGATGAACCAAAGTGCCACAGAATGGTCCCAGCTAATCTGAAAATCCCCAAATGGCTTTGGTTGGAAGGGACATTAAAGATCATCTTGTACCAACCCTCTGCCATGGACAGGGACACCTTCCAACATGAAGATTAGGACTAGAAACCAACTCCCAGAAGGTACCTTGAAGCAAGAATTTAGCCAAATATGGAGGTGTTACTGCAGGCAGCAGTGACTGCACAACTGAGGGTGTCTCTGGAAAGCATCTTCCAAACCACACCCAGAGAGGGAAAGCAGAGCCTCAGATAACAGGAGGCTTGGAAATACTTTCCTGTTCATACTGTGTGTCCAAAAAGTCCTGGAAAGAGGCTCCTGCAGGTCTTGAAAATATTTCAGCCTGCAGAAGAGCTCTGCTGACATTTGCTGCAATGGCCTCTTGTCACTGCCACCTCCTGAAGAGCCTTTCCCTCAAGATGTGGAGGGTTAGGATTAGACAACAATTTCTAATTTCTTTTCAATTTGGGTAGCTCAAAATAAAGCATCAAATCTAGGTGCTCAGTGCTATAAATATAAATGGGGGTAAACTCAGTCTCTACATTTTTACATGGATTATAAAAATCAATCCCATCACTGTGAAAAGTTGGAACTGAAAGATTGGGACTCTTTCAAAAGCTTTGTTTTTCCCTTTGTTTTCATTTCCTTTGGCCAAAACTATTAGTTTAATATGATATAGCTTCAAGAGAAATTGTGAATGATCCAGAATTTCACTTATAGCTTAAAAATGCCAAGAAAACCCAAAATAAAACCCCAAACTTGCCTTAAAACAAATGCTCTCAGGTGTGGCTGTTTCTGAGCAGAGGCCAGGTGCAGGATGACAGTCAAAGTTATGATTTCCTAGTCCTGTCAGTATAAACCCAAGACTTTTCTTCAGTTGCTCATGCAGGCTGAAATTTTTCCTGCTGGTTCATCTCTTTTAAACATCCGAGCCAAAGTAGTCTTCTCTTTCCAGGAACAAATTGGGAGGAAATTATTTTGTATTACCCGTTAAAAAAAAAACCAAACAAACTCACAGCTGTTCAAATGCTAAACTCTCAAACATCCACACGAAAGCACTTGATGTTTGTTAATAGGATGTGGGGCCTCACTCTCCTGATGTGCATTTTTCTCATCCTAAATTTGCAGCTAATTCTCCAACTGTGTGCATGGCTTTGGAGGCCCTGCTCCTGGATTAGCAGTGCATGGCAGAGGGAGTGCCTGCTGTCCATACTCACGTGCCAAAACCAGCTTCCCTCGCTCTCCACCCCAGTTCATTCCTGGGATCTGAGCATGGAATGGGCAGCCCTAAGGAGCATGTGATAGCACAGCACGTGATCGGAGCGTTGGGGATGTTGTCGTAGTGTGTGAGCACATGGGGAGCGAATTTTGATTGCACACTCAAGCATAACTCAGGGATTTCCTAATCACTGAAATCTTGACTCTGCAACCCTCTGAATTTTCTCCCATCTGTGGTGGTGTAATTCATTGCTGGAGTTGCAACAGATGGCTGGGGCTTTAAACCGTGATGCGGCAAAAATCTGAAAGTGAAAAAATCAAGTCTGGGAGATATGACGTTATAGACTGTGTGAAGTGTCAGGCTCTGTTCTCAACATGCATATGGCACTTCCTGCCTATAAAATGCAGTTCTCCTGATCAATATTATAAAAATCTCTTCTTACTTGTTTTGATAGCCCACAGTGCACTGCTTTCTCTTGGTGGCAGCCACTCATCGCTGCAATAACTCTCATAGCTCTGCCATGTGGATCCTCATCATCCTTAACCTGCACTGAGCTGAGACAGAGCACAGGAGGAAGGTTTAATGCTGCCTTTCTTACCGGCTAGCAACTCAGGATAGGTGATAAAAGTTTGGAGAAAGAGAATTTAACTTTTCCTTCAAAATCTTTGGCTTAATTTACACTGTGAGCCCAGTGTTTTAGAGGAGACTCCCATGACCTTTGCAGAAAGCTTCAGTTTCTATGGACCTCTGCAATTCCTGGCCTTCACAGCACCAGGAACATCAAAACATCAAGACAGAGGCTGTTTTGATGTTGCCATAGTTCAACCAGGTGCAAGATGTAAATCCTAGGGCAGGTTTCCTGCCTTCCTTTGGATTTTGAGGAGTTGTGGAAAGTCTAGAGCAGAGGCAGCAAAACATCTGAACTCTGGGGACAGTCCTTTGAACCTTTGGGGGGTTGTTAGTGATGTAAGGACAGTGCCAGAATGCTGTAGCATGATCCCCTGGGCTCTTAGTGTTGCTGGGTTTTGGGAACTTGGTGGTTTGGTGGCAGTTTTTGATTGCTTTGTTTCCAAAGGAACAGAAGCCCATATATAAGCTGAGAGAAGTGTCAAGTCTGTCCTACTGTAGATTTTGCTGGTCATCTTGTGTTTCTCTTGTACGAAAGTTTTGAGAATCCTCACACGGAGGTGAGAGGGGAAGAGTCTGGAACAGAAGTCCTACAAGGAATGGCTGAAGGTATTGGGGTTGTTCAGCCTGGAGAAAAGGAAGCTCGGGGGAGACCTTATTGCTCTCTACAACTACCTGAAAGGAGGTTCTTGCAAGGTGGGGCCAGTCTCTTTTCCCAGGCAATTAATGACAGCACAAGAGGAAAGGGCCTCAAGTTGCACCAGAGGAGACTTAGGGAAAATTTCTTCACTGAAAGAATGGTTGATCATTGGAACAGGATTTCCGGGGAAGTGCTGGAGTCCATCCTTGGAAGTGCTGAAACTATGGTTTAATGGACATAGTGGTGTTTGGTCAAAGGCTCGACTAGATGATCTTGGAGGTCATTTCCAACCCTAATGATTCTATGACTCTAAGAGGAACTTTGGGCTGCCATTGCCCACCTTCTGACACAGGGTGTACCACCCTGCTGCTCACAGAATGTGTCACAACTGCAGAGAACAATGCTATAAAGCTAACATCATTATTTTCAGGAGATTTTTCTCAGTTAATGCAATCACTTGAATTTATAATCAAAGCTGCCTGTGACATCCTTTTAATCTAGTAATGGTATAACTCTATAACAGCCTATTTGGAACGTCAGCATTAGGGAAGAATGAGCTGGACAGCCGGAAAATGTGCTCATCCCTAATGCAATTATTGGGACTTTTAAGAACTTCTTCAGAAGCAGGGAGACTGAGTTGCTGACTACACATTCAAAGTTTTTCCCCACCTTGGGATCCATTTTCATCCCTAGTGGAGGTGTGGAAGAAGGGGAGCCAAAGCAGTGGCACAGCTTCTGCCTTTGGCCCTTTCTGGGAAAACATCCTGTTATTACATGGAATATCCTTCACAGCAGTCGCTCTGTTGGCCACAACCCAGAAAAGCTCCTGCTGATGTCAGGGTCTTCTGCACAGCAGTCTCAGAGGTTGGTGACAGCCACTTGCAAGGTGTGGCTCTGACTCATTCTTCATGTTTGTGCCTCTTCCTCCTGCTCATCCACCCCAAAACACATCGATGGAGTGGTGCCCCACAGTGCCTTTGGCCACTTGGTCCTGCAGCCAAGCCCAGGGCCCATCCCAGTGTTGCTGTCTGCGCCTGAAGCTGCTCTTCTGCTTTTTAACTTTCCAGTTTCTTGCATTCCTTCTGGAGGCCTTGGGATCCCCTCCAGGGTCTCTGGCCAAAAAACTGGATTGATGCCCCTCAGAGGTGTCCTCATCGGCAGGAGATACCCTGAGATGAGCTCAGCTGGTTGGAGCCTGGTGCTGATAATGCCAACGTTGGGGTTCAATCCCTGGATAGATGATTCACTTGAGAGTTGACTTGCAGGTCCTTGTGAATCCCTTCCAACTCAGAATATTCTAGATGTGTGACTGGACACTTCCATGGTGCAGGACAAAGTGACAGGTTGGGAGTGTTCCATCCACTCCCTGTTTTGTTTTGTGCAAGCACTGGTGACTGACGTGCTGGATTCAGCAGGAGCTGCCCTGTAGGTCTGTTTTCCCTTCCCCTGTCTCCTCTGGGCACTGCTCTGCAATCTGAGGACAGACAGACATCTCATATGTTGATTTTTTTAACCAGTTAAGAAGCACAGGAGGAAATCAGTAATGGTAGACAGTTGGGATTATTTTCAAACCATATTTTATTCCTTAGTCAACTCTAATGGGACTGCAGGAGGTTTTATGATAAGCTGTAAAATCTCACTGCTGAGTGTGGTAGTTTAATGGTCACAGGGACTTTCAAAAAAGAAGATAGTTTATTTTTATGTAGCATCCTTAAAAAAAAAATAAAATAAAAAAAAGGAAGGGAAAAAAGTCAGGAAAAAGTTTACAGAGAGAATGTAAAATTGGCAGTGAATGCTTCCAGAAGCTGGATGCTGATTTGGAGGGAGAAAGGGCAACGTGGTATATAAAGAAGGACAGGTACCATTTACAAGTGGGAAGGATGAGAGGAGAGAATGGAAAGTGAGAGTAATGGGAGAAGGAAAAGGGATGTGGCGGAGTTGGACAGTAGGAGAGTTAAAGGATGCAATTATAGACCAGGAGAGAAGAGGAAAGGTGAATGTTACATTTGGGGCTAGGTATGGAAGAACAGTTTTTGGCAGGAGTGGAGAGGATGGGTCTAGTGGGAGGTGGCTGCTGAGAGGGGAGGGAGAGCACCAAGGGCTGTGAGAGAAGGGATGGTGGCTGGGAGAGACATTTGACTGAATTGCTGGGTTTCTGTGTTCCTTCTGGAGGTGATGGTTGTACCCTGGGACATGATTTGTGAGAATTTAAGGATATACTACTTGAATGTTAAGTTTACTGGTCATGCCACTAGTTTCTGCGCCAGAAATGCTCTTTCTAAAGATGATGTCTGCATGGGATTTGCATAGAAAGAAAGATTGCTAAGCAGAAACACCCTCAGGAAGATCAGGCATCCAGACTCCTCTCTCAGTAATAAGAAAACCCAAAGTTAGCACTGTCAAAGTTAGTCCTTTGTGGTTTTAATCCTAAGTGATTATATGGCTTCTGCAACATGCCTTGTGATGACAAACCTCAAAGAAAGGCAAGAAGCCATTTGAGCAAACAGATTTACTTGTATTCAGAATAAGCTGAGAAAGTGGCTCTTGTAATCCCATTGAGCACTCGGGCCAGGAATATCCAGACACAAAAGCTTGGCATGTAGCAGGATTAGAAGGACACAGAGATGTGGTACATCCATCGTGGTACCTCGTGCTCTTCTTATTGAAGAAGGAATTTTTTCCTTACTGTGAGGGTGGGAAGGCCCTAGCACAGGGTGCCCAGAGAAGCTGTGGCTGCCCCATCCCTGGAAGTGTCCAAGGCCAGGTTGGGCAGGGCTTGGAGCCACCGGGGCTAGTGGAAGGTGTCCCTGCCCATGGCAGGGGTTGGTATGGGATGATCTTTAAATTCCCTTCCAATCCAGACCATTTGAGTATTCAGTGAACCTCCTAACATAATTTTAAAGTCAGAATCCAACAGCCAATCTGAAGTCCAGCACCAAAGTATTTCAGTTGCAGCCTCCTGTTAGAAGTTGTTGTTAAGCCTTCATAGTGTCATCCCTTGTCTCAGAGACCCCACAGGCCTTTAAACAATATATAAATAGGGAGGTCTGGAGCCACTGGCCAATTGAGACAAGAAATAATTTCCCTTCCCCTGAAAATGGAAGTGAATGAATTTTATGCAGATTTTATGTACTTGGCTTAAAAAAACAACACAACCCCCTCAACCAACCAAGCAAATCCCTAAACAAACCCCGGGATGTCTCATGAGGGGAGAAGGAAATAGTGAAAGAAAATACCAAAGAGCCTGAAGGCCAAAGAGCTTTTCTTCCTCACTCTGAAGAAGAGTAGTGTAGGTTTAATGGTCTCAGGAGGAGGAATAAGGAAGCTACAAGCAACAGAAGTAATTATAGTAAACTGTTGTGGTTTAACCCCAGCCCCCCTCAGGCACTCACTCACAGCCCCGTGCTGGGATGGGGGGAGAGCTGGAAGAGGAAAAGAGAGAGCTCCTGGGTTGAGATACAGGCAGTTAATAGGTAAAGCAAAATCCATGCAGGCAAGCAAAGCAAACTAAGCAATTCATTCCCCATGTCCTGTGACAAGCAGGGGCTCAGCCATCCCTAGGAGAGAAGGGGTCCATCACATATAAGGGTGAAGATAAATGGCGATGACAATTTCTTCACTCTGAATGGCCCCCTCTTCCTCCTTCTTCCCCGGCTTGATATGCTGAGCACGAAGCCTTGTGGTGTGGGGTATCCCTGGCGTCATTTGGGATCATCTGTCCCACTGCCCCCCCAATTCCTCGTTCCCTGAGGCAGAAAAGACCTTGACTCTGTGTAACTGTTGCTCAGAGATAACAAAAAGTGCCATCCCTGCGTTCTTGACAGTGTTTCCAGCAATACTACAAACCACAGCCCATGCCAGGGAAATGAACTGTACCCCAGCCCAAAGCAGCACAACTGCACAAAATCAGCCCTCCTGAGTGGGGTTTTGTCTCAACCATTTGCCAGGGAATATGCTTAGCCATTCCTTTGGATCCTCCCGAGCAGAGTTTCCTACAGAGTGAAATCCAAAGGTGCCACAGGGTTCCACAGCTTCCCTCCTGGCTCTCCTCCTCCAGGGAGCCTCGTGCAGGGACACCCAGAGGAGCCAGATGGGCATGGGGTGCTCTTCGTGCGAGCCTCGGTGTCGAGCTGTGCCACGGCCATGGAAATGCCACTGTGGATTTTTTGCCTGAAATGAACCACTGGAAAAAAAAGGGGGGTGGGGAGAAAATGTCCAGGAGAGCAGTACTGTATTCCTGTGACCTGCTTCCCACCCGGAATGTGCGTGCTGCCTACTGTAGACCTTAGGGCTGTAAAAGCTTATTGTCAAATCAATTCCGCTCTTACTGAGACCGGAGAGACCAGGAGTGCACCTTGAAAGACTTCAAATCTTGCCCCTCCCTGATGATTTGCAAAGTTTAATTTCTGTAATGGGCTCTGGTGACAGAGGCATTCACTGTTTTTCCAACAGGAGTTGCTGAATGTATGAATGAGTCATTCTGTAGGCGGGAGATATAATGGCAGCCCTCGATATCCTGATCTAAGGGTGGGGAGGTTGTGTGGGAGGGGAGGAATGGGGTATACTTGGAGTTAAATTGTCCACCTTGCTTCCCCTCATCGGGCAGCCCCTCCTTCTCCCAAAGTCCCTTCCTGGCCAGGAATCAGGATAATGCTGAAAGAAGGAAAGGGAAGGCTGAGGGACGTCCTGTGGGAGATGAAGTTTATAATATATGCATTTGCCTGGAAATGCCATAAGAAATTAATATTACAGAAACAGTGGGACTGCATTAATATTTTAATATTAAATGAATATTTAATTTGAAAGCTTTGATTTGAAAGTGAACGAGACAGCCATGACATGAACAGTTGTGCTGTTCCTGTTAAGAAATGTTAATGATTTATTGACAATGTCGGTAGCAATAACTTTACACTGTTTCAGTTACATAATGCCTTTGAAATATTGGTAAAGTGATTACTGAGAACAAAAAGCAGGCTGGCTTCAGCAGCCCTTTTGGGAAGAGTTTGTGTTAGGGAAAAGTTGTATTTCCTCTGGAAAGAGGATCCCACCCTCCCTCTCTCCAGCACCAGCATCCCACACCAGTTTTGGGCATCCCTCTTGCCTGAGGTGCCCCAAGCCAACCTGTTGCTCTGGCAGTGGTTCCTGAAAAGTAAGGCTGACCCTGGAGGTGCTGAGATCTTCCCAGCCAGCTTCCCACAGTCCCTCCTGCCATGGACCCTGGTGCCTCTTATAGCCAAGAATGGCTTGCTCCAGGGTTTCTTAGGGCTTTCCTGGCTGAAGATGACTCAGGGGTATCTGTTAACTTTCATGCATTCAGTAATCTTGAACATCAAAACCAGCTTAATCGCTCCAGCAGGTTTATTTTGCACATTTGAAAGGGCTGCTGGAGCTGTACCTGTAGTTTCTGGGAGCTCTCTTAGGGTTTTGCTCTGGGAGCAGAGCGGTGAGGGAACAGGAAAGCAAACAGGTCTGTTGCCCCACAAGCATCCTGAGTTTAATCTTAAATTGCAGCTGAAATGAGAAGTCCTGGGCTGAATGGGGCTCCTGTGAATCTGAAGTAGATGCCTACAGCCTGTTGGCAATGGTTCCAAGCACTCTGCCTACAATTTTTAAACCCCTAAAAAACTCGTAGGAAAAGCTCTCCTCTGCTGAATAAATAGGGATATGGAATATTTTTGTGACATGGTCTGTTACCCATTAGCTCAGAACAAGGAAAATTCATCTAAAAAATAATTAAAGAGACACTTTGGCATGGTGTCTTGAAAGCTGTACCATGCTGTAGGTTCCCAATTCCAGAAATGTGTTTCTTCTTAAGGCCAATCTTTGCACAAAATTAAGAGAAAAATGAAACCTAAATTCACAATGTGACCCAATCTAAACAGACAGAGTGCTTTTTCTTCCCTTTTTTTCTTTTTTTCTTTTTCCCCTCTCCCTCTCTTAATTTCATGCTGTTGTTACAATCAGCCTCAGTATAAGTAAGTTGGTGGAATGAGGAAACAAAACCCCAATATAGGATGCGGTTTAAAGGACTGGTTCTTGAGCCTGCTAATCTTTCTCATTTTTCAATTGCCTCTCTCTGATGCCGCCTTGGTGAATTTGGAGTTGGCAAAAGATGCTACACACAGAAGGATGGAGGCTTGAACTTGTATCAGAAATGTCAGCACACATTCTTGTCTGCTGGGACCTCTGTCCTGGTCCTTTTGAATCATGGAATGATCTGGGTTGGAAGGGACCTTAAAGCTCACCTTGTTCCCACCCCTCTGCCCCCATCATGGGCAGGGACACCTTCCACTAGCCCAGGTCGCTCCAAGCCCCGTCCAACCTGGCCTTGGACACTTCCAGGGATGGGGCAGCCACAGCTCCTCTGGGCACCCTGTGCCAGGGCCTGCCCACCCTCACAGGGAAGGATTTTTTCCCCTGATAACAAATCTAACCCTGTCCTCTGACAGTGTGAAGCCATTCCCCCTTGTCCTGTCACTCCAGGCTCCTGTAAATAGTCTCTCTCCATCTTTCTTGCAGGCTCCCTTCAGGTACTGGGAGGCCTCAGTTAGGTCACCCTAAAGCTTCTCTTCTCCAGCTAAACCATCCCAGGTTCCTCACAGGAGTGGCTCCATCCCTCTGTTCATCTTAGTGCCTCCTCTGGACTCACTACAATAGCTCAATGTCCTTTCTGTGTTCAGGTGTATGCTAGGTGAGATTTTAAGGAGTGAAGACTCTTGATGTTCTTCAAAAAATCATGTCACATGAGGTGATCAAAAAGGATCTGATCAACTTGATAACCTTGTCAAGCATGGCCAAGGTTAGAAGGAGACCAGCTCTCACTGCAACCTGGTAGAAACTTAGCATGGAAAGTGTAAATGTCAACTCCTATGTAAATTCTTCACTTCCACTGACAGCTGGAAAAGTAGGCACCAACATACCCATATAGCTCTTGATTTTGGTTGATTTGTCCTAGCCTGTACAATGGGACTCATCACCTCCCTCACCTTTGGAGAGAACGCTTCCCACATTCCCCAGGAACTCTGCTGGAAATTCCACATGCAGCTTTTCCTATTAAAAGTTGGCAATGCACTGTTTGCCACAAAGCATGCACTGAATTGAAGCACATGACATTTTAAGGGCTGAAATACTGTAAATACTCCTAACAAAATTGATTTCATTTGTCAATAAAAAGCCTCCCTATTTTTCATAGGAACCGCTCAGTAAACTATTCTGACAACAACTCAAGGCTGATCAAATTAAAATCAGTCCAAGCTTTTTTTAGAGATGAACTGATTTGAAAAGGTTTTGGTATCCTAGGAAGTGTCACTAACCTTTCTGGGCAGGTCCTATAGCATTTAATAACAAAGGGTACAGTCTTGTATAAATATTGTGAACTATGGAATTTAATGAGATTTGTATTGCACTATAGAAATGTACTTTAGAGAATTAATTTTGAAGTCTGTAGGTTTAAATGTTTTCTAAAAATAGTATTGAATATATACAGGGCTTTGTGCTTCTATGTCTATTTAGTTTGGGAGAATGTTTTCATGTATTATTTGGTGCACTTTTCATTTTCCTAGTCCTTTTTTAAAGCATTGGTGGCAAAGGAATGAAAGGAGGCTATTTTTTGCTCCGGGATAAATTTTGATATTTCAATTCCAGTTTTTGCCTCCTGAGGAATTTTCTATTTTCTTGAGACTCTTAACCAGGTCATTCACGTACTGATGGGTTTAATTACCTGCCTGAGCAGCCTATCTGAGCTGCCTTTTCACCAGCCCAGCCCGTGCAGTGTGTCCAATTCTGCACACAGATGTGCTAGTGCAAGAACAAGCAGTTTTAAAAGTAGGATACACGAGACCTCCTCCAATACAAACAAGGTTAGAGCTCTCTCAGATCCGCTTCTCTGCAGCTTTTATAGCTGTCCATATGATGTTTTCTGTTTTTCCTGTGCTCGTGGGCAAACAGGGTTTGACACTCCATGGGGAGCTGTGCTGCATCAGAGGGATCTGCGACGTATCACTGGAGACCCGGGTATCACCTCAAAGAGCAAAGGGAGTTCTTGAAAATCCTGTTAAATGCATTAACAATGAGCTGGGGATAAAGTCAAACCCCTGCTTAGACATTTCGGCTGAGAGTTGCCATACAACCACAGCCAGTGGTGGGTCTTGGCTGAAAGTGTATTTATACATTTAGACAGATAGAGATGGATTTCACTAGTTTAAACTCAGCTTTAGTGCAGACGAAAGCAATAGGGGGTGGCGGGGAAAGCACAGGCTGCCACCACCCTCACATATGGCAGTTGTTTCCTATAACGTTTGCTATATTGTATTTATTTCATGCAATGACATATCACAGAAGGCCACCGATGCCAAATTGTTAGCCAAAAAAAACCCCAACCTGCAGCTTTTAGTGAGGGCTGCCCTCCAATTTATTTGTGTTTTGTTGTTGGTTTTCTTTTTCCTTCTGCTTTTCATCTCTCTGGTTTCTATTTCAACTCTTTCTGTTCTTTCCTCCTCTGTTTTGTTTTGTCTTGTGTTGTTTTTTTACCATATTTGAGGAATCTCAGTTGCACTGGGAAGCCCGGGAGGTATGAGTGGAATGTTCGGATTTAATACATCCTTGCCTGAACTCTTTTGACAGATCAGTTAATATCTGTGGATTCTGGGGGCAGAGCATTGGGGGGCACAGGAAGATGGAGCAGTCGGGGTGCAAGGCTGGAATAAGGATGGGAAAGTTTGACAGCACGGCTGGGATCAGGAAGGGAGGGCTCGGGAGGAGCTGCTTCAGGTGCGAGGGGATGACAGATGAAGTTATGAGATTTTTCAAATTCTGGAGCAGAGCACATGACTGCAAAGACTGGCTACACCTTCCAGGCAATCACCTCGCTCTGCGATGCCAGAGCCTGCCTTGCTCTGAACCTCAGGCCCGGGGTATGATCCGCAGCTTGGCAGGGCTGGATTCCAATGGCAGAAGTGTTGTTTGAACTGATGGAGCCTCCTGTGCTGGCTTGGGGCAGGAGCTGATGTTTGACTGCTGATTTACGGGGGATCTCAAGGACCCGAGTGCAGCTGAGGCTCAGATGCCTCTTGAGGAGTGTTTGAGTCAAGGACATGACTTGGGCCCTGGGTGCTGTGAAGACAGGACAGACGGCTCAGTTCAGCTGCGCTGGGAGGGTTCCCCTCTCGGCTCCACACCTTGTGTGGAGGGGACCCTGCAGCTGTGTTTTTCAAATGCCATTCAAATGAAAGCAGAAAGGGGAAATCCCATGTCACTGGGAATAGCTCTCAAAGGCAGAGCAGCTTTTCCTCTGAATCCTGTCTTTTGGCTCCCGTGCTGCAGAATGACACACGGTGTCTTTCTCTTGATCAATTTGTTTATCGTTCGCTTGATTATCACCTCCAATAGCAAGACACGACAGGTCCCTTTTGTTAATCCTGTTAGTACTGGTTTTGGAGCAGAAATTTAGTTTAGGAAAAACATTTGGGTATGTTAAACTTCCTTGAAATGACGCCTGTGAATACCAAAACATGGCCTGATGTATTTGAATTTTCTAGATTATTCCTGGGCCTTGTATTTCCATTTATCTGTCTGGCTCCTGCTCCTTGTCTTTCCCTGTGTGTGTCCCAGCACCAAATTTTCCTTCTGGCTTTTAAGATCAGTTTGTGTGGCTCTTCTGATACAGCACCACGGTGTGCTGACTGTGCTGGGGGGTAGCTGAGAGAGCAGCAAGCAGAACCCCCATCTCCATCCCCACCTCCTGGACCCACCTCTCCTCCAGTGGCTGATGCCACCCTGCCCGAGGGAGCCCACCCTGGTGTGGGGGGGGGGCGGGAGAGCCCCCCCTGCCCCTTCTCCTGTGTTCCTCCTCCAGGACAGCTAATACTGACCTCGCTCTCTTTAATGTTTCTGAAGTGATGTATAGTTAGAGAAGATGTCAGAGCAGAGCGCTGGAAGAGTGATGGCCTCCCATGCATCTTCTGAGCAGGTACCCAGCCAGCAGAGGCCCCACATGCCTCCCCAAGGCAGCCCCCCTCCCCCCTCCCTCCACACCCATGAGGGCTATTTATCTTGGGGGGAGAACATTAGTAGGTCTACGAGGACAGTTTAGGCTCCAGAGCTCACCCAGTCCTTGACCTCTGGGCTGAGACTTGCTGTGGGGTGGTGACTAATTAACAGCAATTGCAGTGGTGTGGGTTGTGTTATGGAGACATGGGTGGAACATCTGCTCATGTACTGCATGTTTACAAAGGCAAGGGACCCCCGTTAATAAGCAAGGCCACATTTTTTCAGTTGTGAAATTATTTGACTCTCTGGTACTGTCTGCTAAGTCTTTGGTTCAGCCTCATGTTTTGGTCTTGACTGCTGTGAGAGCCTGAGATGCTCCTGTGCATTCCTGAGATGGATCTGACATCAGCAGATGTCAGGGTGGGCTTGTGGGTCCTGCCATGGGTGCAGCTCTCTCCAGTTACAGAGAGTACCAAGGCAGCCCAAACCCACTGACAATGCTCAGGGATGAATAAAGCAATGGCCTTGTGCAGTCCCCCTCCTGCCAGCCATAAACCAGCCACCAGCATTTGCAAATCACCAGGAGATGGAAATCATAAGGAGTTTTTCCCTTCCTGGTGAGTTGATTGTTTGGCTTTTTCCCTGTTCCTTCCCAGCCACGTCCTGTTCTCTTCCCCCAGCATTTGACCCAATCCCAGAAATACTGGAGGGTATAAAACCTCTGGGTGGGATGCTTTGGGAACCACATAACAGATCTTGCATTATGGAAAATCAGGGGGTCCCCTCATGCACTCCCTGGGGTTTTACCCATTTTTTTCAAGAGCAACATTTGGTATCCTTCTCATGGCCTCTCTGGAATTCCTCACAGGGCAAAGAGTGTGGAAGGAATAAAACCATTGTTCTGCAGTTCTGGGTTTCACCGTCCTGGTTTCATCTGAGAACCTGAAATCTCTGGGTGAACGAGCTTTTATAATAGATATTCTTTTAGTCTGCTTAAAGGGGAGGGGAAAGCAAGGCAAAGAGTTTCTGTGTTCTTGTTGGGCTTTTAAACCTCTTTGAGAGGGGCAGGTGGCTCCAAGCAGGGTTTTTGATAGAGGGGCAATGCCAGGAGGGCCTGGGGAGGGTGCTGGGACATCATTCCTGCCAAGGGCACACAGGGGTGCTTTGTGGCCACCTCAGTGGTGTGGGGCTGGCTAGGCTTGGTGCTGTGGGCACTGGCTGAGACCCAGGAGGACCTTCCTCCTCTCGGTATCTTTTGCTTTAGGCTGTGATTTTGCTGCCCCCATCAGTCTGCTGATTTTGAACCTGCCTCCTTTGCCTGCCTGGTGCTCTCCCTCATCGGGATGTGGCCCTGGAGAAGTGGGAGGTAAAGGGTCTGGCCCTAAAGTTGTCCCATGGGACCCACTGGGGCTGTTCACATGAGGCTGGTGCATCCTTGTGTGTCTCTTGGGTCACAGGGGTGTAGCCTTGGAGTGGCACCACATAGGTGAGGTCCGTGGTTGTTCTGCTCTTCATGCCTGAGCAAGCATTTCAGCCAAGGCAGGATTTTACTGCCTGGATTTCACGTGGACAGCCCATCCCAAACACCCAGAGTGCAATCCAAATCAAAATGGACCAGCAATTCCATGGTTTAATTGAAGAATGTGCCCTATTTCTTACATCATCTACTGTGCCTTATTGCTCTCCCCACAATGTTGTAGGACAGACACTGTTGCCCCACCCCCAAGAATGTATCTCAAGAATGTGGTGAGGAAAATGCAAAGAATATGTAACTTTCCTGGAAATGCGATATTTCATGAGGGAAATTTGAAGGATAAAGTAACCGAATTCCAGGCGAACAGGCATCAGTATTGTTAGGAAATACAGCTCTCTGCAGGGCAGAAAAGAGTGGTATGCCAGGTTTAAATGGGAATTTACAGCCACTGACTGCAAATTACCTTATAAAATTACTGAAACCTTCATAAAGTCATCAATTATGTGTTTAGCCTTGATTGTCATTTATTGCGCTTCTTAATTGTTCAGTAAACTTCTCTGGATTAAAGGGTGTATTTCAAATTGACACGAAGCTGTTTTATTGATGTAAATTAACATAGTGCATGTTTTAGTCATGGGACAACTGAAGGACCAGCAGTAGAAGAGTCTCTTATCCACTGAGAAAAGCAATGTAGTGCTGGTGGTGGGATTTCTGCCCAAGGTAGTGCTGGTGTCTGGAATGATGAGCGTGCAGGCAATAGCTGTAAATCCTTAAAATCAGGATTGTTACCAGCATGGAGGGTGACAGGGAAAGCAGAACACAGACTTCTCATCATCCTTTTGAACATAGAGGAGGAAACTGATAGAGAAAACATTTAAAAATCTGGTGAATTCACACAGAGTCCGCATTAGGTCTTGTGTTAAATCTTTTTCAAGGCAGAACGCTTGACATATTTTAGTGTTGGTTTTTCAGCTTTTGGTGTTTCTGCCTTTCCTTGGGCTCACAAGGAGCTGTAGCCACGTCCCACCCAATGCAACCCCTGTATCCCCATCACAACACCCAGCAAGTGGCTCTGCCTCCTGTGAACTGCTGGACTTCTTGGGATTCCCAACCCAGAATGCCCAAATCCCTTCTCCTTTGAAGCTGCTCAGGGCTCTTTGGGGTTTCATTCCTCGCTGTTCTGTGGAGGCAGCGTGATTCCGATCATACCATTGCTGATTGCATAAAATATGCCCTGAATCCACCACGTTGCGTTAAAATCTGGTGTCTGGGCCCTGTCTGATTGTGAGCAGAGTGGCTGTTGGATTGTGTGCCAGCCATCCTCAACCCAAGCCAAGTTGGGAGAGGCTCGACTGGGACATCGGTGAGGGGTAAAGACCATGCAAACCTCTGTGTGATTGATGGAGTTGTGCACAGTAAAGACAAATATGTACAAATACTTGCCCAAAATAGTAGGGCCTCAATTCAGCTGTAACTGGCAGACTTTACAGCTCAACTTTAAAGAAATACTGGTTTTAATTGACCTTCGTGTGAGTAATTTGAAGAGCCAATGTTGCTTTCCACAAGGAGAGTTTCGAGTGTGAAAACTCCCATCATATGTAAAATTAGTAATTTTACTGTATCACGAGTGATTAAACCTGACCCCCAAGGGAGCCAAAAATAATGCTGTGCAACTTCCTTGCCCAATTAACACAGAACAAATGTGAAAATGTGTACATTACAGCAAATTGTGTGCTAATTGGCCTCAGAGAAATACTAAATACAAGGAAGAAATGGGCATGTAATTTCAAACATATTTGAGAGGTTTCACAGTCTGCTTGCAAATAGGAGGGAAAAAAAAAAGCAGAAATTTGACAAAACCATTATTTGTTATGATTTATTCACTCAGCTCTGGTCTCTCGAACCTGGGAGTTATTGGCAGCTTCAGCTAAGATTCCTGCTGAGTATTTCTCCTTATAATGACTGCATACAGCATTTAGCTCAATGCTATTTTTTGGCATGGTGTCATAAATATCTATTTTCATTCTTGTCTCTATATGTGTGTCTGGGGTTAGGTCCTTTTTCTTGCCTGTGAAAATGCCTCTTGATGCAGGACAATCTCCTGCTCCCTTTCCTTAGGAGAATATTCCCCTCGAGTTCAGCAGTAGGATTATTCTCCTTGGGTAGGAACCCCTCTGCCAGAAGGGCTGTGCATCACTTAAGTACTGGCTTAAGCAGAGAGGAAATGTCCATCTGTGCAGGGTAGAATTTCATCTGGTGTCAGGGAAGTTAGATCTTGACCCATAGACTTCAGGAATCCAAGATTTGCTCACTATTCCTAAAATCACATCTCTTCCACTCTCTGGGTTTCATCACATTTATGTTATGCTTTTGCTACGTCTCAGGAATAAAACTGATGGAGTGTGTAATTTGTGTGCTAGAGGTAAATCCCATCTTTTCATACTTACTTTGGTCTTCCATAGGTGCAAAAAGCAGAGCTTTGGGCTTTTCCTTTGTAGACACAATAACCCAGAATTTGATATTGGAGCTGCAGGTGTTGTGTTTTGGTCACACAGAAACCCTTTTTTGAGAGATAGAAGAACAAATAAGTCCAAAATTAAATGGGGCAGTGCCACCAAACTGAAGTGTCTCGGTAATTTTCTTTGATGATTTCAGCCAAATCATAATATCCCCAATAAGCATCGTGATTTCACAGTATTTGTTTTTTCTCCTGGAAGAACCAGAACCAGAATTACAGAAGTTAAAGAGCCTGCTCTTCCAGACTCTACATGGGCAAAGTTGTGAGGAGTTGTCAAGTGCAGAAAGCAGTGTCCCAGCAGCAGGGCTCCTCTTGGTTTAGCTCTTGCTGAAGTCGAACAGGTTCACTTTAAATTGTTGAATTTTTTGCTCTATCTGTACTGTCCTTTATGTGTTAAATTAGAATAGTAAAGTGCAGCACTTCAGCTCTGATCTTAAGTCATTTCTGCCGAGCAGGCACGGACACAGAAGTGTCTTTTTTGTGTCCCTTCAGGTTCTTCACGACATTTACAGGAGTTCGTATGGTGGCATCGTTTATCTCCTAGTTAAAGATTTCCTCTTGGTGGTTGTGAGGCTTAACTGCTTTGAGGTCTTCTATTAAAAACCTTGCAGATGTTGCCAGTATTTTGCCTGTCTTGTGAGCAGGGCTGTGTGGGGGGGATAAAGAGGGGCTGCTGTGCTTCTTGTTGACTTCTGCTGGGACTTTCTGGATTCACCCAGGATCTCTGAAAATTCCAAAGGTATATCGTTGAGTGTTCACAAACTAGTGAGAGACTTAAAAGAGCATCTCCCAGAGGCCTCGTGAGCATGGGGCAACTCTTCTCTGTGGAAAGATTGGCTTTTCATTCAGGTTATAATGCATATTTTCAGTGTAAACAGTGAGAAAAAAGCTGGTGCTAATAAGGGAGTCTGCAGAAGCAGAGAGATAATAGTCCCAGGAAAACTCCTGTGCAGGATTATTGTTAAAAGTTTCTAGGAAAGCAAGATGTGACAATCACTAATTTAGAGGTGGAAGAGGAGGTTGATGTGAGTTATTGGGTTTGTGACCGATTGTGGTGTGATTTAATTTGGTTCTGCTGGGTTTCTGAGGAGGGGAACAGCGTCCCGCAGACTCACTGTGTGCTCCTGCTAAGTCATTTCCACTGATTAAGTACTTGGAAAAATCCTTTTTGCTGCCATCAGGGGGAGCTTTTGAGATCTTTCAGGAGTGAAAAAAAAAATATTAAAAAGACAAAAAAAAAAAAAGAAAGAAAAAAGAAAAAAAATAAACGTCCCAGCTCAGAAACAGAGATCTCCAAGCCAGCAAGCAGCCAGAAGCTTACCTGTGGCTACAACTAAGCCAAGGAAACCAGGGGAGCTGAATTCCTCGGGCTGAAAAATTAGCAATATTGAGGAGGATTTTTTGGCTCAATCCACCAATAAAATTAATCATTGATTTTATTTTATTTTTTTTAATTATTATTGAAACAAAAAAGAAACCCAAAAAACCAGGAGTCTTTGGAGCACTCAAAAGCCAAATCCTACTCTCTTGCTACAGCTTCTGGAAGGCAAATGCTCTTCAAAAAGCTTCTCTCCTTTTAGCTCCTGATGATTCGATGGGGACCTTTGATGCAACATTTGGATTAGCTGCACACAACTGCACTGAGGGGGACCACAAAAGGGGGAGCCTGGCTGATTGCATAACTTTGAGAAAATAATAAGAGGAAAAGAAAGAATTAGAAAAAGAGAGGGAGAGAGAGAGAGAGAGTGGAAAAGGGAGAAAGAAAGAAAGAAAGAAAGCAAGCAATTAAAAAAAAATATCTGAGACTCAAGTTTCAAGACTCTTTATGTGCTGCAGAGGAGCATAAGGTTTACCAGCAAAGTGCAACGGGGAGTCTGAGAGGAGAAATAGCTTTCTCTTTTGCCAAGAAAAAAAAATAGGAATGTGTGTTTTGGACTGGACTGAGCAAGAAAGCTGGGGAGATTGCAAAAAGGGGGGTGCAGGATTTTTGTCACATTGATCCATTCATCTTGATTGTCTTCTTTATAAAATAAATAAGAGGGGGGGAAAGTGATAGGGGGGAAAGAGGAAGAGAGGAAAAGAAGAGGGGAAAAACAAAACAGCAAAAGTGTTTGAACCTCTGGAGCTATCTGCTCCTTCAAGCTGATTGATTAGTCATGATCCCTGCAGTTTTAATGGGAATCATTCAATTGGGAAGGTGGAGCACCCTAGAGTAGATTAGCATATTCTTGTTTACTCATCTTCTGAGGGGCTTTTTCTCTTTTCTTTCATTTTGTGGAGAAGAAGGGAGGGGGGGGAGGTTGGGGGGAAGGAGGGGGTTGTGGCTTATGTTATAAAGGAGGCCAAAAAAATAAATAGATTAGAGCATCTTTTGGGGGGAGGGAAATCAGTGGGTCTGAGTCTTGGAGAAGGCTGGGGGGGTTGTTTTGGTTTTTTGTTTTGTTTTGTGTGTGTGTGAGTGTGTGTGTGTGTTTTTTTTAAGAAGAAAAAAATAAAGGGAAGAAAATCCAGCAGAGAAAAGAAGAGAGAGAGGAATTCCAGCTGTGGAGGAATAGAGGAGAAGAAGACAGATAGAGGAGGAAGAACAGAGAAACACATTTCAACCAAGAAGGAGTTTTGATTTATTTGATTTTTATTTGTTTTAAGGAGCAAAAAAATCTATAAGCAGGAAAAAGAAAGAAAGAAAAAGAAAAAAAGAAAAGAAAAAGCAACTGAGAAGGGTTATAAAAAGAGCAAATACCAAGAAGGGTGAACAAGAGAAGAAAGTCAAGGCAAGGAGGAGCCCAAAGCTGGCAGATCGGGAGGATTTGCAGGGGAGAAGGGGGGGGAAGATTGGAAATGCAGCTCTGGAGTTTGCTGCTGCCTCTTGCGCTTCTCTGTACAGCCCTAGCCAGTGGACCCGAATGTGGGATGGACGAGCGCTCCCGCAGGGCACGAAGGGACACCAGGCACAGCCGCCAGCTCCTCCACACTGCCCCGGGCACCTGTGCCACCAGGTTAGCCCGAGGAAGGCGCTCCACTGCTGGGCTGGAGCCTGGGCATGTCCCCCGCAGGAGGCAACAGCGGGAGGTAAAGGACGAAGAGGAGTCCCTTACCCCGAGCAGGGCGCTCTATTTCAGTGGCCAAGGTGATCAGCTGCGGCTGAAGGCAGATATTGAGCTGCCCCGAGATGCCTTCACTTTGCAAGTGTGGCTGAAAGCCGAAGGAGGACAGAGATCTCCGGCTGTCATTGCAGGTAGGTAGCTGGTCGTGCCCGCGGCTGCAGCAGCATCCCCGCTCCGTGCGGGGAGCCGGCGGAGCCGCCAGCTGAAGGCGTGCGTGTGTACAGTGTGTGTGTGTGTACAGCGAGCCGGGCGGGTGTGCCCTGCAGCGGGCACACGGAGGGCACCGCATGTGCAAACACGCTCGGCTGCCTTCCCCAGCCATACATCGGGGAGATCCCGGAGCTCTGCGGACCGCCGGGAAGTGTGTGTGTGCTGACGGGGGGGGGAGGAAAAAAAGTTATGTAAACTTTTGCATAGGGAAATGGCAGTGCCCTGCGTGGCTTCTGTCTTTCTGTGGGCACGGATTGGGATGGAGATAGAAGAGCCAGCTCTCACGGTGGGGTTTTTATCTAATTTTCAGGGTGGAAAACTGTAAGTAGAGCGTTTGAAAGTAGCTTGTTTGTATGTATGAAAAGAAGTGTGTGTGTCCAGCGTGTGGCTGCAAAAAAATGCATATCTAAGGTCCCCCTACGATTTCCTTAGTTTTATTAGCTTTTTAGTGTACTTCACTCCTAGCCCTTCAGATGCAGCGTTAGCATGTGGCTTCCAAAAAGCTATAAAGGAACTTTTGGCTATTGTGAAACCTCAAATGAATCAAATGAGTTTATAAAGTTCCCAACCCCTCGACACTCAGCTAGGGCTGGGACTCACACTGCAGCTAGAGGATGTGTTGAGCATTTTTGTCTCCCCTTAGAAATGGCAAGTGTAACATCAATGATTCTAAGGTCAAATAGCCCTATAAAATCATTTAGTACTCAAAGCAGCTACCAGTCAGAGCTGTCTGAGCTGGACAATAACGAGGAATATTGCACTTTTCTTATTTAAATTTTATGAGCCCATCCTGAATTTGGGTCCCTCTCGCCGCGTTCGCTCCCTCTCCCCCTCCCTCCCTCCCGCCACCTCCCGCCCTTTCCCCGCTTTAGTGATAAAGTGCAGCAAAGTTGTCGTGAAATCGGATACTTTTCGGAGGGTTACAAACCCTTATAAATGTCGCCACATCCATCTTTGCTCTGAAGGAAGTCATAGAAAATGGAAATGCCCTTAAAGAAAAAAAAAAAAAAAAGAAAGAAAAGGAAAAAAAAAAGAAAACAAGGCAGAAATAGAAACGGGTATTGGAGGGGGGAGCGGGGTGGGGGAAGACATGTTTTACAGTTCTTTTGGCAAGGAGATTCCCTGAAAGTACAAAGTTTCCATGTCCTAGGATGCCTTAAAGAGACAGGGAGGGTTTCCCCTTTCCCTTTAAGCGGAGTCGCTTCCCCGCGGGACCAGCGATGCCAGCGCCGCTCGCCCGTGCCCTGCCACCCTCCCCGCTGCCCCGCCGCGGCTCCGGCACCGCACCGAAGTGCCTTTGTACTCAGGAAAACAAAAACTAAGACGCGCTCAGCAGTGCTTCCCCTTAACTTTCCCCGCTCCCGGCCGCTCTGGGAGCGGGGACGCGTTGTGTGTGGGGCTGCCGGGGTGGGCAGGAGGTGCCCGGGCACGGGCTGGTCCCGTGTGTGCCTTGAGAGGGGTAATTTTATAGGTGAAATAGGTTATTACTTGCTTTATTTCCCCTGGCTTTCTCAGACTCCACTCTGCTGGTTCCCACTCTTAACTTAAACCCCAGGGCTCAAAGTGCTTCCCTTTCAAGTTAGGAAAGGCAGAATTTTGGGTTTACACAGATCTCATCAGTAACAAAACACGGTCAGTGTGTTTCTTAATGTGTTTAATCCAACACCTAAGAGCCCATGTCTGTCTTTGGTGCAAGTATCTCTAATTCACACAACAGGGAACCTAAACAAACACACACAAAGATCATTTGTAGTAAAATACTTTAATTGGATGGGGGAGGTTGGGTTGTTGCCTGTATAAAACACTTGACCCATTTTATGCATGGAAATAACATTCCACTGTGAAAAATGAAGAGAAATGCCCCAGTTTTGCACCACAGAGCTTCCAGCTCAGCTCGGGAGGACTTTGTGATTTTTATTTTATTTTTAAGCTCCCCCTGCCCCCCTCACATGGACTCTTGAAGAGGAGCCAGGTTTGGCTCTGTGTGTAAACACCTGGAAGAGGTCCAAGAGGAACTCACTCGGAGTATCCTCCGCACACCACAGCCTCCCAGACCTGCAGCAAGCTTAGGGAGAGATTACGCTTCCCTCAATGAGGAAATCAAGGGTTCTGGCTGCCAAAACTCTTGGCTTTCACATTTTCACTGTTTTGGGATGTGACAGACTGAGGAGCTCAGTTCTGCTGTTGAAGCTGCATCTGTAGGACCCCACTGAAGCCGAGATCCCACCTGGGTGTGAGGGGGAAAGGAGAGTGGGGCACATTTGCTGGCAGTGCCAGAAGTGAGTTTCTCCCCAACTTTTATCCCAGTTGCAAAGTGGGAAACTGTGTGCTTGTACAGATCTGAGGGAGAGGGCAGGAATGACTGGAAGACAACTCTTTTCCAGAGTTGCCCTTGTATCTTCATCTACTTTCTGCCCCCCACGTTCTGCCCGGGCTGACTGCTCCTCTTCCACCCCTCCTTGCTGGCATATAAGTAATCACTGCAAGTCCTGTAGGAGCCCCGTGTGTGTCTGCAGGGGAAACCTGTTGTGTCTGTTAAAAATCTCGCGTAGGACCCGAGTTGTTCTCAGCTCCTGCTCCTGAGCCCTGACATAACGGAGTTCTTCTGCTAATCCAGGCTACAGGAGTTTCTGTCTGGAGCCAACTCTCCTTACGTCACCCTCTGCTGCAGTATTCAATTTGTTTTCATAAATGGGTAATTTTACAGCGCTGTTAAGTGGGTTCGTCATTGTGCCGGGCCATGCCCTGGCTCTGATGGTAGGCAGCCCTGGTGCCAGGCTCTGCCAATTTTCACGCTGCTTGGCAGTGATGTTATTCCTGCCCTGTTTGACTCCACTGCTATCTTTTCTGGCGTTTGTCGGGGAAAGTGGAAGTCTGACCCACGGATCTGTGTTACACAAAGGCTCAGAAGCGTTTTGAGAGCCGAGCTGTGCTCGGCCAGAGGGGGTCCTGCTGTGCAGCTCCCACAGACAGGGGCAGCTCTCGGCTCCCCTCCCTCCCCGGGCCACACAGCTCTTGGACAAGCAGCCCTTGGATGTGTGAACCTACCACACAGCACAGCACATCCCCCTTGTAAACACACACGTGTGCACATGGTATTAATCATGAGAGTCTGAGCACTTTCCCCCGCAGAGCCTTTGAATGCACCTCTGGTTGTGGAGGAAGGAGTTAAGGTTGGGCTGACTCAGGTGATACACACACCATGCAAAATAAGATGCTTCTAAGCTCCCCTGACCTTGTTTCTGGTGTAATCAAAGATATTTCAGTTCTGCTGGGGAAATGCAACCCCATCCCGAGAAAGGGGATCCTCCTGAGTCCCCACCGGTGTGTTTTCTGGTGTGTGGCTCTGGAGTGGGGTGGCTCGTGTTTTCACAGGACTGAGATGTTGACTCTTTACTGGCTGGGAGCTGAGAGGAGCGGGATGAATGATCGGCAGCGGGAGCTGGAGTAAGAAGGCGTGCCTGCTCTGAAGAGTGAAAGTTATTTGTGTTTTGGTTTGGGTTTTTTTTTTTCCTTCTCGGTTTCATTCTCCTCTGTCTCTCTATTCCTCAGCCTGCCAACAGGGAGCATGATCCCAACTTAATAAAGCTTCATATGTAAGGGAGTGCCTATGTTTTCCCAACTCCAGTCCTTGATGAACATTAAACTGTAGCAGAATCCAAAGGGAAAGAAATGCCAAAATCAGCATGATGGAGCTCACTTAAAGCCACTGCTTTTGCCTGTAAGAGACTGAGAAACATCTGTGTCCAGGGCCAATAATTGGGCAATTATAGAGATATGTAATTGGCACTGCTTAGGTCTGGTCCCTCCACAGGGTTTAAGAATATATGTTTACTTTTGAGGGTCAGTTTGGTTCCCCTCTGAAGTTCTGGAGCCTGATATTGGTTTAATGCACTTCAGGGAGGATCAGCAAGCTGGGTCCTACACCAGAGGTGATCCTTGTGGTGGCTGTGCTGGAACTTGAGGATGTTTTCAGTAGAGAGTTTCAGTGGTATCAAAATAATAGGCAGATAGATAATGCAGCGTTTTCTCATCTTCAACAGCCTGTTGTCTTTTCATTGCACGAATGTTCTTGTTTTGATGCGTAATGAAGTACTAGAATGAAAGACAAAGTCAAACATAAAACTTGTAGTTCTGTTGTTTAACCAGGGCTGGCATGGGCCAGGTCCCAGGGTGATGGGCATGATGGGCACAGTGGAGTGACAGGAGCTGGAGCACCTGCACAGAGGCTCCTTCAGGGTGAGAAGCCTCCAGGACACCATTGCTGAAAGGTGCAGGTAGCTGGGGGTTCAAATGATTATCCACCTCATGAGTATGGATCTGGGTAAGGCCTGACTCATAGGTCACTGAAAAAATACCTCAGAGCTTGTCATTTACTAAGTATTTGCATTTGAACAGCATGTTTCCTTCAGCCTGGGACAAGAATCGGAAACTGGAAAAGAAAAAGGATTTTTCCTTCCATAAGATTTCTAATTTTAACCAGTCTCATTCCTTTGACCAGCTACACACCAGAGTCAGAACAGCACGCTTAGGAGAAAGTTGGTGTGTTTTTTACCCCTTAAAGAACTTACATGTAGGCTGCTCTAATTAATTAAATGGTAGTAAAGGGATGAGGGAAATTTAACTCTGTGTATATGAAGGATGGTAAATTTAGATTCCTAAATGATGTATGGCTGTCTCCTATAGGCACGGAGGTGTGTCCTGGGCTGAGTTTGCCTCTCCAAGCTTCATTTCAGCCTGATTTATTTCAAGCCAGCCTGTTTCAGTTAGAAAAACTCACATGAGGCAGGAAGCAAGCAGAGAGGATGGTGTTTGGAGAGAGAGCAGGAGCAGGGCTCTCCTCAGGGATTTGGGGAGATGTCTGGAGAAGAGCAGAGCTGCTGCGGGCGGGCCTCGGTGGGGAGGGTGAGAGGAAGCCCTTGGAGAGCCTTCGCACGCTAATCCATCTCCAAGACAGACCTGGGCGGGGATTGGAGCACCCTGGGATTGGGCTGGAGCTGCTCTCCAGGTCCCCACGTCACCTCCCCACGTCATGCCACGAGGGGGTTGCAGGTGGGCAAGGGTTTCAGGTGCCCGTTTTCAGCCCCAGCCACACGTGGCATGGCGAGGGATGAGATTAAATCCCAAATCCCAGCGGGTCTCACTGAGCACTGCAGTGGCTGGGGGGGTGATGCTGACTCTCTGGAGACCCTCCACACAGGTAGGGGACACTTGCCATTCCAACAAAGAACAGGACGGGTCTCCACTTTCAAAGGAGCTCCAGGTGTTTGCTGATGCAGCTCCATGGGAAGGAGAGATCCTTGGACAAGGGTGTTGAACAGCAAAGAACCAACTACCAGGGGGCAATTCCCTGATCACTGGGGCATGGCCCTTCCAGGGCAGCCAGCTGGGTGGAGCAGGGAGTTTTGGTGGATAAATACCTTCCTTGGAGCCTGGGTCTGGCTATGTTGGGACACAGGTCTGTTGGGAGAGAGGTGCAGCCACCACACCTCCCCGAGCAGCTTTGTCACCAATGTGTTACATGCAGTGGCAGCCCAGAAAGCCAACTGTATCCTGGGGGACATCAAGAGAAGTATGGCCAGTGGGCAAGGGAGGGGATTGCACCCCTCTGCTCCACTCTGATGCTGCCTCCAGCCCTGGGGGCCAGCACAGAAAGGACATGGAGCTGCTGGAGAGTCCAGAGGAGGCACCAAGATGGTCAAAGGGATGGAGCAGCTCTGCTGTGGGGAAAGGATGGGACAATTGGAATTGTTCAGCCTGGAGGTGACCCTCTTCCAGCCTTTCAGTACCTGAAGTTCTACAGGAGAGCTGGAGAGAGACTTTGGATAAGGGCCAGGAGGGCCAGGACAAGGGGGAAAGGCTTCATGCTGACAGAGCAGGGTTAGGTGGGATATTGGGAAGAAACCATTCCCTGTGAGGGTGGGCAGGGCCTGGCACAGGGTGCCCAGAGAAGCTGGGGCTGCCCCATCCCTGGGAGTGTCCAAGGCCAGGTTGGACGGGGCTTGGAGC
>JAWWEW010000038.1:7949274-8122642 GCA_035583185.1 Anabacerthia variegaticeps | reverse complement strand
GTCCAAGGCCAGGTTGGACGGGGCTTGGAGCCACCTGGGCTGGTGGAAGGTGTCCCTGCCCATGGCAGGGGGTGGAACGAGGTAACTTTTAAAGGTCCCTTCCAACCCAAACCATTCAATGAAAAATATCACAGGACCATGAGGATTTAGGTGTTCTCAAGACCATGAGTGCTTTCGGCTTGCAATTTCATGCTGGCCTGAGCCAGAAAAAAAAGAGCCAAAATACAGTGGGATTTTTCAAAAAGACATATTGAAAAAACAAAAATAAACCCTTCCATGACTGGGGTCAGCTGAAATGTTACTCTATAATAGTTTTACTTCTAATTTTATCTGCTCCTTTTCCAGCTCCTCTTTTCTTTTCTTCCGTAGAAATTATAGGAGCAGAAGCAGAGAAGGGACCACCTGGGTTGCCAAACTCAGTCCCCTGCAGTGTCAGGGATATAACAGCAGATAATTAGTCCAAACATTCATAGGATATCCACTTAGTAGGTTCTGATATAGCACAGGCCACAGAAAATTTCCCAGTGCTCTACTATAAACCAAAGATCTTTAGCTAAGACTGCGAGTCACCACTATAATGTAAGACAGGAAAGGAGAAGGACAGATTGACAACATCTTAAGTACCTAAAATCCAAAACATTGGTTTAGAAGTATGAGAAAGAAAAACATTTGCTGGCAAAAGGTATCAGCTTTCTTATTTTCAGAGAGTTAAAAAAGAATCAGGTGTTTTGAGAGTTATGAAACTTCTATTGAAATTTTAAGTTGGAATATTTGCCAAAACTGATCCTTTCCCACAGATAGTCTGTTTTGATTAATTTCCCTTTTTCCTGAGAAAAATATTTTATCAAACCTTTCCCACCCTTCTCTGGTCTTGCCCTGTGTGGCAGTTCCTACATCCCACTGCAGCAGGAATGAGTGCCTCCACTTTGTTACATTTTTACTTCTTCACATTTTGTATTCCAGATTCTTTAGAAACTCCTTCAGAAAAGTCATGTTTGATCAAAACTCTCTCTGGTTTTCCTCTCAGCTACATCAGCAAGTCAAATACAATCTTTTGCTTCATTTACCCTCCTCTCTCAATGCTACCAAGTTTTCACCTAGTACCGTGTTTACACGGTCAGTATATTTTAATCTTTCAAATATGCAAAAAAGATTGGATTTTTCCCTCGGTTCTGGGCATTTGCTTCATGCATTGTTCTGGGCACAGAAGAATTGGCTTTGTTGTCCTTTTTGTTTGTTTGTTTTTCCAAAAGTGTGGCTTCTGAAAATGAAGGTGTACCTTCCTCCTGCCCTCACCCATCCACTGCTCTGTGCCCGTTTCCCTGGGTGACATCTGGGTATGATTCTTACTTTTATTTCAGATTTCTGTGAGGAAGAAATACTTGATTGCTCTCTATTTTCTATGTGTCCCTCCATTTCTCTTCATTTTCTCTGCTATGTGCATGCATGCACATACACACACAATTTCCAAAGCACCTTTGATTTTCTTCCCAGATCAATAGAGCATTTAAACTCCAATGATCAAGGAGGAGCAGCTTGTTTATTTCCCCACATATTCTGACACAAGTGGCACATCTTGTAAACTGCTTTGATTTGATGTTAGTGCCTATTATAAAGTTTACTCTCCCCAAAGCCATCCATGAAGTCAAAGTACTCTTACTCTGCACAGGAGCAGAGCAGAACTCTAAAAGGTGAGTTAAAAAGAGAACAGGAGTGAATATCTTATTCCAGAGTTTTGCTTTATGCTGTCCTTGTTCATAGTGATCAAACCAATGTGAGGAGTGTTCAGCATCCATAAGGTTGGCAGCACCAAGGGAGAGTACAGTGGGTATTCTAGTTAAGAATGAACAAATATCAATACAGGTCCATTATCCCTTGGTGAGAATGGGGCTGGATTTGTGGTTACACAGGCAGCATGGATTTGATCCTAAACCTGGTCAAGATCAGGAAAGATACCATTGAACTTGGCTGAGTCTGGCTTAGGCTCTGATTTCAGAGAGCCTGCCACATCCTTTCTCTGCAGCCTGGACCCTTCCATGATCCTTGCCTCAGCATCCCTTGATATGCCATCCTTCCGTGTCTTGGAGACAAGAGAAGATAAACTGTGAAGCTCTAACATCAGAAAAATTGGTCAGAGGAAGGGGACCTGTTTATTTCCTTTTGCTACACTCCAAATCCCAAGTTGGCTTCTGTCTCTTTTCGCCTTTCTCTTTTTTCCTTCTTCCTTTTTTCTTTTTCCTTTTTTTTTCCTAGTGTTAAAAGTCTGCCTGTTCCAAACCCGCTCTCTGGTTTTCTGTTCTGCGGAGTGATGTAAGTGTGTAACTTACCCATCCAATCCCTCCACCCTCTCTTATCACCGTGGTAGCCTCAGTTCTCTCCCCGCTATCTGGTGTCCTTGATTCCCCTGCTTTCCCTCCTTGGTGCTCCACACAGCTGCTGGTTCCCTGCTCCCCACGGGGTGTGTGCCGGGGGTGACCCCACACTCCCCGTGGGTCTCGCCGCCTTTGCCGCGGGATGGTGATGTCCCCTCCCTGCACACCAAGGGTGGCCACAGGTTGGTGGCTTCAGCCAAGCGGTGTCGGAGCAGAGGGTAAGCAGGCCGGGTGTTTGTGTGCTCAGTCAGGCATATGCTCATGCATATTTTCTGGGAATTATTGATATTGTTCTGTTTAATATCCATCCTCGCCGCGCACAAACAAGGAGCGGGCGGCTGTTCTCGCAGGCAGCGAGTGAGGGGGAAGTGAAACTGAGAAGCATCTGGAATTGGCCTGGTGAAGCAGCAGCTGAGAGATATGATACCAGCTCATGAAAGCAAAAGAGTTGCTGTGTTAGAGAAGAAACCCACTCTGTTCTGTGCTGATCACCTCCTGGGGCCTGGTAGGCTTTCCTCGGGTCTTCCTTTTGGGTGATACTTAGGGCTCTTTTATCTCTTCTCCTTCCTCCTCTCGGCTGTGTTTTCCCTCCTTTTCTTTATCTAATTCACTGCCTCTCTGTTTGCTTTAAATCACTTTCCCATATGGATTTCTCTCTTCTGACCCATCTTCCCCTCCCTCATCTGACTCCCAGGAGTCTTCTGTCGTCATGGAACTGGGAGAAGAGCAGCCCATTCCCGACACCGAGCATCAGCTGCAGGCTCCTTTCCTTCGTTTTCTTCCTTGTCTCTTCTCTGCTGTTAGTGTTGGAAGCATATTCACAAAGATCATCCACTGGATTGAGGAAACAGATCTTATCACCATTGTTTTGTTTGTTTTATTTAAGACGGGGGAAAGAAATAGAAAGGAAAGGCCTTCACTGTTACCACGTTACTTAGTTTTGAATGGAGTGTTTTCCCTCTCTACTAATGTATCCTGGTGCTGTTATTTTCCTTGATCATTGCAGCAGGATTGTGGTTTTGTAATGCTGATAACTGCCTCAAACCATCCTGCTGATGGTGGTGATAAGTTTCTCAGGCATGAGAGAACATTGCCCTTAAACCCAGGGCAACTGAGGGATGGAGGGATGCTCTGAGTTGTCCAACATGTGGTAGTGTGCTGTGACAAAGCCAGAAAGAAAGCCCAGCAACAGCCCTTTCATTTTATTATTTATTATTTTTTAAATTTTTAGGGATGGTGGTGGTTGTTCCTCAGCCCAGGTTGTTCTCCATGTGAAGTCACACCCCCTAATTCCTGAAGGAGATTTCCTGGTAGCTGTTGATGGTTCCTCACTGGGTGATTGCTGTCCTGAGCTCTTGGTGGTGATGGAGTCTGTCACCAGTCACCCTGTGGGAGGCACCACAGGGGCTGGGGGAAGAAGGCAGTTGGCATTTGTGCCATGGGCTCTTTGGAGATGGCAGAAAATCAGGCAGTTTGGAATTAATATCTCTGAACCAGACAGGCTGGTGAGGTTTGAATCAGCACAGATTATTGTATTTCTCAGGTGGAACAGCGTATGCAGCCCATAATGGGAGAGAAAGGCAAATATCACCAGAGCACCTTAGTTCAGAGTGCTCTCATTTAAACTGGAACAATTTCATATTTTTTATGTGTCTGCACATTGATTAATGTATTGACTTGCTGAAACAGCTTGTAACACATGTAAGTTGTAACTGCTTATCTTCCTAGGAAATGCTGGAAATGTGTCTCTGGATACCTCAGGTTATTAAGGACAAAAGAAATTAATTTACCCCACAGTTAAATCCAGACCAGGTGAGAGGTTGTAGAAAGGGCTTTTCACAAATGATGTTGGTGCCCCAGAGGGTTCTGGGGAGGAATCACCATCTACCGTTCACCCTCATGGCTAAACAACTGCTGTTTCTGTCAGGAGCATCACATCTTACAATCCATGTGATTTCCTTCTGAATTCAGCAGCATCTGTGCTTGTAAAGTCTGAGGTGTAAAGTTGAAATCTGGAGCTTGCATTACTACTGTCTTACATGTCATCTGTCTTGTGGATAAACAGAGCAGCCTCTCTGAGGTCAAAACAGCACCTTTCACCAGTGATAATTTAATGGGAATTATTCTCAGTGTAAAAGAGACAAGAATTGGAAGCCTCCCGTGCTGTAGCTCGTGAATGGAGATGTTCAGGGAGAAAAGGAGTACTGGGAGAAAAAGCAAATGTTAACTAAATGCCTTACACACACGGTTTTGAAACGTACTTGGCAGAGGGAAGGGCGAGCAACATAAGCCAGATTCTGCTCTGGAACACACCAAAGTAAACCTGGAGTAACTCCTTTGGAGAGGAAAACAGCAGCAGGGAGGGGGCTGCTCCAGGCCTACGAACTTGTAGGATTTGGGACAGGGACAGAGTGGCTGCAATGGGGAAAGTGACCATGCTGAGAAGGGGATGTGTCAGAGAACAACCTCCAAGCACTGGTGCTTTCGCTGGGGTGTGTAATGGTTCTGGTGATGCAGTGGGAAACATTTGTACAATGGGGGGCTGTTTTCACTTTCTCAAGTATTTTTTCTGCCTATACCTATATCGTAATCCCTCCAGACTGTGGAACTGGGCCATGGAGCAGTTTTACAGTGAGCCCTTTGTGTTTCCGGCAACAAACACTTCTGAACTCTGCTCTCCAGGCTTGTGGCCCTAAACTCCTTCACCCCCACCCATGCTGTCCCATCTCCAGCAATAATATTCCCTCCTCTGTTTATAAACAAACACCTTCAGAGGAAGTTCATGGGAAGAAAAGTTAGTTAATGAAAATCAACCACGACTTGTGTCCAGCCTGTGGGTTGGAGCCAGCAGGGTTGCTGGATGTTTCCTACTCTGCATCTGCTTGTAGGAGTTTCTTTGAGGAGATGTTTGCCTGCCTGTCTAACTGTGTGTCTTTCTCTTCTTTTTCCTTCATGATGGAAATTATGAAAAAAGAAAAAAAGAGGTAAAAAAGCTGCCAGTCTCAATTTGCTTTAAAATCAGTGTGGACAGTGTTTGGAACCCTGAGCAGGGAGGTTGGCTTCAATGAACTCGTAGAATTTCTTCTTGGTAAATCCACTGATTTTATCTGTTTTGTTGTGGGGGGTTTTTTAACACCAAAGTCTCAATTCTGTCTCCTGGCAAAACCTTTTTGCTCTTGAGTTGCGCAAAGGCTGTAAAAGGACTGAAATAGCCCAAAGGATAATTGCCCTACTGTAGTCGGAGCACAAGGCTGATGATGCATCTGGTGTTGCACATCATTCTCACAGAAACACCCGCTTAGGGAGGTAGGAGAGAGCAGGACCCACGGGAAGAGGTGACACAGGACTGTGGTCACCACGAGCATGAGCAAGGGGCAGATGGGCACAGTAATGGCATTGTCAGCTGGAAAACACAGAAGGTCTTTTGACTTGCTGCAGAGGTCCCACAAACCTCTAACAGCAGAAGAGGAACAGAATAAAAAGTCAATTTTCTATTGACTGCTCCTGGGTTGTGCCTTTAGCACTGCACCTTGGTGGTCTCAGGTGCAAGGGGAGTGAATGATGTGTTTGTTTCCCTTCAGGAGACACTTGGATCCTCTGATAAGTCTTTCTGGCTGCTCAAAATGCACAAGAAAACCATCAGATAAAGGAAACCTCTGGGAGGGAGGGAGGCAGCACTGACCAGGGCTGTGGTTCCTCACCTGGGCAGAGGTGTGGGCTCGATGCAGTGCTCATGGCACTGTTTCAGGCTCCCCCTCTTCCCTAAGGAGCTTCCTTGGAAATTAGGAATGCAGGAGTTTTTAGGGTTACAATAGATGTGGAAGTTGTGGTGCCAGTTTTAGTTCTAAGAGTCTTGAAGTTTAAAAAGTACTGCAAAAGGTCTCCAGTGCTGGCAGAATCTCCATCCCTTCAAATGGCATGGTTTAAAATAGTCTTATCTGCTGCTTTTTGTTTAAAGAGCAGTTTCTCTCACTGTACAAATATTTTCTGTCAAGTCTTATCTGTAAGACTATTCCAGTGTGGTCTCTCCACCTCCCATTCCAAGAGGGGAGGAAGACAATCAGAAATGAGCATTTCATATTGCAGAATGGACAAAGTTTATCAGCTGTTGCACAAGCCCTTTGCCTGCAAACAGATTAAATAAAGGAGCAGGGCGGAGTGGTGGTGTAAATGGACCTGATTTACCCTGGTGAGCTTCCTCCAAGAATTCCAGGGTAGCTATCAACATGGAGGAAAGTGGAGCGGTTCCCTCTTAGCCTTTGAAGAGTTCTGAATTAATGAAGAGCAGAGGATCTTCTGCTGGGAAAGGCTGGAATTCCCCAAAGTCCTCTTGCTGGGGATGGTTTAATCAAACAGACTGTTTACATTCTGTGTCTCACCAGAGGCAGTGCTCAAACAGTGGTGGTCTCCCACTGGACACTCCAATACCAGGGATTTATTTTATTTTGGTTTAAACATTGACATTCCACCAGTTTTACTGAGAAAGGGCCACATGCAAACACCTGCAGGCTCTGTGGAACAGGCCAGAGAGGGAAGCAACAGCAGCTGCGTCTCAAGGGGGGCTGTGTTTCTTCTCCAAAGGCTTCTGCAGGGTTGGGATTTGGCAGCAAAGGTGGGCTGGGAGCACTTGCACTCGTGGAGGAAGAGACCTTGCAGCAGTAGTGCTGGACCAAACTCTTCCCTCTGGCTCAAACGCTGATGGCAGAGGGAGAAGAGCAAAGGCCTTTCTGCCCCAACCTTGTGTTTCGTCTCACACTGTGAAGGTGAACAGTTTCTCTGCTCTCAGACTTAAGAGAGCTCACACTGAATGAAGTGGGATTTATGTAATCCATGAGAGAGAGGGAAGAAGGAAAGTTAGGACAGTTCTTTGTACCATCACCCATCTCTCCCCTCCTTCAGAATTAACATCTTTTGCACCTATACCAAGAAACCCAACAATTTGTTGCACATCTGTGTGTTCAAAACTGGCCATAAACCTTGAGTCAGGATTGAAATTTGTGTTCAGATGCTTATTTTTGTTTAAAATGCTTTGATATCTTCTGGAAGTGATGTACTTCCGCTCCCCATGCAGGGGATCTTCAGTGCATCATCGAGGAGGACACACGTAAGTAGGCAATGTGGCCAACATTCTTCCAAACCCAAGCAATCCAACCAGCTGTTCAGCAGGGATGTTATTTATGGAGAGCTGTCAATGTGTTCAACACATGGTGTCCTTTGCCCTGACGAGCCAAGGGCCTGGCTTTTATGGAGTTTCTCTGACACTTGTCAAACACTGGTGACAGGGCAAGCTTGAACGGGCACAGGGGTTTATGTGAACATTATTCCAGAAGGGCATTGCAACAAGATGTTCTGAAAGGAAAGGAGAGACAGGGACTGGTTGGCAGAGAGAAAAACAGAGGCAGTTTGCAAAGGGTAGAGGTTTCTTTTTGGCTGGTGCTTTCGGAAAGAGAACAGAGATTTCCTTCAGTGATAAATTGGATGCTTTGGGAGAAAGAAAGGGTGTTTGTTTCAGCAGTGATGCAACTGCTGTGTGAGAGAAGCAGACTCCCCCTTCCGCTAATTCAAGCTTGTTTTGTGGCAGAGTGCAAGTGCACAGGTTGCTCTGGGCTTTTAGCTACTGCTTTGCTGTGAGGTGCCTTCAGCTCTGTCCTTCCCATGTGCTGAGGCGGGATAAGGGTTCTCTGCAGCCTGCAGAGAGGGGCTGGTTGTAAGGATGAGGTAATATCATCATGGCAGTGCTTTCATCATGAATGAAGCTGTAAGTGGCAAATGCCACTCCAGTGTACCAAGAAGAAGAAGAAATGCTCAGCCAAGAAGCCCCGTTGGCCCAGATCCTGCTGGGTTCCTGCAGCTCTGTGCTGCTGCAAAGAGAACACTGAGGCTGTGCAATGTTAAAGAGGCAAAAAGACAGAGGCACGTCTCACCAATCCTACTTATCTATTCTTCCCATCCTTTTTCTTTTGGGTTGTGTGAGCTCATATTCATGAGGATCACAGGTATTTATTCTCCCCTACTGAAAAACAGAGCCATTGCCTGAGCAGTGTGACTCTGGCCACATTCCCTCCTATTCAGCACAATGCAATCTTGGCTCTTTACTAGTTAATATTTTCTGTCCACAACCTGCAAGAAAACAAAATCAGTGCTGATAAAATTTGCAGATGTTGCAGAGTTCAGGGAGTGGTAAACAATGACCAAAACAGGCCTCTCAGTTGGGTGTTTTCAAAAACTGAGAACAAGCAAACAGTGTGCATTAGGGGAAAGCCAAATGTGAAGTCATACGTATAGAAAGATGGGCAGCAGGTCACACGTAAAGGATGGGTGGTGGGGGAAGGGCCTTTCACCTGGAACTTAAATGTGTAGGAGTAGCTGAGTGCTGGAATAGATAAAGCACATCAATGGAGCTGCCAGGGTGGTGCTGTGGCCAAAGGTTTAGAGTCATCGTGGGCTGTGTAAACAAGGAGGCTTTGAATGGGACTGGGGAGGTTGGATTGTCCTTGTATTGACGCTGGAGTTGCTGCTGCTGGAGGGACCTGTCCCACTCCAGTGCCCACAGTCTGAGAAGGATGTGGTATGGAAGAGGATTTAGAGAAAAAAGTTACAAATGATTTGTAACAAGTCTTAAAGTATTGGGCTCAAGAAGGTTAGGAGGTGACTTGATCATCATGAGCTTTAAATGTATGTTTGGGAAATATTAAACTGATAATTGGGGGGTGGAAATTAATAATAGGGGATATGAGTAAATCCAATGGATGCAGATGGAGACCAAGAAACTTCAGAACAGAATCTTATAGTGGTACTTTTGCCTCAAGAATAGTCAATAGTTGAAAACCCTTTCTGAGTAGAACGGTGTAATATTTGTCACCATAACCTTCAAAGTAAAATGAATTGTTTTTCCAAACTGCAAGGCCTTTAAAGAGGAGTTAATTCAGTGATCACCCATATTGTGTCCGAGAGCTTCTAACATCAAGTATTCTGGGGTTTTCTGCTGTTACTGGAAAAAATATTTGAAGCCAAAAGTAAAGCACAAGCAGCACTAAGATGCTAATTTCAAATCTTTTCATTTCTCTGTATTTCTATGCATTCTCCTTGATGCTGGTAGGGTATTTCTAATCGCTATAACATTTCCAGCTCATTGTTGGGTTTCCTCAGCATTACAATAGTTGAACTGAGAGTTTGCTTCACATGATGTTGTTAGTCCTGTTTGGATATTGTCACCTTTAACCAGAATGATGTGCTGAGCATTGACTTCACTTTCCTTTTTGAAACAGTCCAGTGCCCTAACCTGAAAGCCACCTGAAATACAAGACTGAAATCTTCTCTAATTGAAGGTAGTGGGAGTTTTACTGTTGATCTCAATGAATTTACCTCTAGAGTACAAAGTTTGGGGAACAAACCCAAGGTTTCCCTCTGGAAGCTGGAGCATTGACAGTGGCAGGACTGTGAAGCCAACAGAGCAGGCAGACCCTGAAAACTAGTGAATGAGAAAGCAGAGGATAAGCCTGGGGTGGCTTTGCTTGTCTTCTCCTGAACAGCAGTCCAGAAGGGCATGTAGGCTGGATGCTGCAATCACCCAACATACAGACCAATGACATATCAAAGGTAATTTGTGTTCTGAGACAGCATTTCATTTCATTTGAGCCAAACTGAGCCAAATTGCTCAAAATTCAAATTTAAGCCAAATGCTCCAAATGCCCCAGTCTGCTCCCTCAAACCCAAGTGCACATATATATATGTATGTACATGTGTCTATATAGGCTCTTGCACAGAGAAAACACTGCATGTACATGCTATTTGGTTAGCCCTCATTGCTCTGGTTCCACATTTAACCAGAAGTAGAAGGGCTGAAATAACATAAGAAAGGTTGGACATATGATATTTCCTGCTGCTCAGCTAAATACAAGAATTGCCAAAAATCTTCCAAGGTAGCTTGTTTCTTTTACATTTTTCTCCCAGTTCTGCAGACTTGGGAAGGTCAATTACTTTCGAGAAGGATTTGGCTTTGGCAATGCTTATGGAAAGCGAAGCAGAATTATGACCTTTTGGAGGTTTGCCCATCGCTGTCCCATCTTGTCCTCTGAGAACTAAAGGCTGAATTTTCAGCTCCAGCCTTTGGTTTAATAGGTGTGAATTTGTTTCTATGCACTTCTAAGACATCGTGGGTATCTGTGTGAGAATTTTCCCTTAGATGTCTATTTATTTGTGCTCACAGATCAAGTGATCGCTGATATTTGTAGAGCAGAAACACAGGCTCAGGTATTTCCAGGAGGAAAATCATACCAAAACAAATGAAATTGGATTCAAACGGAGCAGAAAAATAGAGCTCTAAAATTATATACTTAGGTTAGTATGTGGTGACTCCAGCCTATCTGGAATGCATACTATAATAGTTATATCATCCTAGAGAGGCAGGTTTTTTTTTCCAGCAGGACATTTCCTAGAAAGCAGAAATATCTCTGTGGTTTGTGCATGGGTTTGGAGCTTGTATGCAAGTATGGAGCAGGGAATTTGAGGCATGAAATAGTCATGATTAGTGAAGGCCCTGCTCCCTTTTGAAAGCGACAGCCGAAAACAGGCACAAGCAGCTCCGTTCTCCCCTCTGCTCTCGCAGCCTCCTCTGTGTATTGTAGCAGAGGCACTTCTTTGAAGGTTGATAAATGCCTCGGTTGTTTCTATTAGAGCAGGAAAGATGCAGTCATATGGGAAAGCCAGATGCAACGAGATATTTGGGTCTGGATAAGATCTAAGGTATTTTTACAATAAGAGATTTAATTTTCACAGAGGCAAAGCCCTTGCAGGGTATAAATCAGTGTAAATGCACTGGAACCACTCGGTTTTGCACTCACAAAGTGTCTGCCCAAGAATGTTCTCAAAATCCAATTAAATAACTAGAACTGTTTCATGTGGAAATGCCCCTCAATTACAAAGACAAGTCTAAGCTATCATGATGTGATTTTTACAGTCTCCTCGCAGGGTGCCCTAGTTTGCATTCATGGAATTTTTTGTTTTTGTTTTGTTTCTGTAATAATGTGGATGTTGGCCATCTGTCTGATCCTGGAAAGGTTGTAAGGTTGTCCCCGCTCCCCAGGTTCTCTTCCCACTCCCTCATTGATCATAATGCTTGATTTAGGTGCCACTAGATTTCCTTCTTTGTTCTCTAGCCCTAACCTCCCCCCTGCAAACACACAGGCATTGTGCAATGGTGTAAAAGCTCTTCTCGCTGCAGCTGGGAGTAGTAACTGCTCAGCTGGTTCCAGCGCTGCCCTAAAGCTGCTGTAAAGGTCACAGACAAGGGAATTGGAAAAAGCAAAACAAGCTGTGTTGTTGTCCCCCCTTCAATCCTGGCTGTGTGTTTTGATCAGCACCACAAGCAGTGTCATGTGTAGACCTGCACTTCTCCCAGCCCTGTGATTCTGGCCATGGAGGGCAGCGTGCCGGGCGTTTTTCCAGCACGGCTCCGGGCTTGGCTGCTGCCACAGCTGATTGACTTGCAGTGCCTGTCAGACACAAAGCACATTTTGAAAGGAAATACCATATTGAACTCCCAGGGAGCTGATGGGTATTGTGCACGGTCATCTGATGGCACAGATGTGTCCCTAATAATCCTTCCAGGAGAATATTTCCTCCTGGGATGCTCTGGCCATCTGATCTGCTCTGAGGTATGCTGACCTATCTTGACCCAGTTTATGATCAATTCTCTCTGCTGTTTTCTGAAAGGAGCCCAGAAATATCACTTTATCATTTAGATTGCCTGGAAGTTATGGTACTTACATGTCTGTCCCTTCCACAGAAGATAGTCTGTGGTTGCTCTCAAGCATTAAGTCTTACAAAAGGCAGCAAAGCCACTCTGTGTTAGTGAGAGCAAGAGCAAATTCTCTGTAGAGCTGTGATAGCTACTCAGTATTTGGCAAATAGTGCAGGGAGGAAGAGGAGATGTGGAAGCAGAGAAAACTTGTGTTCCACCAAACATGCTCCTGGGTATGTTCATCTGTGGCTGTGCCATTGTCTTAAAGCCCTTTTTGGCATTGTTTGTGTGTGCTTCCACTTCTCTGTGTTGTGTACGTGTGTGAAAGAGGGATGCTTTTCATGCATTCCCCCCGATATGTGTCCATGAGTTTTGCAACAGCTGCTTTTGAAGTGAGAATGGTGTTAATGCTGGATTTCCCTGAAGGTGAATCAGCTGCCTCAGGTACAATGGGATGGTTAATTCATAACCTGGGTCTGCTGAGCAGTGGGCATAGATAAAGTTGGGAGTTCAGAGGTGTGTTGAGATCTCTTTCGACTAAACCAACAAACCTATTGAGGGCTTTCCACTCCTTATATTTGAAGGATATCTGGGTTTTCATAAACACTAAACTCTGCTTTATTATCAGTGGGCCACACTGGAGTGTCTAAAACTGGCAGCCAACAACCTGAATTCTTGTTGGAATTAAGCTGGATGCAAAGTCTCCCATATTTATGGCAGACACTAGTGGTTCTCTGATGGAACATGCACAGTTTGACTTGAAGTTAAATAACACCCAAACAAAGTCTGCCTCTACTATCTTCATACTGTCCCTGTGTGTGTGGTACAGTCATCTCTAATAACACGGGCACATCCTGGTTTTCCAGGCTTCAACCAAAAATATTCAGTTGTTTCTAAGAACAAGGCAAGAGAAATAAATTATTTCACAGATATTAGAAAATCCTTATCTGTGTTCTCTGGAATGTTCCCATGATTTCAGGCTTTATAGCAGGGACTGAAGTTTGGCCCTTGCAAAGGGTATGTGTTTTTCTATCCATTTGAAAGCCTACCCAAACCTGGTTATTAGATCATCAACAGCTTGTTCACCCAGCACCAGTCTCCACTGGTTCTGCATCTTTATTGTGACGTGCTTAAGGAGATCCAGATAAGAAGCCAACCTTCCCACTAACCCCTGTTTACACCAATACTGTAGATGAAGGAACTGGGCAAAAGCAATGCCCAGCCCAAGGATGACCCTGTTTTAACACCACAAGGGCTGCAGCTCACTCCTCTCTGCCATGTGGTTGTGTGTTCACTTACACCTCAAAATCCTCCCAATGTAGGAATTTCTCACTAAGCCCAGCCTAGGAGATGTATTTGCAGTAAGCTCTCATATACTGTTAGCCAGTGTACTCTCACAATAGGCTCAGTGAAGTGTCTCTAATATGATTGTCCATGCCAGTGGCTGCTCTCTTGCAGCCTACATGAATTTTGTTATCAAAAGGGAAGGATTTATGTAATGTTCATAACTAACCACCCACGATAAATTCATGTCTTGCTGTTGGAGCCATTCTCAGCTCCCTCTTTTCAGGCTTCAAGGTATTTCATTGAGCATATGAGTGGCTGGGAATTTGAGAAACAGTACAGAATATATGCTTAATTTAATGCTAAATTGCACTGCTATAAAGATTTTGATATTAAAGAGCCTTGGGCCAAATTCTCAGTGTTAATTAGGCATAGCTGTATTAGGTTCTGTATTGCTACATGATGCAGATCTTGTCTTCTGTGGCAGAACAAAAAGAACTCCATCCTTCTGCCTGAGATCTGAATCCCACTGCATGGGTTGTAAACGATAATATCTGGTGTGAATTCAGCTAGATTGATAACAGCAGCAAACATCCCCTTTTTGCTCCCTAAGTAGTACATTGCCACCTGAGCAGGTCTCAGGTGGTTTGCTCCAGCCACTCCTTGTCTCAGGGGGTGACCTCAGGAGGCCTCTTAGCTGTGTTGGAAATGGTATGGAGAGAGATGTTTCCTTAAGTACTCTGGACTTTGAATTATTTAACTATTGCGGAAGGAAGAGGGGGCTGGGGAAAGCACGGCAAAGGAAAGGAGAGATTATTTCTCCCCTTTGTAAAACTATATTGGGTTCAACGTCACACCATGAAATATCCAGTGCAGAACTCAAGAACTGCTCCAGTGGATCTTCACTGACTTATCCAATTGCATGGAACATGGGGATACTTAACCCAAATCTGTCGGTTTTAATTATTTTCCTCTGGACAGATAAAAGCTTTCTATAGGTTCCTGTAGAATATTTGCTCTTTCAAGCGTTCGTCTGCGCTTTGATACTAAACGATTAAAGCATGCTAAAGAAAAAAACAGCCCCAACCTTTAGCTCCCTGTTCTTGGGCCCCCTGACTGCAGCTTTGATTGTTGACCTAAATTCCCCTTTCATAACTGAGTCCTGTCACCTCTGGTTGGAGTCTCCCAGCAAAACAGGCACGGCCAACTTTCAGAAGTGCAGGACACTGTTTTCCGTCCTGCCTTGCGGGGCTGTGCCAGGCTCCACACACACCTGATGTGTTCAAAGTCAAGCTGACCTCCCTCTTCCCCTTCCCCTTCCCCTTCCCCCAGCTCTTGCTTCTGGAAAGGAAACCATAACAAGCCTGTTTTCTCTTTTTACTTTTGCTTTTTTTGTTTGTTTGTTTGTTTCCCACTCCCATTTCCCATTGCTCAGCAAAGTGAGAAAACTTTTTCTGCACAAAGAATTAAATTAGTTAATTCTATGGCTGTGTTGATTGCTGGGAAGATTGCTGTTAGTGAGATGGAAGAAACAGCACTGAAGTGAGCGAGGGAGGCCTGGAGTATGTTATTTATAACATTAAAGTGGGTTACAGCATCTTGCATGGGCTACTCCAGCCTCTGTCCTGTCAAGCTCTGCCCACAGAGTGCTGCTTCTGGCTCCAGCAGCCACAGCCTCCAGCTGTGAGCTCCCACTCCTCTGTGGCTGCTCCCACCTCAGTTACACCAATGCCTCCTGTCCTCACCCAGGACTGTCTTCCAGACGTTCCACAGATGATGTTCCACGTTCTGCTCCTGCTGCCAAACCCTGTCCCAGGGTCCACGTGAGGACGTGGCTCTACTTAAGCCCCCATAAAAGTCCTGGAAACAGAGTGGGTTATAAGTGCTGGCATTGTTTGGGGCCTCCTGGAAGAGGTCAGATGGACAGTGCTGTGGTGGAGCCATTGTGGGTCAGTAGCCAGACAACTGAGATTTCACTTGTAAAAGAAAAGAGAGACTGTATTTCTCATTTTCCATGTTTGGCTTTTGGCTTTGGGCCATCGGAGTTGATTTTTCCAGCTTTCCCCACCCTTTTGATGCCTAGGAATTTACTTTTCCTATAAGGGACAAACATCATGGGACTGGAAGGAGCCTTGTGGGCCATTGAAGTCTCTGGCCAAGCATAAAGGAATGTGGCATCTTACTCTGTTCATGCACTTCTCCAGAGTCCTCTGAAAAGTGACTCACTCCTTTGTGGGGAAGGGAAGTCACCAGTGCCTCTTACTGGGAAGCTGAACCAGCACCTCTTCTGTTTTTTAGAATCACGTATAAAATTCCACTTCAGTCCCTTGGGCTTCAGGAGCAAGAGCTTAACAAGGAAAAAACCATTCAGACTAAGGGCTGTTGGTGTCCTGCTCAGCTGTAGCTTCATCCCTTTCTAGCAACTCAGGGCAAATAGAAGTGAAGAAAACTGTTTGCTGCTGTATGAAACTTGTGCATATTTTTTTAATCTAATTGCTGTGGGGAAAACAAACATCAGTTTTATTTCGCACCATTTCTTGGCTCAGAAACTTCGGGCACATTCGCCAAATTGTGGTTTTTCAGTCATTGGCTTGAGTCTCATTTACCATGAGGCCTCTTTACACCACTCTTGGTTTGTAGAGGGATATTGAGTAGCTAAAAATGTCCTTTACCACATTATTGTAAAGAATTCTCAGTGTAAATGAGAATCTAAACTCTGTATGTTTTTCATGTAAATGTTGGTTGTGGTCACAGCTTGACTTGAGATTCAGAGTGTCAACCATTGTGTGGGGTGATTTTGCTCAAAACCAGCCTTGTTTGGGGTAAAAGAGGCCTCTTCTTGTTTAAAATGTTCTTAATTATGTCTGAGAAATAACTCATGGCTATGGAACCTTTTACTAAATTGAAATAAATTGTGAAAACATCAAATTATTCAGTTTTCAGAAGTTCTGGCAATTATTTCACATGTCCTTCTTCCAATGGCTTTGCCCTTATTAGTTGTCATAGAAGAAGTAATAAATTCTTTTATTATTACATCCAAAGTCCCAGCTGAAATTAGTTTCATTGTGCTGGGGACAAAACGGAAAAGTGACACTCCCTTAGCCGGAGGATCCTTAGTCTAAAGCCAAAAGTAAAGGGAAGGACTGAGAAAGTAGGTACAGCATTCAAGCAAAAGAGGGTCATAAAGAACTCGTACAACTTGCAAGGGACTCGGGTTTCTTATCCCAGCACAAGAGAGTGTGGTTTTCTTATCCCTTTTCTTACTCTTTTTTCCTTTCTCTTAAGAATAAAACAACTCTTGCTGCTGAAAGGATTGTGTTCAATCCATCTTTTCATCAAGAGTTGGATGTCTGCAATAGTAAAAGTTTGAGAAAAGAATACTGTACGTGGCATATGGATTCAGTAATGACCTTTGCCCTAAACTAGAAAATGCAAGGAACTGGAATAGTGGAGTGTTTTAGTTCAGCAGCTTTCATACTGGCGTGTTCAGTGGTGTCCCTATTGTCACTGGGTTTTTGCTTGTTCTGCCCTCCTTTGGCTCCCTGTAAATCCTGAATTGATGGCAGTTGTTTGAGCCAAACTCAAGACACGTTGCGTCACATCAGGGTTTAAAGGCTCAAAGGCAAGGGAGGATTGCTACTATTCTGTAGTGTTCCTCCGGCAGCTCCATCTGTTCCAAGGTCAATCACCAGCATCATGCAGCACTTCAGAGAGAGGAAGATGTTCTTTACTGTTGGCTGGGAAACTGAATTTCCAGTCCACAATAACTTATTAGTTCTTTGGGGGAAGATTTCTAGCCCCGGTCAGTGCAAAGAGCAAAAATTGTTGACCCTTAAAGACTGTATGGTGGACTTCCCTGGAGCTGGAGATCTGTTCCAGGGCTTCCAGCTGTCCATCCAGCCACGAGGATCTTGGATGCCTGAAGAAATAGGTGGAGCAGCTTCTGTGTGTGCAGCTGCCCTGCGGTCCACAGGCCTGGATGATTTGGGCACTGGGTGACAAAGATGGCAGGAGATGGTGGGGAGTGTGGTGGGAATGATGAGTTGACCTTCTGCGCTTCAGTCAAAACAGCCAAGGGAGTCCCTGGGGTTCCCCTGACCATGTTGAAGACGAGCAGCTTCTCAGACCCAATTTCTGCATCACTTTTTCTGCTCTCACCATTTTGGCGTATCTTGGCAGGCAAAAAACTCTCTTACAAAACGCCTGACCAGCTCTAATGGTCTTATTACAATGAGTTGAGTATTTTATGGCTTATTTGGGAGAGAGACTTGTCTTGCCAGCTGTCTTCTTATTCATTGCACTATTATCCACCCACTATCGTTGGACAATACCTTCATTTGAGATTCATAAAAATACAGACTTTTATGGGCTCTCATACATCTGAAAATGAATGCTTTGTAAAAGTATTTATTTCATGAAGAAAAATTTGAAAATGCTCAAAGAATGGACTCCAGAAGGTTATTGGTAGCTTTGCCTCTCATATCACGCATTTCTCGGGTAAATACCCATCCCAGCAAATGTGATTTTTTTTAACACGTTTGTTTTTCCCTTCCCTGGTTCTCCTCCTCTCCCTTCTCATGATCAGAAGTAGGAGTATAAACCAGAAGCTGGTCTTGAAAAGGTTTTGAACTGAGTGCGCCCTACAGATGAATAAACACATTACCTTCCGAACCCTGGGATCTCTCTTCCAAAGGAAACAGGAAAAGGGGGAGCTCAGAGTCCCTAGCAAAATACCAGCGTGCAGAAAAAAGGCCCGTTTAAATGTTTTCAACTTTCCCACCAGAAGAGGTTTTTTTACAGGGAGGAGGAGGAGGAGGAGAGGGGAAGGGTGTGAGGAGAAGGGGGGAAGGTGGGTGCTGGGAGAGGGGAGGAAAAATACAGTGAATGCTCCTGTAACCTTTGCTCTGTTGATACTAGACAAGACTGCAGTGCTAATGAGTGATTGTTAACAGATGGCTGTTGAGCAACTTAGTCAGAAGCAGAAGATGTTATTTGGTTGTGGTGCGGGGAGGGTTAGGGTGCAGGGGTGAGGTAAGGGGATATTTAGTCTTTTCACGAGGACTGAACTGTCAGAGATTTATGATTTTCCTTTAGGCTTCTGGAAGGGGAGGCTTGGGGGAAGGATTGTTTTCTACGTGCTGATAGTAGAGAGGCCGTTTGGTGCTGAAAGCTCCAGCGATTACATTTTTGGTTGAGGGGTGTCCCTGTAGCCCTTGGCCTTTGAGGACTGAAAGATGGGAATGGATCTTTAACTTGCTGAACCTCATGTCCCAAACTGAGGAGAGGGCTCTTCCCACCACTCGGAGCTATCTGAAGACAGATGGAGAGATCTTTGGGTGCGGATCCACACTTTGTCTGTAGAATCATAGGATGGTGTGGGTTGGAAGGGACCTTAAGGACCACCCTGTTGCAACACCTCTGCCACGGACAGGGACAACTTCCACTGGGTTACACAGAGTTCCATCCAATCTGACCTTGGACACTTCCAGGAATGGGGCAGCCACAACTTCCAGAGAAGGCCTATGAGAAAAATCATTAGAGTGTGTTCCTGTGGTGCATTGAGTTGATAGGAAATACCTGGGAGGGAGCAGGAATTTTTCTGAACGTGTATTTCCACCTGTGCATGTTTCTTGCCCTTTCCCAGTGTGGTCTATACCCTCTTCTGCACATCCAGCCTACCAGTGTATGCCATTTCCTGACTGGTTTTTATTGGGTAGGACTTTGAAGGTGACCTGAACACATCCCATTCACTCTCTGTAGGATTTGTGTGCTTGAACTTATCAAGATTATTGCAGCCGCTCAGGGTTTCCCGAAGTGTGCTGTATTTAGATTTTATACTTATTTCTCCTCTGGACCTTATTAGCTACAGGGTTATGGGTATGAAATATGAGTGACATCAGCAGGGATTGCTTCTCAAGACTGCTGTTGTTTTCAACCGCTGATGTATGGCTTGAGGGAAGGTAAGACCCAAATGCACAGTCCAGCATTTTCCTGAGAGGAATTTGCAGAAGAGTTTTAGGCTTTGGTCGGGAAAGGGGAATCCCATTTGTACACACCACTGGCAAATCTTGACCTTTAATAGGAAGTCTTAACATGACCTCCCACAATCTTGCACTAGATGATTTAAAGTCTTTCTAGTACACTAACCGTCTAACAGATGTAGGTGAGTGTGTGTATATACATTTAGAGAGATATATTTACACAATTTAAAGACTAATGCCTCCATTCTGTCATCCTTATTTATTCATATTTCTTTTTCTGGGGGCACGTAGGACTGTATGACAAATGTTCTTACACCTCCCGTGACCGAGGATGGGTCCTGGGCATTAACACCGTCAGTGACCAGGGGAACAGAGACCCCCGCTATTTCTTCTCCCTGAAGACGGACCGTGCTCGCAAAGTGACCACCATTGCAGCACATCGCAGCTACCTCCCCAACCAGTGGGTGCACCTGGCTGCCACCTACGACGGGCACCTGATGAGACTCTATGTGAATGGTGCCCAGGTGGCCACGAGCGGAGAGCAAGTGGGCAGCATCTTCAGTCCCCTGACCTTGAAGTGCAAGGTGCTCATGCTCGGAGGAAACGCCCTGAACCAGAACTATCGGGGTTACGTGGAGCACTTCAGCCTCTGGAGGACAGCCCGGTCTCAAAAGGAGATCTTGTTGGACATGGACCAGGCGGTTCACAGGCAAGACACGCCCCTACCTCAGCTAGTCCTTCAAGACAGTTTACTGAATGTGAAAAGCACCTGGTCTCCCATGAAGGATGGCAGCAGTCCTCAGATCAAGTTCAGCTACCACCACGGCTATTTGCTGGACACCAGCCTGGACCCTCCCCTCTGCGGGCAGACGGTCTGCGACAACACCGACGTCATCTCCAGCTACAACAAGCTGCCCCGGTTCCGCCGCAACAAGGTTGTGCGCTACCGCGTGGTGAACCTCTACGACGACAAACACCAGAACCCCACCGTCAGCCAGCAGCAGATCGAGTTCCAGCACCAGCAGCTAAACGAGGCCTTCAGCCGCTACAACATCACCTGGGAGCTGGAGGTGCTGGAGGTGAAGAACTCCTCCCTCCGCCACCGGCTCATCCTGGCCAACTGTGACATCAGCAAGATTGGGGATGAGAACTGTGACCCTGAGTGCAACCACACCCTGACCGGGTACGACGGTGGGGACTGCAGGCACGTGAGGCACACGCTCTTCAACAAGAAGAAGCAGAACGGGGTGTGTGACATGGATTGTAATTACGAGAGATACAACTTCGATGGGGGGGAGTGCTGTAACCCAGAGATAACAGAAGTCACCAAGACCTGCTTTGACCCATATTCTCCTTACAGGTAGGCAACTTCTTAAACAAGCTTCTTTATGACCATACTGATGAATATCTGTCTAGGTATTGATCAGCCTGCTGGCTGTTGAACCCTTGTGTTGATGCATCAATGGGCTTTGGAGTTTGCAATGACTTTATTTTTTTTCTTCTTGTTTGGCTCACATTGTAGTTATCTGAATGCAATCTCAGTGATGGTCTCAGCAGCATCTAAAGAAAGTTTGTGCTGAAGGCTGAGATTAGCTCAGCTGGTTAAACTTGGTGCTGATAATGCCAAGGTTACCTGTTCAATCTCCTGCATGGGCTGTTCACTTAAGAGTTGGGCTCAATGATCTCTGTGGGTCCCTTCCAAGTCAGAATATCCTGTGACTCTGATTCTGTGACTGAAGCAGCCAACTTTGGGAGACCCATTGGTTGTTGGCTATGAGCAGTATATTGTAGCATTGTAAAGTTTATTTTAACCACAGACTCTTGGGAGCGGGGATTGGATGTCACAGAAAGCTCACGTGTATTTGGAGAGGGGAAAAGCCCCTCAGGCATGGAACAGAACATGAATACTCTTAGGTAGACTTAAATTCTGTAGGACTTCTTTGAAGGTAGGTAGGTAATTCTATATCTTCATGCTCTGTGTACAGCTTTCTGTGAGCGCTGCTGTGGAGGGGCAGCTGAGCCTGGGGGTTCTGAGGAGGGAGGTGGGTACCAGCTCCCTGGCACTGCTGTTGCACACTTTGGGTGGGTACTGGAACCCTTCTGTGCCCATTTCTACATATATGTATGAAAACAGGGGTGATGCACCTTCATTGCAAATGCCAGGACAGCTTTCTGTGGCTGGATGTGAATTTACAAAATCCTGAGCTCCTCAGCTAAGGCCTCCTTGTGTTGTAGTTTGAAGAATGGCGCCCTTGAATAACTTGCATCAGTCGAGTTCCACGTGCCTACAATTGCTCCAACTTTTGGTCACCTTCAGATAAATTAGTGTGTTTAAGTAATAAAGTGTTACCTGTGAATGAGTTAGAAATATAAACACAGAATAGATGGAGGTTAAAGATGAACTTCTGTGTTGCAGTTTTTTTAGGGCAATTCACGGAGTCATAAAGGGGAAACCTCCAAATGGTCAGAACACACAATGTTATCAACACTAAAGTTCAGGTTAATAAGGAAAATATGAGCTGTTCTGGAGTCCCTTCCATTACAGCAATTCAGACTGTATTTATAGCTTCCTTAGTAGAGAGAAGTTTTTAAACAACATTATCAGCTCTACTGGAGCTTTAAATACACATAATTAAGCTGCAAAGAAAAGCTTCCTTTCCATGTTTTTTTTAGCTCCAATGAGGTTGTTTTTTAAAAAATCCTTCTAACTCAGCTTGACTTCAGTCAGTTACCAGTGAATAAAGCTCAGATGAGGAAATACTTTAAATATTAATGCTTAAAAGTATTGAAAGGAAAAATACAAATCTTTTAATACTGTTCAACTGGAGGGGAACATAACCAAGCAAATATCATCAAAGGCATAATGCAAATTGAATTGTCTCAGTGCTGTAGTTCTGAGAACTCGAGGTGTTAGTTACAACAACTAGGACAATTTTTAGAAAAAAGACATTATTTTTAATCTGATAGTACCCTTTTATCACTTGTTCTGTGACCAGCATACTACCCATGCAAAATCACACAAGAAAAGCCTTGTAAATTATAGTTAACAGATCTAAGGCTGTGTCTGAATGTTATTCTGATGTACAGGGAGGTTTCTATTTCAAATGAAGCCTTTTTTTGCCGCACAGACTGTGCTTGCACAAGCCCGAGCAAGAAGCTGAGTTCCCAAATCTGAAGTTACTTTAACACCATGTAATTGTTTTTCATGTGCAGTTTTATGTCCCTTTTGGAGACAAGCATCTTGCTGAACTTGTCTGGAGGATTTGCATCTCCTGGCATGGAGCTCATAGGTCTTCTGAACGTTCATTCTGACTTGAGGAAAACCTCCTCTTGGTTTGAAATAGTGAGGGAGGCCTGAAGGGCCTCTTCCACAGTGTAGAGCCCAGGAAACTCCATAGGTGCTCCAATGATCTTTTTGCATCAGTTATATTTCATTTATTTGCCTTTGCACATAAGTGAAGTGCAGATTTGGTCATTGGCAATGAAACCATGGAGGGCAGTAGAAGATGTTCCATCTCTCTGAGCCTTTATTTGGTGACCAGTGTGCTCAGGCTGAGCTCAAACCCACCTCTGCCATGGGAGGGATGGCAAAATAGAGCACTTAGGTCTGTGGATGTATCAGTGGGGTTTGTAAGGCTGAGTTACACTGCTTTGGGTATTGCAGTTAACCAGTACAGGTTTCGGGCAGTGCCTTTGGCAGCAAAGCCTTCATTGACTACAAGGGTGAAGATTCAAACCCTCTGTTTGGCTTTGGTATTGCCATCAGCATCATCCCCTGAGAGAGAGGTTTCCTTGTCAATTAGTGACTAAGTCAAAATGTAGTTGGCACCATCTGGGCCCGTTTTGCAACACCAGCCCCCCTTGTCAACACTTTCGTTGGCAAAGAGTCCTCAGTCGCCTCTGGTGCAGCCTTGCACCACAGCAGTGAAGACATCTCCAGAGCCACACAGAGCTCCCAGCCAACTGCAGGTACTTGCTCTGCCAAAGTTCAGCCTAACAATAGCAGAAGAAACGCAAAAGATCCTTCAATCTGGTGAGGAAAGGGAGGAAAGGAAGATGAAATGGTACCAATAAAAAGTTTCCTGAACTTTTTGTTGTAAAGGCTCTTCAGAGTCTTCCTTGGTTGTGGGGGAGCCTTCAGGCAGTGCAGGATTTGCTCCTTCCACACCCTCGGTGTCAGCAGTTGTAGCCAGCTGTTCACCAGGCACAGCTTATTCCCCAAAAGCTTTTGTCCTTTGGAACCAACTAAAAAGTGCTAATGCTTGATTAATGCTGCTATAAACAGGAACCCTCTCAGTGCCTCCTCATCCCCAAAAGATGATGTATCTGTCTCCAGTCACTTTCCTTCTTCTGATTGTCTCAGTCCCGGTCCACCGAGCTCCATCCTGGGACAAAGTTGCTTTGAGCCTTGATAGAGCCTGTGGATGCTTTCTGACAAAGTGATACCACTGGAACAATTCCAAGACACCTTTGATCTGTGTTACAAGTTTCTTGTGATCCTTTTGGCACCTTGGACAAAGAGCTCAGGTACTTTGATGGAACTTCAGTCACTGTTGTGGTAAAACTATGGTGACTTTAAAGCTGATCCCAGGAGCAGAAGTGGTTGGGGTTTTTTATGTTTCCAGCCTCTCTTTGTGGCACCTCTCTGAAAATATTGTCCTCCTAAAAGCTGATGTTCTGTGCCATAGCCAGGTAGTGGAGATGTTGGTGCACAGAGATTTAAGTACATTTAAGTTTTCCAGAGGGACAGCTCAGAGAGACAACTTTGAGAAGGGTACTCTGCACTCAGAGCTGCTCAGCAGAAAAGCCATAAACACTGTGGTACCAACTAGATCATCTCTCCTGGTTTTTTAACAGCCTACAGGGGAAAACCAAAGGACTGGTTATCATTAGCCACACAGCAGGCTTTACCCAAGAATATCTGCCTCGCTTTTTATTAATTTCATAAGGGTGGGACAAAATGTATTTTGTCCCAGCAGAAGCTTTACAAATATTGTTCTATTTTTCTGCAATTCTGGGAAATTAGAACATGCTAACATCATACACTCTGGCCCAATACAAAGGGAAGGAGCAAGGGATAAACACACTTGCCAAAAAGACACATTCCTTGTGTTGGTTGGTATATTGCTGGTTACAAAAGAGGGAAGACTTTGAGCCCATGACACCTACCATGGCTGCTTTCCCAAAAACTTGAAAAGAACAGCAAGGCATCATAGGAAATCATGCTCAGTAAGTGCTACTTGATGTGGTGAGTTCTTGCACCATCCTATGGTTAAGTGAGCCATCCCTTTAATGCAATATTGGGTTTGCACATCAGGCTTCACCACAGGCTCGCATGGACAGATAAGGAAGCATTCCCATTCCCCTTGGTGCAGTCTTAGGAAAATGGTGATGAAATTCCTGAAGCAGTAAAAGCTCCTGGAGTCTTTTCAAACTCCCTGGATTCATACAACCTACTGAATACTTGCTGGAAATCCCCTCAGGATAACTGACCCGGGCACAGTCCTTCTCAACATCCACGCGTGTTCCAAAGGCTCCCACAGCCTTCACAAGGGGCAGGAAGAGCTGTACAACCTCTGGTCTGTTTGTAGCACCTGCCTGCAAACTCAGGGTGACACCAAAGCAAGGAATCATGGAATGGCTTGGGTTGGAAGAGACCTAAAAGATCATCCAGTAACAACCCTCCAAGAGCTGGAGTCCAGTGTCCTGCTGGTCCCCCCTTCTTCTGGGGCCTTTTCCAACACTTGTATTGGGCAGTTCAGCAAAGTTCAGGTTGCATCACATCAGCTTGCACATTCCAGGCATATGTAAATTAGACTCTGAATACACATTTGAACAATTTGTAGGAACGTCCACAGTGGTTTTGGGCAGCAGTGGGTGTGGCAGAGCCGGGCATGGGGAACACCCCGTGCTGCAGCATTAGGAGGAGGTGGTGGCTCATCCACAGCCCAGCCCCGAACAGATAACTGAGCTGTGGCTGCACTTCAGGGCTCCTCCTCTGTGGAGTGTCTGATCAGATCAGCCTCTTGCCTCTTTTTCCTTCTCTTCTGCTGGAAATCTCTTCATGAGGCTTACTTGAAAAACATGGTCAGCTTGCCCTGGAGGAGGGAGGCACACTGAATGCCCTTTTCCAGGAGCTAGAGTTGTAAGAAATACTCCTTGATTCCTAATAAAGGACTAATTTCCACTTAATCCTAAACACTAAAAAGAACAGAAGAAATTCATCAAAGCTCTTCAGTTCCGGGAGCTTGAGAACTTAATCCCCTGCCTCGAAGAGACCATTGTGCAGCTCTTGACATCAAGGATTCCTGCATTCACACAGGTATCAGACAGACATAGAGCAAATACCTGAGGTTTTGTCTAGGGATTCAGTGTTAAATGTCCAGTTCTTTAATTACCAGGGCTGTTTAGAAGGTGAAGAGTAATGCTGTCAAGGACAGAGTTGTGGTATCTTGGTACTTGTCACCCAAAAGCCACGTCCCCCCCAGGAAATCCTCTGTTCTCTCTGTTTATTCTGTCCTCTGTTGCAGATGTCAGGGATGTTAATCAGCTGGGAGGAGTTGCATCTGTTCCCGTGCAGGCAACTGACATTTATAAGTCTAGTATTGAATTCTGATACACACAGCACTTCAGTGCTAAAGAAACTGTTTCTATACGATTGCACACCCTAGAAACAGTAGGAGTTTGCTCCCTTTAGCCTGACCCACAGTCATCTTTTCCAACAGTTTTTTGGGTTTTTTTCACAAAACATTTTTTCCCCAAGACTCATAGAACTTATGGTTTCTTTCATGGCCATTATCCATTATGGAAAAAAGATCACTGTCTGGTCAAACTGCAGGATGCTTGGGATGAAGAGAGCCTATAAAGTCTATGGAGTAAACTGTCAGAGATCATTAAGAATCCTTGTGGGAGACAACAGATTAAAGTATTATTATACTTTCCAGTGCTAATGCAGACCCATTTGGCTCTGGAAGCCCACGTGGAAGGTTGGCAAGCACAGAGCCTGCAGATTTGGCAGGGCCTGAATTTGCCCCTCTGTGCTGGGCAGAGCTGCATCCTCCGGGACCAGCTGGCCCACAGATGCTCTCCAGCAACCCCTTCCCAACCTCTGGAGATGGATAGATCCCCATCCCACACCATGGCAGAGTGTTTGAACCAGGACTACAAACCACTACTGTCAGAAGCAATTCTGTGTTCACTTGATTTCAGCCCTGGCTGACACGGGACTACAGGACCCACATACTGTGGAGGAAGATTAGGAGCACGTGCTCTGCTGGGGTCAATGAGATCCTGTCCTGTTTTGTTTGCAGTAGATTTGCAATTTTGGGGTTTCTCAACTGAAACTACCTAGTTTGCATATAATTTCAGCACTCCAAATTAGCATAAATTCGCAGGAAAATGTTTTCAGGTTCATTAATAATGGCTGGCTGGCTGTACCATCGGTGTGTTTGCTCTCAGCTTTCAAGTGGATCAGGGTGAGCTGCACTGAGGAAACTTCTTGGAGTACTTAAATGGTTGGGGTATGAAACTCTAATAAAGCTCCAAAAAGCCAGGAAATTTGGAGTGAAGGCTGAAACTCCATACCTAGTGCACCCTACTGGGTCTTTGTATTTCAGAACACGTTACATTTGTTCACTGAAATATCTCCAGTATGGAACTCTTTAGGGTGGAGTTTCACCTTTAACTCTAAATTTCCTGGCATGTGTGAGTTTGAAGTACATGCTTAGCTTTTCCCCAGTGCTGTTTCTCATTTTTAATTTCCTTTTTCTTTTAAAGGAGGGACCCTGCTAGAAGGACCCCTACTAAAAAGGGACCCCACTGAAACCAAGATTGGAGTTTTTGGCCTAATTGAGTCTTTCTGAAAAATTTTTTTTAGCAGAACTAGCATCAGCAATTTTTTTCTACCGTTGTTTTAAAGACTCTTGTGGCCAATCCACCCCAGTGAAAAAGATCGATAAAACCCGCACCCTGCAGACCAATTATTTCAGGAGGTACCCAGATGTTTGTGCACTATATAATAAACCTTGGAAACAGAACATCTCCTGTAAATTGCAGTTAAAGGTCTGGTCCTGGCCATTGATATGGGTGAGCTGTTTGTTGTGAAATGGATTATTTCCCTTAATTCAGTAATTGCAGAAGCAGCCCGTGTTTGCTGTTGCCACTTGTTGGGTTACATCAGTGAGGGTAAAATAGTGGAAACAGCAGTGGTTTGGAATGAGAGCAGTGGCAATTACCTGCAATGCTTTTAAAAATAATTTTGGCCCTACATGTTGAAAAGATGTGTCATCGCTGATTTGTGTGAGGGCAGCTTCAGCAGGGTTGAATTACAAGGCTTTGGAGAAGAAAATTCTTTCTGCTGCCTCAAAATGCATCTTTTGAGCTGCACTGCCAGTAGATAGTATGGAATAAATTTGCTCCTCGTGCTATAACCTGGTTGTGTCAATAAATTGAGAACTTCCCTGAGAAGCTGTGGTAGTTGGTTTTCCCAGATCAAGGCTCTCTTGGTTTTTCAAATCATTCCCAACAGCTTTGCAAGGAGGATTTATCTTAGTGAAATGTCCCCAGGGAAATCTAAAAAGTGCTGAAGTTTCGTGGCATTGGCTTTGTGAGTTCCAGGTGTGCTGGGAGTGCAGAGGGCCCGAGTCTGGCTTTGAGAGGACTTGAGACTCCTCTACCCTTCCCCTGCTCATGCTTGTCATGGCTGTGGCATTGTACACTTCTCATGGAAATCCCTGAAACTCAGTGTTCCTTGAGAATTTTGAAGAATTTTAGTTCAATTTCCGAGTGAAATCCAGGGAGGGTTCCTGTCACTGGCAGTCAGGTACTTTGTCACCAACCAGCTGCTCTGCAGTGGGACTGGTACCCTGCAGCACTGAGAAGATGAGGGACTCCCTGCATCCCCTGCTAAGCCAAATATTTCTTGTTCCAACACACAGAAACACTTTGTCATTTTACCAGGAGACAATATTCCTCTCCTTTCACCCTTTCCAGCCCCATCAACATCCTTGTGTTGTATTTCCAGCCCCGACTTTGTAATACAGATCACAGCTGGTTGGTTTGAATTTCCCCTGAGTTACCCAGGATGCTGCTGAAAGCACAGGAGGAGCAGAAATGCTTTAATCAGTTAAATCAATCAAACAATAACAAAAACAACAACAAAAAGAAAGTAGACTAGACCTTCAAATTCACCCTGCGACCTTCGCTACTCACTGCGATGACGTCTTTGTCCCATTTCTTTAAGTGCAAGATTTTATTGGGACTTGGCAGAAGGGGGAAGCGAGGAAGACACAGGAGGGGGGTTTGCTGAGTTTAAAAATGGAGAAAGAAAATGTCAGTGAGAAAATGGAAATACCCTGATGTTGTCCAGCCCAGTGCTGGAGCCGGCCTCTCTCTCCCTGTGTTGCAGGGAAGGGGCTCCTTTTCCATTAGCTTGCCTATGGCCGCGTTTAATCGCTTTGCTCTGACTTGGAGCCAGGAAAGGGCTTTGCTGGGTGATGTTCAGGCCTCCACAGCTGTTCCCTAGCAAGGGCTGGCTTTGGACTACTGAGGTATTTTTTTATAGCCACAGAGGGCAACTATTAATAGATGAGATTTACCAAAACACAGAGCTACGCAGCATGGTGTGGAGGGGAAGAGGGAAAAGACACAGAAACCTGTGTGATTTATGTCAGGAAAATTCCATGGCGAAATTAGACTGGAAGACGCAGTAAAAATGAGTATGCCAAGAAGGGGATTTAATCTGTTACTTGGGCCATGCCAGCATTTCTCCTCCATTAAGGATGTGCCCCATCACATGAAACATGTTGCTGAATTATTTCTTCAGGATTGAACAGCACAAACTGTACAAAGGATGAAGATAAGACACATAGGCACAAAACATCAGCCTTTGTGCGATGTGATTAAATACCAAAAGGAAGCGGAGACATTCCTGACCCTGAAGACATTTCAGTTTGATCAGACGTGGGATTAGGGGTAAAATGTGAAGAATTCCACATTGTGTGGTAGGAACAAGCTGATCAGGAGTTTGTCTCTCTGTTTATTGATTCATTTCTAAGTTCCATGGTACGATGTAATGAGACTGGTGGCCTTGTCACACTTGCAAATGACATTCATATATCGAAGACGACAGATTAGTGAGCATTGAGCAGAAAGGAGTGAGCGGGTCAATTTAGGCTTCTTTTGCCGTCAGAACTCACACATTGATTAAATATCATAAAATTCAGATGATATCAATTAAAAGACCAATCACTGTAATCATCTACACATTTTTGTGCACCTTCCAAAGGCATAAAAGGGAATTAAATTCCCAAGCCAAGACACGACCCGTTGACTATCAGTAGAGTGAGAGTATCGAAATCTCCCTTATGCTTTGAAAAGCTTTTCCTTAAGCTCTTTTGTGTTTCCTTAATTAATTAATTTGTTTTGTTTAATTAAAAGTGAGACAGAGAGAGATTAAAAATTGCAAGCAAATAAGGAAATATGCTCCAGTCATTTAGAGAACGTGGGTAGACCTCGAAAAGGCCAGAGCTTGGTTTGCTTCACGTGAGTGTCAGAGAGAATGGAAATATTTCCAAATATCTGAACTGCTTAGGTTTGCACAACTGGTTGAGAACAGTTACAAAACAACATTTTTCTGTGATCTCCTGATTTCCACGAGCTTCATGATGCTCTATTCCTGTCTTCAATCCCAGGAAACACAACCCCAGGCAAACATAGGCACGCCTGAGAAATAGTGAGCATTGCATAAACTTATATTATTCAAAACACCCGAATCTGTTCAGGCTTGGCATTTCTGGTTAAGGGGGTTTCTTTGGCCTTCATGCTGACCCTTCCCAAAATGTGTGGTGTCACTGTTGTTGCTCTGAGAGCTGGGGACAAACATTGGCTATTTGTAGCTGTTGCTCAGTTAGGTCCTTAGGGAACGAGCTGTGCCACCTGCTCACAACAGGTATAGACACACAGCATAGGCTTCATTGAGAGAATTATATCCTAAAGTCTGTATAATTCCAGGAGAAAAGGTCGGTGCTTCCACTAGGATTCAGAGCCTGAAAATAGGTATCTAAATGTCCCTCCCAATTCACATCAGGCTTCCCCATCACGCTGCTTTCCTTAACAGTCATTCAGTCTTTCCTATTTTATGGACATAATGTTGTTCCAAATGTGTCTTATGCGTTCTGTCTGGGCTAAGTTACACATCCCAAGCCCTTTGAAGTCCGTAGAGAGATTGAACTCCCAAAAATGTTGGTCCTTGGCTTGGATCCCCACATTCAGAGCAGGAGTGAGGTCGAGAGCCTTCCTGAGACAAAGGGCAATAGGTAAGAGGAAAGCTCCTACAGAACAGAACTGCACCAGAGTAAAAAGAAATGTTTTGGGTAAGGATTGATGGCAACAGTTCACAGCATTATGAAAATCACTTCCCTTTTGCCTCCAGCATTTTTACCACGACTGTGTCGGTGCCAAAACCCAGAACGTGCTCACTAATTCTTCCAGAATTGATTGGTCGTGATAAACTTCCAAACAGAGAGTAAAATGCTTCCGTCGGACACATCCAAGTGTTTCTCCCACTTTGCCTGAAGAAATCAGTGCTGATTGATTCCCCCCCTGCACCCAATTTGGTTCAGAACAGGGCTGGAAGTTCCTGGCTCCCTCCTCATACACTCAGAATTCTTTCTAACGGATTTACTTCTGGAGATAGAGTTGTTTGTGTGTTTTTGCTGCAAAATGTCTTATTTATGAAGGGTGATTAGACATTGGAATGGGCTGCCTGGGGTGGTGATGGAGTCACCACCTCTGAAGGTGTTTAAGGAAAGATGGGACATGGCACTTAATGCCATGGTCTGGTACCCAAGGTGGTGTTTGGTCATAGAGTGGACTCGATGATCTCGGAGGTCTTTTCCAACCTAGTTGATTCTGTGCTTTTTGTCTTAAAAATTCAGGCTTAAATCTTTAGCTGTTCTCATCTTGATCAGACACAAAGTTCTCTTTTTATCCCTCTGGGAGCAATACCTGAAGCAACTCCAGTTTTTGATCTAGAAAACCATCATGAGGGGATGGTCCACAAGGTGCTTCCAGGATGTCTTCTCTTCTCTTATAGCTGACTAAGGAGGGATGTCAGGTTTCACAAAGTTCTTGGCATGTTCCTGGGCTGGCATCTGAGTTGGGGAAGTGAGGGAATTCATAACAGTCCCCCTCTGTCTTTGACAGGGAGCTGCAAGACATTTCATACGAACCTACACTTTATAAAAATGGGGATTTACAATTCAGGGTCTCTGTGTGGGGAAAACGACAAAAATGGCAACGTGCAGGTTTTGCTGAGTCCTTTGCGAAGTTGGTTTTGCAGTCTTTGAGATCTGAAGTCCTGTAGTAGTTGTTGGTGACATGTTATCAATAAATTACAGCAGCAAACCAGGGTGAAAGCTGATGGGTGGTTGAGATAAGCAAAGACAGTGACAGAGGTTGCAAAGGGTATTTGTTATTTATGGGGAAATTAAACTGCATGGCCTGTCCATAGTGGTCATACTCGGGGCAAAAGTCGGGCAAGAAATTTGCCATAAAGGAAGATTCGAGTTTTCCCCCTCTTGTGTTATCATTTGACAATGGAGAACAGATCTTTGCATTCTCACAGCCTTTTGCTCGAGGTCTGGGTTTGATTCGAGTGGATGCACAGGCTTGTGATGCCAAAACAGGCAATTTCTGCACTCATGTCTGAAGGCCAAATATATGGGTATGATTTCCTATAGTTTACAGTTACATGCTGGATCAGTGACTGTGCGTTTCATGAGCTGCCAGCCCAATTTAGCAGGGTCTTGGGAAGTGTGTCCTCCAGGGAACGCTCACAATCAGCCCTGTGTTTTGGACTGATAGTGACTGTTTTCTGGTACACGTGTTAGCAGATCCATATGTGAGGAAACCCAAGCGTCCCTCCATGCAGCCAATAAGCTGGGCATTAGCTGGGGCTCCAGCCCACTGCTTCTTTAAGGAGTGGAGGATGTTTGCTGCTTCATACATCCCCCAGTTCAAGAACCACCCTCTCTCACAAAGACACATACCCAGGGGGGTTTGCTTTTCCTGGGATCTGTGCGAAACTTGCAGGTCCTGCACAGGTTTAAAAGCCTGGAGTGTTTGGAAAAGGCACATTTACATTTCCCCCTGCTCAACAGAGAGAAATGGGGCAGGATTTTGGTGCGAAGGAGTTCACTGTGTTGGTGGTGCCTGTTGCAGCCACTGCTGCCCTGTTTTGCTGGATTTAAAAAACACACTGTCCACAATATTTTCCTTCTGCAGCTCTCAGCTATTTTCATTGCAGGTGTGTTGTTGTTTCTGCCAGGTCACCTGGCAATTTACTGTGGATTCTGGGAACTTCAAAGCTGAATGTTCTTATGTAAAATTTCTGTTTCAGTGACTGACATTTTCTGTTTCCTTGTAATCTCTTCACGGCTGGGAAACAGCTTTTGTAGATTTCATAACATTTTGTAGTAGACGATTCAATTTTCTTTTTTTTTTCTTTCCTTAAAAAGTGTGCTCAAGACTTTGCTGTTGAAGATAAAGACTTCTAGGGATGAATCATCAATACCCCTGAAAAAAAACCACCAGAAACCAAATAGAGCTAAATATTAGGCCTTTGTTTTGACAGGGAGAAAAAAATACCTCATGAGCTTTGAAAATGGGAGGATTTTAGTGCCAGGGCACAAACTTTTCTTGGTTTCCTTGAATCGAGATCTTTATGTTCTTTGTGATCTCACTTGGGTGTCTCTTACCCTTTCCTGCATAAGATGAAATAAGAGGAAATTTCAACCAGTCTCATTTGAATCAGGGTTTAATTTCTTTCTCAGAAAAGAGGAAGATTGGGATTATCCTAACCATAAGCCCTTGATGATCAGCCCACAGCAGCAGGACCAGCTTCGTGCACAGCCCTGCCAGGAGGTTAAAAAATGAGATTTGAAAGTCCGGGAGTTACAAAAATAAAACGAGAAAAGAAGCGGCATCTCCAAAGCAAAAGTGCTGTTTTGCAAGCTGCATATTTGGACTGGTTATTTTGGCCCATCAACTCCAGAAGGGCCTGCAATAAACATGCTTGGTCCTTCGTGGTTATATATGATTTAGGTTTATTTTGTTGTTGATGTCGGCCTGAGTCCAAGTGGCTCTTCATTCCAATCGCAATGTATATCTCGCTTTGTGGCACGGGGTTTATGTGCAGGGAGGATTAGTGTCAAAAAGTGAGATGAAAGGAGCAAAGAATTTGATCTTGTTCTTTTTTCATCCTGCATTTTTTGCTGTGTGTCAATTAGGGAAGATGCTGAAGGACCAGCCCCTTAAGGTCCCAGCTGCACAACCAGCAGGGACAGTGCCACATGTCACCCTTGTGCAGGAGGAGGTGCAATGTCACTGTGAGCACCCCATGGCCACAATGCTCCCCACCCACCCTGACCTGTGTGCAGCTTCCTAGAAATCCCACATATTCCCGTGGTGGGACCCACTGGAGCCCACCCAGGCATGGTCCTGACCCATCCCACCTGCCTGAGGTTGCTCCTGCAAGGGCAGATGGCACAGAGAGCTGAAGCCCAGGACAGAGCAGGATCTTCATGCTTTCCATGGACTCTGAAGGGGGACACAAAGCATTTCCCAGTGCTCCAAAAGTGTCAAACCAAGCTTACTCCAACCGTGACTCCCACAGGTCCCACCAGCAAGGCAGGCTGCAAATGTGACCTCAAGCCTGACCCAGGATGGAGATGAGAAAGGCAGGCTGGAGTTGAGTACTAGTGGTGGAAATTTTTAGACAACTTTTATAGAGAGTTGCTCTCTGAGTTAGTCCCATAATTAAAGGAAATTCTGTCTTAAAGCTGCAAGTTTGCTCTTGATCTCTAACTTCCAGTCTGCCTCGTGTGACTCCTAGCCCTGCACAAGGACATCCCCAAGAGTCACACCAGGCACAGGGTGTGACTTTTGGGGATGGTTCTGTGCAGGGCCATGAGCTGGACTCGATAATCCTCGTGGGTCCCTTCCAACTTGGGCATTTTCTGTGATTCTGTGGCTGACTCCTAACTCTTGCCTGATTCAAGGCAGTGATGACAGGCTGCATTCTTGGGCTCTGGTGTTTTCCTTAAAAAAAAATCAGGTTTGTTCTGGTGACTGAAACTAAAATGCCCCTTGAACTATTGTGCAGTGTTGCTGTGCCTGTGTCTGTTGGTTGTTCTTGGAAGCTTTGAGATGAGAGGTGGAATGTAAATGCCGAATCTTATTGGATTTACTGGCTGCTCCCTCATTGAAAGCAGAGTCCTGGTTCCACGAGGATATCTCTTTATGAAGTTAATGAGCTACATTGTCTTCAGAAACAGTGAAGTCGAGGGATTGAGGAAGGACCAGGAGCGCTGATGTTCCATCTGTGGAGCACCAGGCCTTCAGGTGGTCCTTGGAGATTGTAAAATGTGAGTAAAGGACTGTAAAATATGATTGAAGGCTTGTAAAACATAATTAGTGGTCACCAGCAGAAAACTTCAAGGATCAGCCACACAAGACCCCACTTATGTAAAGAAAAGATGGTCCATATTATCAGAGAACACAGGCTCGAGAGAGCGAGGGGCTAATCCTCGCTGTCACACTGAATGATTGTGTCACTCTGAACAAATCAGTGCATTTCCTGATCTCAGCTTTCCCATTTGGAAGACAAGGAAAAATATTCTGTCGGTCTATTTCATGACTTCTTCAGTCATGGTAAAACTTCTTGAGGGGAGGCCCAGGACAAGGCTTCTTACCCTGATTCAGTATCACTTCAGTGGGTGGACCGGTGTCAGGGCTTTGACCAGAGTGGAATGTCTCTCTTCATGTTTAGGAAGCATTTTGAGGCCCAGAGGGGAAGCACTGTGCAAGTGCCAAGCAGTTTAAGTGATGGTTCAAAGAGCCTAAACTATATATACCTTCCTATAGGGCTGTCAGTGTATGTGAATGAGGTTTGCTGCAGCCAAAAGAGGTTTGCATAAAGTGGCAAAGGAAATCTGCTTGAAGAGAACGGGGTCCTGAAAATATCCTTACACCACTTCTTTCTTTCTCGTTTGACTTTTCTCCTTGCTGCAATGGTTCAGCCTGGAGAGTCTGGAAAAACATCAGGGTAGCCAGGGCAGAGGGAATATCAGATGGAGATGAGGGATAGATAAGAGGCAAATTACAGTACATTTCTCATGGGTCATTTGGCTCTAGTCTTGAAAAGGAGAGGAAAAAAAAATCCCGAAGTAGTAAAAGAAAGAAAAAGAGACAATCAAAACAAATAAACCTGCCAGTGTTGCTGATTTCAAAGGTCTGTGAACTGTGCATATTCACTTCATAGTGCTTTGCTGTTTTAAAGAGATGCATCTTGAAATGTTCCGTCCTTTAATCCTACTCACTGTCTCAGAAGTTAATTGTACAGTAAGATCACAATTCTCTTTGCCAAGGCTTTCCCTTTGTTTTCTTTTTAATTCTTCTGAGTTGGCCACCCAGCATATCTTTGCCTAGCTCTGTGTAGTTGGTTATTTTCTGTAGTATATTATGTAGTTCTGTGTAGCTTAATAATATTTTATGGTCATTCAAGGAAATGGGACTTTTCAGTTCTTGCTGCACGAGTGAACTCAAATGTTGCTCCACTCTTGGACACAGACCTTGCGAAGGCAGAAGGCTCAGTGGTCAGATACGTCTGGTGTGCAGCACTGCAACTCTTTCTAAATCCACATCAAGGTTATGTAAAGGTGGGCTATAAGAAGTGGGTAGTAAAGGCTGGATGGATAAAGAGACAGAGGAAACAAATAATGTTGTGTACATGAACAGTCACCCCAACTTTTTGCCCAGAGCTCAGACAGAACACGTCTGACATTTGAAAAATTTTGCATCGTCTTTTTTCCCCTCAAGCCTCTGCTCTTTCTTATCCTGGCCAGAACCAGCAGCAAAAGTGCTGGGGGGGGGAAAAATAAAAAAAAAATCTGTTTTCACTGTATTTCTGAATCTGAGCCCAGGTTTGTGAAGGGTTTGGCAAGGATTTACAAACCTTTGAGAGAATCCGCGAGGAGATCTGAGGAAACCCGCCTCCCTCCTTAGAAAAGCAAGCTGGCCAGAAATTGGGCAAAAATTGGTCGTTTCAACTGAGGTTTCCTTTGAGACTTTGGATTTGAACCTGAAACTGCACTTTGAGAATCAAATTTTGCTCTGCCTATCGATTTACACTGGAGCAAATACATCCCAGTCAGTGCTGACACTCCTGTGCAGCCCGGTGAGAGCAGAGGTTGGCACCAAGTGCATGAACCAGACCAGGAGAGGACCCAGCACTGAGTTTGGAGTAGTCCAAGTATCAGATTTATTCCAACCTGTTGCTGTGGTTCAGCCTGTTGTGTAGATTTTGCATTTACGGCATCCCTAAGTTATGTGATTGCATGGAATAAAACTGTATCATTCATTGGAAATCTCTGCCTGAGCAGAGTTGTGCCATTAGGGTTGTACAGATGATAAAACTGGTTTTTAGAACTTAGTAGCAAATAATTTCCTTTGTATATGGGGCATTTTTTCCTTGCAGTCGTTTAGATTTATAGAGCAAAATGTTACAGTAGAAATGTGCTTATTTCTAGGACCATCCTGCTGGAAAGCCAGTGTTTCAAAGCAAATGGAATGTTGTAAAATGTTGTAAAAATTCTCTACTTTTGAGCAAGGAGGTGCTCTCAGTTCCTATTGCAGCATAAAGAAAGCCCAGACCCAAAGGTTTCCCATATTTTGCCCAGTAAAACTCTTCTTTCTATATATTTTTTAACATATTATTTAACAGGGTGAGTAAAGCCTGAGTCACTGTCCTAATGGTAGAATTAATTCAGTTTGGGAAAGGGTGGCCTGGGATAAATGAACACCCAGTATTTTGTAGCCACGTGGGCTTTTATTTTATTATATGTGTTGCTTCGGGTTGGTCTGAGCTGCAGAACCTGCCAGTGATGGAAAAAGCCCCTTGTACATCTTTAACCAGCTCACCTGGTGCATTAACAGTGTCCCAGAGTTCAGCACAGCCCACCAAACCTACCCTGGGAGCTGGATTTGTATTAGAACAATTATCTTAAGTGGCTTTTCTTGGATCCTTATCCTTATTAATTATTCTTCTTTTTTGCCAGAACTTTTCTTCTTTCTTGTAATGGGAGATTTGGGGGTTGAAGAGGACATTTTGCTATAGTGGATAAACCAAAAGTCTTTCAGAGCTGCCAAGCCTGCATGTGCTGACAGTGCTTGGAATTTATGCTTGTGGACATGACCCAGTGAGTGCCTGGTTTGGATGCAGTCGGAATTACAGTTACACACTTGGATTTCAGTGGGAACACAGGCAGTGATCTGGATCTAAACTGGAACCTGAAGCCTTTCACTTGTAATATTCTGGCTCCACTTCATTTCAGGCTCTGTCCCAATCACTGAAAGATTTATACCTTTATCAATAAATTATCATGACTTTTACTACACTTACACCAATGTCTTAAATTAACACTAAACTAAATGTAGATGAGGCACACTTCCTGCTGCACATGATTTATGGCAATCCGTCTGAAATGAGGAGCAAAATTCAATTTGCCAGCAAAAGCAGATCTTTAACATCAGGGCAGACAAAAATTTTACCGCAGGTCCTCTGCTAAAGAGGGATTGTAAGTTGTCTTTTTTGTTTGTTGGTTTTTTGTACAGGTTTCTGATAGACATGTAGCACTTCAGGCTTTAAATAAATTAATAAATAAACAAATATTCCAAATGCTTGGAGGTCTGAAATCTCTGCTGTGTCTTTATGTCAGCTTGGAGGTGACAGACAGGACAAACGTGGCAGTCACATGGCACTGATAAGCTCCCAGCTTGAGGGCTCTGTCCCCTTTTTGATGACCTGCCTCTGGGAAAGCTGTGGAAAGGAAGACAAGAGCATCAGAGGTCCTAAAAAACAAAAACAGTGGGAGAGGCTGGGGAAATAAGGTGGGCTTAGCCTAGAAATTAAATGGTTTACAGGAGATACAGTAAGCTTTCAAATAAGCAAGAGGTTTGGTAAAGCAGAAGGGAATCTCATCTCGCTGTCTGTGCATAATGGCACAAATAGTCATACAATAGTCATACAAAAAAGATTCAGGCAGACCTTGAGTAAAAAACTTCCTGACTATAAAGGAATTGAAACATGGGCTGCAGGTTACTGGGACAGTGACAGAGTCCCTCTCATGTGTGGTCTCAAGGGTAAGCCACATAAAAAATGTGCTTGGTGTGGCTTACAGAGATGCCCCAGCTCTGGGGTGCAGGGCTGGCAGGAGTGGCCTCTGGACATCCTTTACAGACTTGTTTTTCTCTGACTCTCTGGCAGAAGACAAAAGGCAGCTTATACACTGGCATCAACACTGCCTTTCCAAAGGAGAGTTCCATGTCTAACCACCCAAGACTGAGAAATCACAGGGGGAAAAGCTAAATTACAATTGTGCGCATCTGCCAAATGGCCCCATTTCAAGGTCAGCTTTCAGTACTGTTGCAGTCGTGGCTCTTGCCATTATCTTCAGGAAGAACATCATTTATCTCACAGCCATTCTTGCTGTTCACTGCAGATGCTGAAAGTCTCTGTGTGGACACTGCACCCTAAAATCTTGGGCTCTCTGTGTAGTTTGGACAAGCAGGACAGACAGTGGGTGCCTGTCCACATAATGACTGTCTTGGGTTTTGCTCCTCTAACTAATTAGTGTCAATCCTGGGGTGCAGGATGAGAGCTGGAGGGACAAAGGGAACACCCAGACCTGTCAGCCACACCCTGTTGGGAATCACACCTGGATTTGTCACAGGCTGCTGGCAAGTGTTCCAGGGCTCTTCCAAAATCTTTCTGTTTGTCTGCTAAGCTGCACCATGGTTTAGGCTGGGCTGACAGCTCTTCTGAGAGCAGAAACAAGGAGCCTTGGGAAGAAGAGTCACTCTCTCCTACCATAAGCTGAACACACCAGGTAAAGGGTAGGACCTTGTGTGTCACCATTGACCATGGAGACATTTTGAGGCTGACTTCCCGATTCAGGAGATGCTGTTGGGTTTGGTTGTTGTTGTTTGCGTTTTCTTTAAGGATGACGTGTAGTGCCTTCTGTTCCTAACAGATTCATCAGGCAGAACATATTCCAGAGTGAGCAGAAAGCAAAGTTCCTGTTCTGTGTTTGGGTGGGATCTTGCAAGTAATCCCTTAAGCACCCTGTTTGTTTTCTTGCTGTAAAGTGACACTTGTCTTTGAAAGAAAAAACTGAAACAAAGTCAAATAGAGGATAACTTGGAGCAAGCAGGAGAAAACATTTCCTAACTGTAAGGGCTGGAAGGCTCTGTGTTCCTTGGAAAAAACAACTATAAGTGCAAAAGGCTGCACCCCAGTCACATTAGGGAAACCACTCTCTGACCTGGAAGAAAAGAAGGAGGAAGAGTGTCCAACCCAGTAACAGAACTGCTCGACTCTAGACACCAAGGCCAGATTTAATATGATTAGAACCGATACCAACTGAGTTGAAAAGCCATTGCCAGATATGTTTGTGGCTCAGCACAGAGATTTGTGGATAGGTTTGGTTTGGGAGCTGAGGTCCAGCAAAGGGAGCATCCTCGCAGTGGCCCCCACGGGCAGGTGGGGCTGGTGGCCAAGGGCTTCACCTCATCGCCTGGGGACGAGTCAGAGCCCAAATGGACAGGAAATGGGTTTGCCAGATGAGACAGGCACGGGGATAATGGCTGGTGTGACTGATGGGATGGGCTGTGTGCTGGGTAGGGCCGCCGAGAGATGCTGCTGGCTGAGCTGAGCACTCCATTAGACTGAAACTGGAGCACTGTGTGGGACACATCTCACTGATAGAGGGCTGGGGCTTACTGGAGAAGGGTGAGCTGCTGCACAGTGCAATTTCAGAGGGCTATTTACACTGCAGTGGGGGAAAAAAGCAAACCAAAGCCATGCACTGGATAAATAAGTCAATGAAAAGATCCGGGTGGGAATGTGCACATTCCCTGATATGATTTGGTGTCCCAAATGGCCTTAAACAGCCCATAGAATTTCTATGTCTAAAACAGATTCCAGCAAAGGAGACCTTTTATGATGCACTAATAGGCTCATTAGGCTTTCTGGAGCAAGCCACGCTCACAGCATCGTATGTTTTTTCCATTACAGGAATTACACGTGTTTTGTTGTGCTTCGGGTTTTGTTTTGTTTTCCACATAGACTTGCCCTGACAGTTCCCCCATTCAGGTTTATATTGGAGGTACCATCTCGAGCCAATGAATTTTATGAAATATGTTGCTGGCACTCACGGAGAGATGCATAAAGGAAATATTCTAATGACAGTTGGAAAGGCTTTGATCCCTTTCCAAGACTGCACTCACGTCTTTGAAATGCGAGTTTGGCAGTGCTGGAAAGGCTGGGCTCTTTGGCTCCCTTTGGCACGAGCCCATGTGACAGACATTATGTCCTCTATCAGGGGACCCACATAACCTTGAGAAGTGTAAGCAATGCTCGCAGATCGCGTTGGGTCAGATAGTCTGGGCTGATAACAAAGCAGCCGCGGCAGCAGGGGGGAGTCAGCCCAGTCCAAAGCAATAACTGAAAACTATTTTGACCTGGTAACTGTTGGGTCTGCTGCCTGCGGCTACGGAGTTGGACATGAACTGCAAAAGTAGTTAATTTATACCTCCTTGAGTGTAGGAATGTGGCGATGATGGATAGGGATGGGAGGTTATTAGAAACATGGGGAGGAAGGAGAGGATGGAATTCCAGCTCGTGTTTTTATCTCTTACACACACGCACGCTGGTTCCTTACATGCTCTTGGCTGCCTCGTGTGTGTGCACAATCCAAGTCCTCACTTACACACTCACACCTCTGTTCCTGCACATGCAGCCACATGTTCACACTCTTACAAGGGATTTGCCTGAGCTGAGGGCTCGAGCATGTTTACGTGCTGAGGGTTTCTAACTGCTTTTACAAAGGAGTTTGCATTTACTTCCTTCCAAACATGATCTGTTTACCCCTACTCCCGCACAGATCCTTTGCTAAAAATCCTCTAAGCATTCTGTTCTTCCACCCCTCGAATATATTCTGCTCACTCACAGCCTTCCCCTGGCTAGCAGAGAAGTAGTGGTCAGAGAAATGCTATAAACCAAGTCCAAGACTTAATATGGTGGATTTACAAAAGGCATGAGTCCAGTGTCAGTGATGCATTGACATCACTGGCCAGTTAGTTAAATGCTGTCTGCTCTGGATGTTTTCTGCAGTAATAATCCATGTAAAAACAGCCTTAACTGCTGAGGCACATGGGCTGTATGCAAGTGGGAGAGCCATTGTGACCTTGCCCTGAGATAAATGGGGATAGGATTGTGTAAACCATAAGCAAAGAGACAGCTGAGAATAAAGAAATATTAGTTTAGATTATTTGAAACCATAAGACAAGAGTGAGGATAAAAATGGTAATCTCAGGAGGGGATTTGCATACACATAAAGCATCTGCATCCAGAGTCAACAGGCGCCGTCTCAGCACAGGCAGCAGGACCTTCCTTCCCACTGAGAGACAAACACACAAACCTTGTTCTACTCAGACACACTCTGTGCTTCTGTTTCTGCCCTTCTCCCTCTTGCACCAAAGTCTCACAGCACTCCCACAGCCTCTCTTACACTTTGGCTCACTGCCTTTCACTGGTGCTGCCACAGGTGCACACCGACCCCTTTCCACGCACACATCCCAGTCAGGTATTCCCTTACGCTGGCACTTGGAAAAGCTCTCATACATAATTTCAAGCTATTGGATGTGTCTAAGGATGAGGCTGTATTTGGAAAAGATGATTTCAAAGGCACCCAGAAGATCCTGGAAGTAGATTGTGAAGAGTTTCAGAGCGTTGTGCAGGTCCATGCAGGACAAGCTTGAGGAGCTAAGGGGAACGTCTGTGTGTTTTCCATATGTTGGGAACATGGGAGAGATGAGAAATGTGTAAAGGGTCACAGTGCTGACCTGTCCTTCAGGATGTCACCCGCGCCGGATCGGAAGATAAACACTGTATGGAATGGAAACATACCCTTCCACTGGTGTCCCCAAAGAGCACGTCTTCCTCCATGAGTCAGCGAGGGCCTGGGGACACCCAGCCATGTTCTATTTTGGAGGCAATGACTTCAGCAAGTGGCAGGGCAAGCTATTGTGGAAATATGGATGTGTTTTCCATTGGGGAGTCCTCCAGGGAAGGACAGAAAGATCCTGGTGTTGAGCCAACTCCCCTATTTTTTGATTCACCCTCCTGGGAGTGAAAGCCTTGCAAAGTATGCAGGGAACCCTACTTAGTGCTTGTGAGTGTGTGTGGCTTGTGAGAGCTACGTGAGCCCTGTGCACACCCAGACACACCCAGGCTGGGGGGCTTTGGGAAAAAGCAATCAACCTGCTCAAGGCCATCGTGGGGTCCTTCCCTTGGGAGCCAGTCAACTGTGCTTGACTCAGTGGGATCTGTTTCTCTTGTTTCCATCTGAATATTGCACGGGGTGCCCCTCATTTAACTGTTCCATTATCACAACACTTCATATCAAAAGGCAGTGTGAGCTGGAAACAGAGAACCAGTGGGTTCACTCCTTTAGTTTGCTTTCTCCAGCTTTGCTGTGAGTTAGACCATCATGGTGCCATTTAAAGCAGCGTGGCACCATGGTCTGCACGTTGTAGCAGCTCCTGTAGTCCAGTATCGACAAAGTCTACTGCTTCAATGGAGTGAACAAAGTACTTCCAACAGGCATCAGGATTCAGGGATTTGCTTTGTTTTTCTGCAAGTAGATTTCTCTGTAACCTCCAGACATCCCAAAGGCTAAGAAGAAATGCTGCTCACCCTGGGGACATCTTTATGTCATGGTCTGGTACCACTCCTGTGGAGAGCTCTTACCAGGAGACCTCTTGGCACAACTTTGCTTGCTGGAAATAGCAAATCCCAACCAGCCATGGGATGTCAGGGTTAGCCCGTGTCCATCTTGACACAAGGGACTGCCACTGGTGCTAAAAGAGTTAGTTTTTGTGCCAGCCTGAGGTTGTGAAACTTGTTATTGTGAAAGAAAATTAGAGGTAACAATAACAAACAGCTTAGAGGAAATGTGCAAGGTAAGTGCTGGTGTCAAAAGATTTACTGACCATAATACTCGGTTAATTACATTCATAATAAATAGATTACTATACTTATCTGGAGAATGTGGACAGCTTTATGTATTTACCTTGGATTTTGTGGCCTTTGTTAATCAATGGCCTGAAGTGTTAGATGAGATTCACTGTATGAATGCAAAGTAATCGAAGTTTGGGAGTGGGTTATTAAAACATTTCAGGTGATTGATATGCAAGATATTATATGATCTTTGTCTGGATTGCAGAACTCCTTCAATATTTTGTTGCTTTTGTGTCACCTTTAGTGAAAAACTGCTTTTCTTTTTCTACAGGGCATACTTAGATGTCAATGAACTAAAGAACATACTCAAACTAGATGGATCCACACACCTCAACATCTTCTTTGCCAATTCCTCTGAGGAAGAGCTGGCTGGAGTGGCAACTTGGCCCTGGGACAAAGAAGCCTTGATGCATCTAGGTGAGTGATAAAGATGTTTCTTCTTTGTAAAGCATTCTTTTGAGGCACTAAGAAGGAAAGACAAATATGTGTTAAGCTCTGTTCTGATTTCTTATCATTCCTCTAATATATAGTCAGGGGAAAAAAAGTATTTCACGATTCCCAGATACTGGCTCGCAACCAGGAAAATATTAGGTTATAAACCCAAAGCATATTATGGTATTTGTAGATGATGTCAAGCTGAAAGTATTTCACCTTTTAAGTGAAGCTACTTTACAGGGCATTCACTCCATGGGAGCAGTTTGCAAAAGAGATTGGGGGATAGGTGTGGGGATGCCAGACAGAGGTGAATCTTTAACCTTAGCCTGTCACGTTCTCATCCTTAGCTCATTACTGAGTATTCAATTAACTTTCCTCACAAATTGTACTTAAAATCTGCTGCTATTTTTCTCTACCGATGTGCAAAAGAGCAAACTGCTGAGAGATTGTATTTCTAATGTTCATTTGAGTGGAACTGGAAAGAGTTCACTACCCTGCAGACTGCCCCGAGTGTTTCATAACCAGGTTGCTGAGTGTGGCTGCTGGAACCCAGGGCTCCAGACAAAGCCCTGCCACCTCCCCAGTGACTCAGTGCCACCTGCAGTGCCACTAGACTTGTGTTCCTTGCAAAAAGTCAGACCAGCCTCTGAAGGTTCAGAAGGCACTGACTGAGTCTGTCTGGGCTTCTCTTACCTGCACAAACCTCCCTGGGGCTGCAAACCTGAGCTGGTCATCTCCTGTGAGCAGGGATTCTCATAGACTTTCCAGATATTTCTCCAGCTTGTCCAAACCTTCCTAGACTGGAAGACAAGTCCAGTTTCAGCCAACTTAAGTCTTTGTGAAAGGCTGTTTCAGCCAGTTTTTATATTACCCAACCCCATGTTGAGCTAAATAAAAAAAAGATACGATGAATATAAACCTAAATGAAGAGAGCAAAATACAGTGTTTATTATCCTAAAACATACAATGAGAGTTGAGCTGTAGCCATCGGTCAGGGAGGCTTTTCCACCCTCAAAAATCCCCCAAAACCTAGATGTTAACATGTCTTTATAGTCTCCTGTCTCCATAGCAGAGAGAAGCTCCATGGTCAGACCAAGCAGTCGGAACTGGCTGCCTTCCTTCAGTTAGTCAATGTTTTATTACAACATCCAGCTCTGCAGCTGCTCTGGAAGAAGTGTGAGCAAACTTCCCTTCCCAAGGCCTGGCAGTGACACACATCCAGTCTCCTGCTGAGCTCAGCTGGATCTGCAGCCACTTCCACTCTGCCTTGCCTACAGCCCCAACTCCGTGGGCTCCTGCTGGGAGCACCCAGACCAGAAGGTTCTGTAAATGCCCACCAGTGGTCCCTCCCCAAGGCAACATCTGGCAAAAACAAGGATCGCTCTTAACCTCAGCCTTGCCCAGCACCCCCAGTGATGTTATTTCGATCCCTTTGGAGGACCACAACCCCCTACTCCAGCACTGAGCCCCACAGTAACTCTGTTTGCTTCTGCTTGTGCAACAGTGTGGGCTGCTGGTGGGAAACATCAGCCCAAGTGCCATTGCCAAAGTGGAATATGGCTGCAATAGAGCTGATCCTTCCCTAAATGAGGATTTTCAGAGCTTCCCTCAGCGTTGCCATGGGAGGGAGCAGAGAACAAGGGGAGAGCTGCAGAGCGCCAAGAAGAACCTTCTGCAAGAGGGCTGGGGCTCGCCCAAAGCCCTGATGAGGTCTTCTGTCACTTCGTTAAGCTAATTGTCAACATCATGCCTGAGCAAAACAATTTAAATTCAGCTCCTACAGTGTAGTGACAGAGTTCATTGACCAAAAAAAAAGAAAAAAAAAAAGAAAAAAATCTCACAGAAAAAAAAAAGTCATTGACAACAGATTAAAGTCAACTCGCCATAGATAAAAAAGTAAATAAATAAATAAATAATGCTCATAATTTCCTGTCATAATAGCCCTCCCAGACCTGTGCTTGGTTTGTAAGAATTCATCTTTAATCTTTTTTACTCTCTTCTATAAATCCAATATGTACTTAATAAAAAATATGAAATATGTCCTGTGGTGCAGATCTAAAGGCTGGGATAGAGATTGTCTGGGTGAGGGAGTTTATCTTTTCGGTAAAACTGCAATTGATTTAGATTCTTGACAGCTGTGAAAAATATAAATTTTCAACAAAGGCAAAAATAAAATCTCCCTCTCCAGCTGCCTCAGGGTTCTCCAATGCCAGAACAATTTAGCCAGACTTTATTGAAGGCACATCCTGCTGGAATTTCACCAATACTCCTGCCACTGGGAAACTAACTCTGGAATTATCTTTGGGATAGAGACCCCGCCAAAACATACCAGGGTACTCTCGGGGTGTAAATAGTTCCACCTGGGTAGAGAATTAGAACATTTATTGTATATATAGAGAGAGTGGGATACAAGGAACTTGGGAATATTGTGGGGCTGCAGACTGGTAGGTCTGTATATAATTAATTGGGAATGTGGAGACCCAGTGTAAGGAGCAGCTCAGTGCTGTGGAAAGGATGTGCAGATGTTACATGTGACATAATAGACATGATGCTGCAGCATGATGTATTTTATTCCCTCTTTTGTGTATGTATTTAAATTTTCTGTTCTTTTTTTAATGCTGGATATTTATTTGTACGTGCCCATGGGACTCCTCTCCACCACGTGCCAGTGCTCAAAGGGGAAATGTTTTCTCTCCTGCTATTTACATGAGTGTCCCTTCAGGACATGCAAAGTGCTCCTTCCTCTTGCTGCAGCACTGATAACATTTCATCTGGAGTGGTGTTTGTGTTTGGATACTGTTCCTAGAGGAAAACATGAGGCAACTGGGAAAATCAAAGGAGAACCAGTCAGGGAGGTCTAGAAAAAAGGCTGAGCTACAAGGAAAGGTTGAAGGGATTACAGTTATTCAGATGGAAGGAAAAGAGCCTGAAGTGGGGATGATGACAATCTCATAAAAGCTGATGAAAGGGGAGGAGAATCTTCTGTTCTTCATATCCGTGCGAGGCAGGCCTTGAAGTCATGAACTCAAATTGCCAAGAAATCAATTCCGATTAGATGTGAGTGAAATCCTCGCAGAATAAGGATACCGAGTGCTGACACTGATTGCTGGGGCAGTCACATGTCAGGGGTTGTAAAGAGGTGTTAGGCCAGGCTGTGTGAGGGATCCTATCGATCTAACTGGTTCTATGTTGTTTGAGGATGGAATTTAGATGATTTCTTAAGATCTTCATGGTCTTATTTTTGTCTAATTTCATGGTTATTACAACCAAGTCTCCAGGCAGATGAGAATGAAGAGTCTGTTGTGCATCAGAACCCGGTGATCTCATCTTCCCTTTACTACAGTCACTGATAAAGTCCCTCCTGCCAAAACCTTTTCTCTCCTCCCTGTCACTAAATTATTAGTATACCATGTCCAGGATTTATATTCCCACTACAAAGTCTCCTCTTCTCATGGTAGGCAATATACAGCTTTAAATAAAAGGCTTAAAAAAGTTGAGGTCAAAAAGTTAAATAAAGAAAAAATGAAGTATATCTTAAATCCAAATGTACAACTAACTGAGCTAAAAATACAATTCATATGATTAATTCAATGTACTGTAGAGCCTCAGTAATTTACCATTTGCTTATTTACACATCCCATAATTCATACAACAAAAACCCCGCAGTTAGTTTTCTTTGCAAACATTTAACAACCATGCAGTTCTTTTAGAATTATCACTTTCCAGGATTTCATATTTTTTGACACATTAGACTTATGCATATTCATCAGACTGCTCAGCTCAGCTCAAACCAGGCTTGGCTGAGTATATGAACAGAGTTTCTGACAGGTAATTCAGAGCTGTCTGCACAACACCCTGCAAAAACTGCTCCAGCCTTGGGTGTTCCCTGTTATCTTTGTCCAGCCCTTAGTCTGCAAATATTGGTGCAACCTTCTGCAATTTTCTGGGTGTTTCAGACATTAATAGGCTTCTCTCATATCTTTACCCTGGGCAATAATATACAGAGAGTGCTCCTGGTATGTTCTGTTTGACTCCTGGTATCAAATATGTTGCTTACACTTATCTGAGCAGAATTGCACTCTTTAAGCACGTGAAATTGTTTGAAATTGCATAGCAGGAAGTAATTTCATGCAGGATTTTCCTCGAAGTGGACAAAAATCCAAATTGAGAATATTCAGTTGAAAGACCCGATTGTCCCTATGGTTTAGGTTTAGGATGCTGGGCTTTGTCTCATGATTCCTCATCCTTAGAGCCCCAGATCAAGGGTGGGATTAAACCTCTCTGTGCAGGCAATGAGCCTGATTGTGCAAAAGGTTGTTTGGCCATAGAAGACCTGATGAACTGCCAGTGGATCTGCCCTTAGGATTGTGTTGTGAGGAAGACAAGGCAAGCCTAGAAGCTGTTTTCTTTTGCCCTTGCAGGTGGCATTGTGCTGAACCCCTCCTTCTATGGGATCCCTGGCCACACGCACACGATGATCCATGAAATCGGGCACAGCCTGGGGCTCTATCACGTCTTCCGGGGCATCTCCGAGATCCTCTCCTGCAGCGACCCGTGCATGGAAACAGAGCCCTCCTTCGAGACGGGGGACCTCTGCAGTGACACCAACCCTGCTCCCAAGCACAAGCTCTGTGGGGATCCTGGGCCTGGCAATGACACCTGTGGTTTCCACAGTTTCCTAAACACGCCATTCAGTAACTTCATGAGCTACGCAGGTACTGGGGGCTCCTTGGCTTGTTGCGGGTGTTTGTGGTTGGGCAAGAACAAAGAATTGCAGCATTTCCTCTGATTCCTACAGTCCCTTCCATGCAGAGCTTTATGCTAAAGTGTGTCCATAAGTCTAGGACAGGCTTGATGAGGGATCAGACTTGCTGGCCTCAGGAATCCCTTCCAGTTCTTTCCTTTTTTCCCAGTTTTCCCCACGTTCGCATAGTTTCATATGAAGACCAGGCAGAAGGTTTGGGGGAGGGAAGAAATGAGATAAGCATTAAGAAAACAGCTTCTGAAGGCTCTACAGCAAATCTGACACCCTATTTCCCTGGGATCTGGCTGCCTCTTCTGTGAGGTCTTCCTTGAAAAATCCAGCTTCAGAGAATGTTTACCCTCTCCCAAGGACATACGGACTGTCAGATGAGTATTGACACCACCAAGGCTGTAGTTTGAGTCTGTGATAGATGGACAACTGATGAGACACTGCTCATGTCTCCAGGTGCCTGTTGAATGCCATGTTTAGATTTGATTTGGAGTCACTGTGATTCAACCAGAATCACCCACATCTGAATTTCATCATTACAGTGCAAATAGTGGGATTCTGCCTGGTCTACCAGTGTGCTGTGCTGGTTTGTACTGGGAATGCAACTACAAAGGCTCTTTATAAAAGTGGTAAAACCACACCTGAAGAGGAATAAGCCCTTTAAGGAAAAGCTGATGTTGTGGCTATACCTGTGCAGGTGTCTGCAGGCACATCTGTGCAGCCCAGAGTGTGCAACAAGGAGGGCATGGGCTCCTGTGACCCTGACCCATCAGCTGAGGCTGGGGTTGGGTCCTTGCTGCACCTCTCCAAGTTCAAGGGGAGCTGAAGAATCCTCTGTTATTTTCCAGAGAGAACAGGGGATACCTTGACTCGTATTTCCCTTTATTTTGAGTCAAAGGGCTGTGACAGTGAGCTGACAGCATCAACAACACTTTAAAGGCAGCCAATACACTCACAGACACTGAAGGGCACCTTTATGCTGCAGGCAAAAACACAGATTGCCCACTCAAAAGGTCACAGGAGTGCTTATTCTGTAATAAAACTGTAGAGAAGCAAAGTGTTTAATGTCATCTGGGGCACGGATTGAAATGATTTATAACAGAAATGCTTTTATGCCCTTTGTGGCACCAGCCAAAAGTGATTCTTAGTATTCTCTTTATTTTTCTATTTGTTTAGAGGGTGTTTTCAGGGACAAACACACTGAATCAGCTCCTCGGCGTGCTCTGTGTCATGGTGCCTGTGGCAGGGCAGGGATCCTGCCTGCCTGATACAGCCTCCTGTACCATCCCACAGCTAAGCCAGGGCCATTTCAGTCAACACTGTCCCTCCACCCAGTGTGCTGTGGGGGTGTGAGGAGGGGTGGAGCATCCTTGTTTCAAACCCTGAGCTCTGTCCTTCCAAAGGGAACTTGCCAATCGACTTGGAAGCTGAGCCAGAGGCAGACCACAGAGCAACCTCTCTGCCCCTGGGGGCTCCATGTGTGCTGGTGTTCTGAGCTGAAACCCTTTTATTTTCCTTGAAAAACTAAGTGAACCGATATGATAGGTATCTCTGGAGCTCAGGCATGAATCTGTTTGCTTTTCTGTTGTTGCCAGTGCAGTAAAATATATCAGGATATCAAATTGCTGTCGAAATACCTTGGAAACACGTAGGTTGAGGTCATGCAGCTCTAAGAGTTGCCTTTCTTTCCATTTTGCTGCTCATGTGCGGCTCCATCATATTTTGTTTGTTTGTCTGTCCCTGTCTAACATCCATCTGTCCAGTTGCCCCCAGCTCTGAGCAAAGCACTGACTTAATGGGTTACTTTTATTTCCCTGGAATAACAAGTTACGATGTCCAGAAGATTAAGTAGTGTGAGAAATAGGACTTGTAAATTATTTTTACAAGTCCAAATATCCGTGCTGTTCCCAAATAAAAGATAAGTTGGTCTTTTAGACGACTTTCTATGAAATCATTAAGAATTCTCTCTCTGAATTCTGTTGGAATAGTCATCCCAGCAAAGTATTGAATTTCTCTAATTATTACTTTATCTGAGGATCTTGAGACTTGCTTGATATTGAGTGAAACACCTTTCTCCCTCTCCTTCCTCCCCCTCCCCCAGGACACAGCCCGTGCTGATGTTTAAACAGATTGAGAATGCAGGTCATCTTTCTCCTGTGCCATTGTCTCACTGCTTTGTCCTATATATATTTTATTGTTCATTTATGATGGCTATTAAGGGCCTTTGTCTCCTTCTGTGCTTCCGTGAAGAATATTTATGGCTTTTACAACGTGCTCAGGGGTAGACCATCGATAATTATTGAGGAAACCCAGAGATGTCATATTAAAGCAGCTTTTTGCATACCCACAGGGATTTGGAGATATTATCAAGCAGGAGGTGTCTGTCTCTCTGCTGGGCATGTTTGCTGAGAGGAGGGTCCCTGCTCAGTGGAACTGGGAGAGATGCAGAACATGTGAACTGGTGTGTCCTTACTGCAGGGGGGCTGCATTTGGGGAAGGATCCCAACTGGAGCTCTCTCCTTAGGCTTGCATCTCTGGGAAGATGTGGGCAGGTTTTAAATTACCCAGCAAATCCACACTTCTTAGTAGCACTGACTTGAAAACATCAGAGCATCCAGTGATGCTGGTACAACACTGAAGTGCCTGAGCAGCCTTTGGTGTCCTGCATCTTGCCAGAGGAGTGCAGGACGTGACCTGTGCAGAACTGTCATTGTGTGTGTCCCAGCAGCGTGCACAGGTCCCAGCTGGGACAGAGCTGGGCTGGGCTGGGAACTCTGCAGGCACATGTGAAGAAACACTCTGTGTTTTCAAGAGCTTTTCATCTGATGGGAAGAGTACCAGAAAAAATGGTTAAAGTGCTAACACCAAGTTCCTCAGCGTAGCTTTTCTGGGTGACTTTGCACAACATATTTATTCCCTCTGTGATCTGCACAATAGAGAAACAGCAATTTTCTACTTCTCTGGGGCATTGTAGTTGTAAAGTTGTATGGTGTTCAGAGGGCACTCAATGTGTCCTTGTTGCCAAATCATGTCTGAGGAAAACAAGATGAAATGAGAAATGGGTATTTATGGGAAATCATCCAGCACAGTTATTTCTTCATTTTGAATGAAACAGAAATGTAGAATATCAAAAAATATTTGTGAAAAGTTCAGAAAGGGATTAGAATCATAGTGGTAATTGGGGAGAGTCTTCACAGGATTAGAGTTCACAGAATTAATGAATATTCTGGGTTGGAAGGGACCCACAAGGATCTTCAAGTGAATGGCCCATACTGGGATTGAACCCACAGCCTTGGCATTATTAGCACCAGGCTCCAACCAGCTGAGCTAATCTCAGGGCCAGTTATGTAACTGCACTAAACATTGACATTTTTAATCAGTGTTTGCAATGATATTTTAAACTGATCTTTCAGAAAATTTTTATTTGCTCATTAGAAAATTTAAGAGCTTGAAAAATTATGTATTTTCAAAGTTCTGTGGTGTTTTAATCTAAGAAATCCGACAAAGCCTGTTGCCCACAGCTTGTATGAATCCCAGTCAGTGCTTTATCCTAACACCAGTCATGCTTTGCCCTTTCATCTTTTCTCAGAGATATTCTTTTAAACAGGAAATTCTTTTCAATTCAGAGGTCCACTGGTAGCCCCAATTCTAACCAGAAGGTGCTGTCACGAGGCTTTCTGTTTCTTCACCTCCATGTGCCTCTGTCTCATCTAGGGATGCTCTCCAGGTGCTTCAGGTGTATCCGGGTCAGGGGGAGGGAACATTTATCCATCTTTTTTTTTCCTTTTTAACCTTTGTTTCCTTCCCCCTGCCTCCACAAGTGATGGCTGTGCTAATTTCTTCACAGACCATTAACTTTTGAGTTCTGTGAGAGCCCATCCCGGCCCTTGCTCCCCAGGTCGTAATTCTTTCTCCTGCTCCCACCTCGTGTCCCACGTGGCTGATGTGGCTTGTGTTTTAATTCCAGACGATGACTGCACTGACTCCTTCACACCCAACCAGGTGGCCAGGATGCACTGCTACCTGGACCTCGTCTACCAGAGCTGGCAGCCCACCAAGAAACCGGCTCCTGTTGCGATTGCCCCCCAGATTGTGGCTCGGACCTCCTCCTCTGTCACCCTGGAGTGGTTTCCACCCATCGACGGCCACTTCTTTGAAAGGTGATCACTCACTGCTCTGTACTCTCGTGCTGAATGTGAGGGGAAAGGGAGGAACAGGGACCCTGCTCTGGGATCGCAGCTTGGTCATGTGCTGTGCTCAGTCTTAAGGCTCTTTCCTAAATTGGTTCACACTGAGGAGGTTATTGATCTGTTTCTGCTCTTCCTTTCTCAGCCTGTAGCACTCAGTTGAAGGCCATTGATTTGCCATGTAAAGGGCAAATCTTTCTCCATATGTTACGGGAGGAATTTTCAATCAAAGATTCCAACCCTGTGATTCCTGCTGTTATTGCTGCTCACAAACATCTACAGGCTTTGGCTCTGCCTACATGTTCCCCCTCCTCTTCTTGCACGTTTCCTTTGCAAGGACAGAGTGGGTCTTGTTTCTACTCCCGTGACACACAGAGCTCACGGGCACTGGAGTGTCACAGGGCAAGGAGGTGGCTGGATTGGGGACAGGGACAAAGGGTCCCTCCTTCCCTGAGCTGGGAGTCTCAGATGGGAATTGTGCAAGGCAAAGTCAAAGACCCAAACCCTGAATATGATGAGTGTCATCTCGTAGGTCAGAGTAGGGGGAGGTGTGTTTGGGTCTTACAGACACACAGTATATGACACCAATAATGAAAAATCAGGTGGGTGTATGGCTCTGGACAGGAGTTGGACCACAGTGCAGCCCCCAGCCAGAGCAGCTCTTCCCCAGGATGACCTGAGCAACTGTGCAGTTCGTCTAAATACTCTTACACAGCCCTTGGATGAGCTGCAGGAGCTATGGGAGTCCTGGCAGAGAACCTCCTCAGTGACTGACCTTCTCACATTACCATTAGCTCACCTTCTCTGTTTGCATTTCTTCTCCACCTTTTGCTTTGTTGTTTTATAGCGAGCAAACTTGGAGTGTCCTTCAGGGCCGCAGCAGTTCGTAGCACAGGAGCCCAAATTTACAAGCGTATTAACACCCAAAGAGCTGCCTCAGCACTGCTGCTTGTCTGGGAGAGCACCTTGAAAGCCACTGCCTCCAGCAGGGCTGAAACTCCTTCCAGCACTGCCAGCACACCCTGGCCTTTTCAATGCCCAGCTCACACTTTATCCCATGAGCAGAGAGCTGTTGTTTTCTGCTCAGATGAGATTTTCCACCTTTATTGCAGATTAATAGGGGGAGGGTAATCAAACCCTATTAGGAATCGATAAAGAGAGGTCTTGTGCTCTGAACAGTGTTTGCTTCAATTGCAGTTTTGTGACTGAAGCCTTTTATTCCCGACCTGTGAAAAGGACTTTTGTGAAGTTCTGAAAATTAATTCAGAATTTTTTAGCCCGTAATCATTTTTAGGCAAATTAAATTTCTCCAATTTAGTTTAGATTTCAGAAGATGCTTATTGTGTGTTAAATAAATGCCATCTGCCACTTAAAAACACATTGATGCAGAGTTAATTGTTATGTAACTAAATATGCCTTTATTACATATTTCTTATAACTCAATCAATATGTTCTTAATAACCCCTAGTTACTTGCTTCTTAAATAACACACAGTGGATAGCCTGCTAAATCTAAAATTTCATAACAGAGTTATCATATGTTAAATAAAGAGTGATTTTCCAGGAAAAAAAACCACTCCTTTGGGCTTTCAAATCTGTGTGCTCAGTATTACTGAAGAGATTTAAAGAGACAGCCTCAAATACTTGGAGTCCAGTTCCTTGTGAAAATGAGATTCCCAGTGCTGACAGATATAGAAATGTTGCCGTGACCATTTAAAAATGTCACTGAAATGTATAAATGATCCTGTCTCAAACAAGCCCAAATTCTTGATCTGTTAATCAAAACAAGGATGACAGTATTATTGTAGTGACTAATCCTGGAAAAGCTCACGTGCTGAACTTCCAGGTCTGTTGTGTCCAGCTCTGCTCGGTTAGAGACACATGCCTGTATCAATTTGTGAAATTGGGTCACTGTGCAAGACAAGTAGGAGGTAAAATTGGCCAAGTATAATCTTATCTGTGTGTGGGAATACTGTAAATCTTTGCAGATATTTTTACACAAAGTGCACACCATGGCCCAAATTTTACTTGCCTCACTTGAATGAATAAACTCATTCACTTCAATGGGACTATTCATGTAAAAAACAGAAGACTGATACTCAACTGCTGAGTGCCTTGGGCCTGGTTTCTAATGCACAGAGGCCCCTGCCTTGCTGTTTTGACAGTGTAAAAGGGCCTTCAAAGCATGACTGGCTCTGGCTACATTAGCAAGTATTGTGGCCCAATATAAGTAGATCCCCATTGCCAAACAGGGGTTAATGAAGACGTGACGTCAACACTGGGGGGGCTCTGGGGGCGTCCCTGGTGCCCCATGGCACCTGCACTGGGAGCACCTCAGGTGTGCTCCTGGAGCACATCTCCACTGCGGTTTCTCCAAAACTGGTCCAGCTCCCCTGCTCCAGGACCGATCCCAGAGCTTTAAGTGGGGAAGGGGAGGAGTTCCACTTCAACAGCTCGCTCCTGATCCGAGCTGCAATGCTACTGTAGGCATAACTCAAGTTCCTTTTATGTCTCTTTTATTCTCCAGAGCTGTGCACAGGCAGTGACCTCTGCTTAATGAAAGTCAGGGAGAGAAAATTTAGCCTTCTGTTTAAAAATGTAGCGCTGGGCTGGCTGTGTCTGTGTGTGAGGTCCTGAGGGGTCTGTGGTTGGAGGGAGATGAAGCCTGGAAGGAAAGACCATGTGCTTCTTCCCTGCTTAGACACAGCTCTGTCACAGATGCCTCAGCAGTGGGTGCTTTTCTCATAGAGTCTCCTGTTAATTATGTGGATTTGGGACAGGGAGCAATGTTACCTCATAATTCCTCTAAATTTGGGGTTGGCCATCCTGTGTTCTCACACCTTGGCAAGGGTGGATGCATGAGCTGTGCACAGCAGTAAGATCTTCTTCCTGACAGAGCCTCTGTAACTTTTTAGAATGTTCAATTGATGTTTGCTCTTTCCCTCTGGAGAGTCATTTACCTCCACATAGATTTATCAACATGCTTTGACCCTCAACTCCAGCAGCTGGTTGAGCTTCCAAACACCTCTAATAATCAAATAGATCAAGAACCAGCATTTCTTCTTGTAGCTACTGCACACAGGATTGGAATACTTACCGTTCTCCATCCTCCCTTTCAAAAAAAGCTTGAAAAAAATCTTGCATGCACATATAATAATATGTAATAATAAAATAATAACAGAGCCAACAAAACAAGTGAAAACAAGTGAGAAAAAGAGAAGCCTCTTCATTTCCTGACTGCATCCATTAGATGTGTTCATCCATTGAGTGTTCTCCTGTTTGATATGCACGGGCAGATGTAAACAGTTATTGTAAAAGGGCTCAGCAGCAAATTCTGCTTGGGCAGAAAACTTTGAATGCGTCTGCTCTTCCAAGTTTTCATTGAGGTGACTGCATTCATTTCCATGGATGCGATGCTATCTCATTCTTAGCAAGCAAATATTTTGGTCAGTGTGGTGTCCCAGATCGAGATGGCTGGGCTTGATAATCACCCGCTTAAACCTTCATGGAAAGTTTCAGTGCCTTAGAAGGGAGAGCACCAATTCTGAATTTCAACGAAGCACCTACAATTTAGTTCGAAAACAGGCACTCTTTTACCCGAAGGAATTATAGATTTTTAGTGGTTTTGAGTTGCCCACTGAACTGGTGCTGGCCCTGAAGGAAATTGTCTGTTTTTCACTAGTAATCTTTAGATTTTGAATCCACTTCACTGAAATATCATGCTGTAGGAATGAATTCCTCCTGTGCTCTGAACTTCACAAGCTGGAATTTCCCCAGGACTTGGCCTATTAGAAAACAGAGAAGTCTAGATTTTCCATTACCCTGCACTTTGGGGAGTCATGTGCCCTGGTGTATAAGGTGGCAGATATGCTATCATTCCTAATTAATAGTATTTTGAACCAATTTATGCCCATTTTTCCTTGTTGTCTATGGCTACATAAGGTATAAGGATCTGGCTTAGAATTTCATAAGCCTGTAAATGCGATTCCGTAATTAGGTTTGACATTCATGGCTGTTTGTAAGATTTGTGTGCAAGAGTCTGAGGACCAAAAGCTTTAACCCAGGAGTCATCCCCTGTGTAAGTCCTTTCAGCCAGTGGAGTTACATCAGGGTTGAGTCTGGCTCCCAAATTGGAAAAGTAAAAAGAGAAAGTTTGCTCAGAGCCTTCCCCACATGATGCTCCTTGTGATTTCTCTTACCTCCAAGTCCTCACTGGTAAAAGGAAATGTTTGTCCATAAGCCTACAGTTTTTTCCACCATGGCAGCCTGGGATGAAATTGTATAGCTGCTAATTTGAGTGAAAAGAAGTCCTAATTGTGGAAACTTGGCTTTCAGAGCCCTGTTCTCATCCAGGACCAAGTGCTAATGCAGGAGACTCCTCATAGAGAAACTGAAAGATTATTGTTGCAGGGACTTCGATCCTGACTGGTGGTGGATGTGTCTGCAAAGCAACCACACCACAATAATTCTACATCTTGATTTCTCTGTTTCTTTTATTCTGGCTTCTTGATTTATTTTGGGTTTTTTGCTTGTATTATTCAGGTAAGCTGAGTTAAACACTTAAAACACTGCTAAATAGGCAGATGAGGAATGAAATAAGGAGGCAGTGTCATGCCAATAGTGCAGGTGGGTGAAGTGAGACATGGAGAAAAGACAGAGACAACATGCCCAAAATTTTTCATTACAAGTGTTACAGATCACACAAGGAAGGCACCTTTGCCTCCCTCCTCTTTATTCTACCCCATTGCCATGTTTTATTCTTCAGATGTTTTCAGCAGGTTCGTCCCTTTCTGCTCTGCCTGCAAGTTCAGCCATTCCCTGTCTCTTTGTGGGGGTGGCTGAGGGCCACACTGAAGTGGGTATGAGTTTTACCAATGACTTATTTCCAAGTTCCCATCATTGACAATCCCTGCTGCTACCTAATGAAGCCAGTTGACTCTCAGATAGATCCCTGTCAACAGATGGGAGATGCTAAGCTGTGGAGCAGCTCAGTGTGTGCCATCCCCACCACTGAACGGAAAGGCGATGGCACGGTTGGGGAGGGCTGGGAGAGTAAATTTACAGTCCTGGTATCCTCATTGAGCACCCAAAATAACTTCTGCCTGAGGATCACAGTGCCCTCTTCAAAGAAGTGCTGAAATAAATCATGCACTGGTGGTTATGATGGCAAAAAATTTTGCATAGCTGATTATACTAGTTGATATAAATTATTATAGTAGTTGCCTCAATCCATACTTACTCGGGTAGCGTAGAGAGTACATGGTGTCACACACAAGTTGTTTGCCTAATGCTTCTGTCCTTTCCTAGGTGCTTTTGATCATTAAGATAATTAATTTTTAACTTTCCTTTTTTAGCAGGAAGTGTTACTTAGAGCAGAATAATGAATTCAGAATAATAAGCAGATTTCTGGGGTGAATAACCACACATGCCGGGTCAGACAAGGTTTCCAAATTTTGTGATTCTGGTTTCCCCTGCAAAAAAGAATTAAAGGCATATTCTATTCCATATGTTTATAACCCACCCTTGGAATGATCAGGGCTGTAAGCCACCTTCAAGACAGGTCCTCACATACTTAGCAAAGCTGTGCTTCACAGAGCAGCTCTGTCTGATGGTTTCAGGGCGTGGGACTTCACCCTTCCCTCTAACCATCAGAATGCCCAAAGCCTTCACAATCTTAAAGGTACTACAAGTTCAAGCAATAAATAAATCCACGATGGGAGCAGAAATAGATCTGGAAACTCCTGAGGCCAGTTTCCCTGCTCTAACCACTAAGCAGCACCTCTTTTCTTTTGTCAGGGTTTGATCCAGTGTAGTGGGGGAAAAAAGCGAGAAAAAATATAGGTGACTGTGATTTCCCAGGTTGCTGTCATTTTGTGTTGGGTGGAGGGCTCACAAATGCTGTCTGCACGGGCTCTTAGCAGAAGGTCAGCATCAGAAAACACTCTTGTCAGTGCCTTGAGAAAAAGAGGGTTAAGTGGACCTGAATTCTAAGTCTTATTGCTTTTAATATAGTTGAATAAGCAGCTCATTCAGCTGTTACTAAGTTGGTGTGTTTTCCTGTTTTCCTGGCCTCCTAGAGAAGTGGGATCAGCATGTGATCTGTGTGCGGAAGGAAGAGTCCTGGTGCAATACGCCTTCAGCGCCTCTTCTCCCATGCCCTGCGATCCCTCGGGGCACTGGAGCCCACGGGAGGCAGAAGGTGAGTCACAGGGCTGGGGGCAAGGACATGGTGGGGGACAGAGACCAAAGTCCCAGCAGAGCCACAAAGACAGTGGGAAAATCTGGGTGAGAGTGTCTGATTATACCTACGTGTAAAGTGAACAAAACTAGAGGACAGAGAAACACCCTGAAGTAAAGCCGTGGCTGAAATACCTGTGTTTTGGCCCCCGGGTCCTGCCCCTGCCCATGAATTAAAACGAATTCCAAGAGCTGAACATGAATTTCACAAAGCAGCAGAGTGCCAAGAAATGCTGACCATTCACATCTGCCAGACGAATTCCTCAGGGGAGCTGTTTACTCCCTCTACTCCAACTCCAAAAGTGAAGAATTGTTATTTTTTGGGGCCTGATTTCTGCTGCCTTTGCTTGTGGTGATTAGCAGTGGGCTGCAGCAGCAGCAGCCAGGCTGGAAGGAGGTTGCCCTTTGGGCAAGCACTCTGCAGCAGGAATGCAGGTGACTACGTCAAGCCCTCCCTAGTTCAGGGTGTTTTGCAAGTCATTCTTAATGCCTCTCTCAGAGCGTGTTGGAGGGAGAATGGTCTGCAGGGCTGGTTGTACAGTGCCATTAGATCCCCACCATTAACTCTCCTCCACGTGTACCTTCCGCTCCGTAAGTAGGTGGATGTGGTGGAGCATATTTAAGATTATGCCAGGCAGAGGTCAGTCCTCACAAATCACCATTGGGAAAGAGCAGAGTATTATTTCAATCTGTCCCTCACGAGCTGTTCCTTTGGGAGCAGCACATTCCTGCAAGCACACAGGTGGGCTCAGTGAGCCCCAAGGCCAGCCCCTGGATTTTGCAAAGTCATTATACAAATACCTCCTTCCCTTAAGGGTTCCTTTGTCTTGCAGCTAGAGTTATTCTGCAAGGAAGACTACTTGTGATAATATGGTGATACATTCAGTGCTGGCACCCAGGAGCCCTCCCTTGTCCTAAGGTCAGCACATGCAGAGAGCTGCATCCCCACTGCTTGATGGGACAAGTGTTCTCTGCCCCACACCCCCATGTCCCAGGGTGGGGGCCCAGCAGACATTGTGTTTTACTCCAACTCACCCCCCAAGTTTGGAATAAGTTTCCCAAAGAAGCTGTGGCTGCCCCATCCCTGGAAGTGTCCAGGGCCAGGTTGGACGGGGCTTGGAGCAACATGGACTAGTGCAAAATGTCCCTGCCCATGGCAGGGGGTGGAATCAAATGAGCTTCAAGGTCCCTCCCAACCCAAACCAGTCTGTAATTCCATGACATCCAAGGCCAAGGCTGCTGGGCACAGCCCAGAGCACACCTGCCCCTGGAGTGGGTGCTGCATCCTGGGAAGCAGCTCCCTGGCTGTGAGTGTGACTGGATTATCCAGTCCGCAGCATTAGCAAGGTTTGGATGGCTTGCCATAGGAGTTCAGAGTGGAAGGCGGAATTTCCACTTAGCCAAGCATTACAAGACTTTGAAACTTGGTTTAATTTGGAACAAAACCTGAAACTTTTGAAATTCCCCATGGAGGAAAATTAAAAGCAAAAAGTGTTTGAGGCTGGCCAAAATGTTTTGTTTAGCTCATAGAATTCCTCTTTCGTGAACTTTGGTTTAATTATGGCATTTGAAAATATACCCTTTTAGTATAGAATCTAGGGCAAAAGTAACTTTGAATATCAAAATGGAAAGTGTTTCAAGGTGCAAAAGTAAATAGATTTCATCCAAAAATGTCGAAACACAATGTTCCAACAGTGTTAGAACTTTCATGCTATTTTCTCTTCCAGAATAAAATTTTGGCCAAATAAACCCAATTTGTGAAGTGATTTGATTTTGAAAAGACTCCATATTCCATTGAAATGTGCAATTCCATCAAAATTTCTCCAATGAGCTTTGAACTGAAACCTTCTAGATCTCACACGTCTTGCCAGTGGCGTCATTCCTAGAGAAACTAAGCCACTCTAAGATTTATTACTCAGCGGCATTTTGCATTTAATTTCCTCTCCTTGCAGTGTGTGCCTGCATGTTCTTAACTATGAAGGGTGCAGTCTGATCCTTATCTGTCTCATTCAATTGCTGTTGTGTCATTGCTCTGGAAAAAAAAAAAGTTTGGGAATCCTGTCCTCTGGTTGAGTTGTCTCCACTTTAGGGCAGAAAATGCACCGAGTGGTTGTTGCTCCGTGATTTCCTGTCGTCACTGCCACACTCCCTGACATTCAGGATCTCTGCAGATTCGCACTTGGTCTGAGCTACAAATAGCACAGTTAGATCATTGTCTGGCTTCTTTAATTGTCTATCTATGAGTGCTGAAGCCTGCAAGCTTTAAATTCACTTCCTGCAGGCGTTCACGTGTGTAAATCTCCACTGCTTGGATGTTCATGGAAAGTGAAGACAAAAGAGGCCTAATCAGGGCCAAAATGAACTCATTTTGACATCTGCGACGACACTCATGGAAAATGTTGTGTAGGAGTCATCCAGCTTCTGACCAGAAAACCACATTCCTCAAGTGCCTCTGAAGCCACTCTGAACCTGGTTGGTCTGATCTCATTTTCCTGAGGGCTCACAGCAGGTAGCTGACCCCAGCAGTGCTCTGGGTCCTTCCTAGTGCCCTGCTGATGCCTCGGCATGGGGGGATCCAACCCCCAGACCAAGGTATTTTGTGGTTCTTGCTCAGCCAGTTGTCACTCTTGCAAGAGGGGCTGTTTGCTCCCTGGCAGTGGTGGTGGGAAGGCACTGGAGATCCAGCAGTTCTGATTTACTCCTTACCTTCCCCACAGAGAGACAGAAAGCTCTGACCCACCTGGATTCTCACCAGCAACACCTGCTGGATAAACAAACCTCCACGACTCTATCAAAGAGGGGTTTTATATAAGAAAGGTGATTTTGCCTCAAGCCCACTAAGTACCTTTGGTTGCTGTGCAATATATGCATTGATCAGTCAGTTCCTCCTGCCTGGCTCACTACTGACTGAGGCAAGTGTGAGGATATAACTAAAACTGCTGCTGCCTTGGGCTGCTCTAGTGCCCTGCCTTTTTCAGGGGCCAGTATTTCACTCGAGAGCAATTCATTCTGTATTTGCAAGGGGAAATGTCTCAGCTGGACCTTGGAGTCCCACAGGATGGTTCCTTTGTCTTTACCACCTCAGAGATGTGGCAGGTGAGCTGCAGTTGTGGCAGCAGCTCCATCCTGAGCCACTGCTGGTCCCAGCTGGCCTCCTGGGCTCTGTCCACTTGCCAGGGCAGGGGAGGGACATTTGCATGATGAAGGATTGACACACCAGGCTGTGGCTGTGGACAACATTTTGGGGACAGACCCACCCCCAGCCTGCCACCCCTGCTCTCTAACCAGGAGATGGGATTTGGCTTCCCCTCACAAACCTCACATTCCTGTTTTGTGTTATGCAACATGGGATGTTTCTATGACTGATCTGGCTGACTATCTCGTAATCCAAAGGATTTTCAGAACCTGAGTGCAGAGGGAAAGAATAACTTCTACACCATTTCTTTTTGTACACAAATATTTGTAACTTTCAGAGTATTTACCTATCTCTAGAAATCCAGTTACACGAAATAAGGTTTCTTCCACAATTAAATTGATGTTTCTTACCCAGGTCTAAATGTTTAAGAAGAGTCTTTTTATCTCAACTTCATTGAGGTTTTTAGACTACATGAATGACTACAATCTGGCTCCCATTTCGGGGTAATGATATGCACTGAGCTCCCTGGAGGCTGAGTCCAATTCATGGATCTCCAGGGATTCACACTCTGATCTACCAGAACGTGTAGCTTTGTTTGGCATTTAAGTCTTACAGAGGCCTTGAACTGACAGAGGTGAATTTGCAGGATCCCAAGTGGACACCACTGTTTCAGACACACTGGGCTGTGAGCCATTAACTCCATTTTCCTCCCTGTGAGATGGCAGTGGGAACATTCACAGATCTTTCCAAAGCCCTCTGAGATACTGGACTTAAAAAACACCTTCTTAGGGCTGCAGTCAGGAGTTTGCTGAGAGTCTGTGACAAAAACTCACGGGAGGGCTCAGCCAAGCACACACGGACAGCAGTGAGTGTGAGGGAACGTGGGCTGAGTGGGGCATTGGCTGCTCAGAGTGATGAGACACAGGCCTTGTGAGCTTGCCAGGGGGAAAACTGGAGCAGGTTAAATGGACCTCTGGCTTTCTTCAAAACATGATCTCTCCAAGTGGTGAGCTTAGTGGCATTCCCACCACTCTGTGGTGTGTGAGGAGGGGAGAAGGGCTGTGGGGTATGTGTGGTTGAGGGAGAGGCACTCAAAGTTGGGTGTTTGCAGGACAGTTGTGTTGGATCATGGGAGGAGTGCCCGAGATGCCAGGAAATCTCTTCTGCATCTGGGTTCATTTGGTATGAACAGGAGAAGTCCCTGAGCTGCTTATCGTTGACAAAAGAGGCATGTTTCTAACACTTCACTGGATCACAGACAGTAAGAATAACCTTCACACACTGCCCCTTTCTCTTTAAATTAGTAGTGATGTCCTGTTTGTCCATCTTTGCCCAGTGCTTTATCTTGCTTTCTTCCTCAGCTACAAACAGCTGTGCTCTCCCTTTCTTTCCCTCTGCCTTCTCCACTTCTCTCCTCTCATTACCTTTCTTTATCTTTACTTTTCCCTTTCTTCTTTTCTGTGCTTTGCCTTCTCCCTGTCTTGCTTGCTCCCTTTTCAAGTGATTATTTGGGAAGGAAGAGGGAATTTATAGCTCTCACTGGATTCTATTACCAACTGTTCCACCCATCTGACCCCTCTGGATCTTGCAGTCCATGACTCCACGCCAAATTGTAATGTTACCATAGTATTTGGGAACCCAGCAAGCATTTTGGCTTTCATTAGTTTTTAGTGCTACCTCCCATGTAGTTGAACATGGTGAGAAATGTAAAAGTACAAGTGCCTGTACCCAAAGAGACAGCTCAGACCTGTGCTCCTTGTGCCTCCACAAAAGGGGTCTTACACACCGTGCTATGTCAGTGTGTAAATGCCACAGGAGTTGCCCCTGCACAGCACAGTGCAGCAGCTTCTTGGAGCCAACAAAAGCTCTGTTCTTGTCTTTGTTAAAGAGGAAAAGATTGTATTTTAGAGTGAGAGTCGAGGCAATAAGTAGGAGGTGAACTGAAGGCAAAGTGACTGTTTATCAGGTAAATTATAAAGTGGAAGGGGTAGAAAAATGTCATTGTTTGGCTCAGGGAAAGGCACAAGAAATAGAAATATAGGAGCAAATGCACTGGCACAGTGTGTGCTGTGTGGTGTCCAGTCCAGCTGGGCACTTAAACTGGGTTTGTGTCTCTCACCTGGCCAGGAGAGGCTGGTGTTGTGCTCTCCCCACGCCAGCCGTGCCTGTTCTGCTCAAGTTTCATACAATAATCAGTTTCAATCAATTTTCAGTCAATAATCAGTTTCCTGGAGAGATATGCTCTTCTGCCACCAGCCTGTCTTTTAAGACTGATGCCAATGATAACCCATGTTCTCTAACTTCTTCTGTGCCCTCTCTTTGCTTCCCCCTTTCTTCCCAGGGCACCCTGATGTTGAGCAGCCTTGCAAATCCAGTGTCAGGACGTGGAGTCCCAACTCGGCAGTCAACCAACACACGGTGCCCCCAGCCTGTCCCGAGCCCCAGGGCTGTTACCTGCAGCTGGAATTTCGTTATCCCCTTATTCCAGAATCCCTCACAGTCTGGGTGACATTTGTTTCCCCGGACTGGGACTCCAGTGGAGCAGTGAATGACATCAAGTTGCTCACCATCAGCGGGAAGAACATTTCTCTGGGGCCGCAGAACGTCTTCTGTGACATCCCATTGACCATAAAGCTGGATGTGGAACAAGTGGGCGAGGAGGTGTATGGAATCCAGATCTACACCCTGGATGAGCACCTGGAAATCGATGCTGCCATGCTGAGCTCTGTCCCCCACAGCACCCTGTGTGCAGACTGCAAACCCATCCAGTACAAAGTGGTTCGGGACCCTCCTTTCCAGTCTGGATCTCCAGTTGTCATCTCAAACCTCAGCAGGAGATTTGTTGACACGTAAGTAACTGCTTTCCAGAGAGCTGGATCACCTTGTTCACTTCAAAACAATACCCTGTTCTTCTCATCCTGGGAATGGTCAGCATTCCAAGTGATTGTGAGGATGTTGAACTAGACAGCCAAGAATTACCAAGACAGGATGTTCTCATAGTTTGAAACCAGGAGTATCACAGTCAATAAAATAGCCTGAGGTGTCTTGGAGAGTTTTTGAGAACTTTCTGGGCTAGTTGTGCAGAGATACATAATTCAGGTTTTCCTTAACCAGAAAGGATATTGTAATCTACCTAAGCTATGACAAATTAAATGATTAGGCTAACTGAAATGAGGAGTAGCATGGTCATCATTTCCTTTGGAATTTTTTGAAAGTAATATTTTAATGGAGAAGAAGAGAGAAGGGTTTTCAGTGCCAAAGCACCAATTAAAGGCTAAATGCTAAAGAGAGTGTGTAAAGAAACACACTTACATCTTCAGGGATGTAAATGTGTTTCAATCACTTCCACTTTCTGCTTTCAACGGTCACCAAAACAAGTTGTGTTGAGGTGAGATTGTTCTGACATGGTAAACATGCCAAATAGACTGGTTTGTTTTAGGAACTGAGTTTCCTCCCATATACAATTATTCTCATCTGGTCAAGGGATGCATTACCGTTGAGGAAACAAACAGTTGATTTCAGGGAGATCCATGATCTACCCACAGGCATCCTGCAGTAAGAAAAACATCTTTTGCATAACACGATTCCTTGGAAGTGATTCATTCATCTGTGGGAACAACATGAAGCTCATTTGAAAAATGAACACCAGATAAAAGGAAACCTGCTAAGAAAACTGCACTCTAATTTAGAAAAGATGATCTAATTAGTACAGCTAATATCAAGGAAGCATACATCATTATGGTCTTCTAAAGCATATTTAAATATAATAAAAATGATTAATTAACAATTCAGTAATCATGAGCTCCCATCCCTTTCACAGCCCAATTATACAGCTCAGAAGATGCAAATTGTCCCTATGGATTTAAAACTTCAAGGTAACTAACAACAGTGAATCTAAAACCAAAAACCCAGGGCATCTCTGAGATTACTCGGGTGCTGAAAGTTAAGCATGTGCTTAAGTGCTTTCTTGGGTCGTAGCCTTGTTCAAACAATCGCTGGCACTTAGCGTGAGATGAATATTGGCATATTGGAAATGTGGAAAATGGTGAATTTTCCCAAGGTTTTGCTGTGAAAGCATCTTTGCCTGAAACCTGGCCCACTCCCACTGGAAAATGGGACTGGTTTGGTTTGAAATATTTGCATACCTTAGCACAAGTTCCCACAGAAACAGGTCCAGTTTTGACTTCATAACACAACGTGAAAGAAAAAAAAAAAGCCCAAAACATAACTCGTATTCTGAGTCCTATTTCTTTGTCTTTTATTGTGATTTTGTGGGTCACTTGTAGCTGAAGTGAAGGAGAGCTCTAAGAATTACATCAGTAGCCAGGGGTTAATCACAGTTTTCCTGGGGGTCATGGAGTAAATCCTCTGGGGTAACAGACCTGTACCTGTCTGTTTGTCTCACCTACTTACACAGCCAGATAAAAATCAAAGTTAGTCTTTCTGGGCTCTAGCTGAGATCACTGGACAGAAATGGATGCTTCTGGAAGCTGGCACAACCAACCTCCCCACCAAACCCTCTAGTCTGCCTGGGATCAGCTCCTTTGTGTCTTGCCAGGGACTACAGGGACAGTCCTGCAAGTGGGCTTTGACTTGTAAAGTGAAGTTTTAGTCACTGGGTGATTCTTAGGCACTTGTAGTTGGTTTTGAGACTGTTTTGGCTGATTTACTGTGAGGGTGGGCAGGCCCTGGCACAGGGTGCCCAGAGAAGCTGTGGCTGCCCCATCCCTGGAAGTGTCCAAGGCCAGGTTGGACGGGGCTTGGAGCAACCTGGGCTGGTGGAAGGTGTCCCTACCCATGGCAGGGGGTGGAAAGAGGTGATCTTGAAGATCCCTTCCAACCCAAACCAGTCTGTGATTGTGTGATTCCAGACTTCTTGCATGTGTTTGGAATTTTGATAGGTGAGATGATGTTTCAATCATAATACGGAGCGTGCACAGCACTGGTCTGGATCCCCTGGGGTCCCCTGGGGGTCCTGCAGATTTGGAGGCTGCTGCTGCTGCTGGGCCATGCCTTGAGATGCAGCAAGTTTTACTGAAACTCTGCATGGGGTTGTGGTTATCTGGTAGAGATAAAAGCAATGTCCATTCTCCATCACCACCTTGTGCAAAGAGTAGCCACAGTCTTTCTACCCCTAAGCAAGAAGGAAGGGAAGATGGTTCAGGAAAGTCAGGGACAGAGGGATTGGGCCATGCTCCTACTTACATAAATGTGCAGAGGTAAATGGAGTGTCTCTCAACCTGTTCACATCTGGCTGTCTCATCCTGCACCCCTGGCATTCAGCATATCTGTGCAGCCAGACTTTGCAGCCCCTTTATCTCCCTGTAAACCCCAAGCCAGTTACCCCTCCTTGGTGCTTTTGCCTGTTTTCTGTATTAAATGACACCCCCACGTGTTCTGTGGAAGGTTATTTTGAAGGCAGTCTCATATCTTTACTTTTGCCTCCTCTGACCTTGATCTTCACTTTCTCTTTTTCTCCCAAAGAAAATATTTGCTTGCTCTGTTATCTGTGAGGAAGATCCTTTCCCCAGGTGTGGCGATGCTGAAAGAAAAATTAATTTCTCTTCCCTTCTTCCCGTCAAAGAGAGGGAACTTCCTTTTAAGCTGAGAGGAGAGACAGCCTTTAATGGATAGCCCTTGCCTAGTCAGCACTGGGTGCTCCACAGAGGAGAGTAAATAACTAGAACAGTGGAAACATTTTATTAAGAAATGCAAAATAATGCCAGACCTTCTGTCCTCAAGCTGAATTTTAATCTCAGCTCTTGGCTCAAGGCAAGGTTTAAACATTCATTTCTGAGGGACAGGACCTTATCCTTGGACCTTACAGAAACCAGGCGTGATATGTTCAATTCCACGGAGCATGATCAGCCAGAATTGCTGGTATCTGTGATACAGAATGAGAGCCAGAGCCTAGGAAGAGAACAGAAAGCTAAATAAATCAGTGGGGGGAAAAAAGAGGTCAGGCCAGGTGCAGCACAGAACTGCTGAGTCTTCACACCACAGCGAGTGATAAGGAAGGAGCCTCATCTGCAAGTCTCAAAGTCTCAGCTCACAATTTAATCCAAATGTGGGTTGTGCTCACATGTAGAGTGCTTTACTCTGGCTGTTCTCTCGAAATAGTGTGTGAGATGGTCACAGTGGGGACCGTGGTAATTTCTCTGGCCTCCCTTCACTATCAGTGTAGCATTTTTACTCTCACACCCCTGCTTTGGAAAGCAGTCCTTGCTCTGGAGTTCATTGGTGATAATCACTACTTTTTTAAGAGCTCAGTGAAAAGTGAGTACCCCCAGCAAGATGCTCTGTGGGTGATGTCACAGGCACAGATAGGTGTCAGTCCCACCGGGCCAGCCTGGGTGAGCAGCCCGTGTTCCCCACGGCACTGTCAGCAGCCAAAGTCGTGAGCAGTGAGGAGCTGGATGTGCTGGTGAGATCTGTGCACTCCCCTCTTGCTAACCAAGCTGAGAGAGGTTAATTTTGAAAAGTTGTCAGAATAACTTAAAAAGTTTCAAAGAATTGGAAATTTTCCTAACTTTTCTGCCAAAGACTTTGTAAGAAGCCTTAAAGTGTGGTGGACGGAGATGGATCAGGTTGTCTTTGTGGTCTTACACTGTAGGGGTTCTTCAAGACAAAGGCATTGACTGAAATAACCTCAGAAAGTATCCCAGCATGAAGCCCTGGTATGAGTTTTGGGTTTGCAGAGTTGAGCATCACTGAGAAGCAAGTTTGCAGTGCTGGGATATGTTATTCTGAGCCATTCCTACTGGAGCTTTAGTACTGAGATGACACATAGAGATCCTGCATTCATACTTTAAAAAAGAGGGTCTGAGAGAGAAACTTTCATTTTCTCATAGAGGGAATAGGTTTTTCTTCTCAATTTTGGCTATTTCACACTTACATTCTACAGTTAAACCTTTTCTGTTGCTTGATAATAGTTAGAGGGGGCTGATCATCATCTGTTTAAACAGCAGTTGTTGTTCAAGTAGGTACAATATTTTAAAATAAGTTGTTAGAATCAGGGCTTCCATTCAGTGCTGAGCTTGTCAACTCTATGTCATTTATTGGGTTTTAACCCTGTTTTTACAGCTAAGACAGTGGAGTGCAGATCTCACTGAGGCTTCTTGGGGTGATTGCAGAATGACTGAGGAATTGCCGTCCTTGGCATGGCAGGTGGCTGAAGGGCTCCCGTGCCACTGTTTCTGGGTCATTAGTGTTTCATTGTTCATGGACCCTTAGCAGTTCGTGTGCTTTAGCATTGAAATGTATCCAAAAGAATCATTTGTTTCCAAGTTTGCTTTATTGACGCGTTTGCCAATTGTTACTGGTCCCCAGTCAGAAGGGCATATGGTCAGTGACTGGTCACAAACCCCAGATGTGGAGCAGTTGAAGGAAATGGAAACCAGGCCTTAGTCTGAAGGTTCCTACAAATATGAACAAGCAGACAGGCTGGAGAATCAGCAGTAGTTATTCATAATGAGCAGTAACTCATTGCAGACAATTAATTGCTGCGTCTTTTAGCCCTTGGATTCAAGAGGAAGTTTGCTTTTACATGACACAGGCCCAGCTGAACAGACTGGAAGAATAAGACTATCACAATGGTGATGTCTAAACCTGCAGAATGCAACACCAGAATTTCACAGTGACATCTGTCCTTATTATGGCATTTCTTCCTTCACCCCCCAGATCTATTTCTTTGTTTTCTGGAGGTCTACCAGCCAGAGGAATGTATGATCTAAAGCAGCTGAAATGAATTGCCAAATCTGTCTGTCATGAAGATAATTAACACCATATTTCCACCCAAACAAGATACAGATCACTGGGTGGTTGTTCTCCCGATACCAAAAGCTGAAGCCCATATTATCACCATCTTCTGCTCATCCCTCCTCCACAGTTACCATGCCAGACCTCTCTCGATATGCCAGGAAACACTGGGGAGTATCTAAGATAGGACTGAGATGTTAAGAAAACACTTTGCTTGCCCAGATTTATCTCAAGAGCTGCCAGGTTGTCCGTGCAATATTGGCATGCGGCACATCTGGATTCCCAACAGCCTTTAGAACTGTATATGGTGTTCCAGATGTCCTTGTGCACGAATACGCACCCAGACACCCTGGAAATGTCCTGCCCTGATTCATGCAAGGACCTCATATGCTTTTTTTTGTGAATAAATCCCACTGATTGCTCATAGTTGTCTTGGGATTGAATAAATCATAGAAACATAAAGTCATAGAATGGCCTGGGTTGAAAGGGACTTTGAAGATCATGTCATTCCAGACTCTTCCATGGGCAGGGACACCTTCCACTGGACCAGGTTGCTCAGAGCCCCATCCAGCCTGGACTTCCAGCTAACTGCTTCCTCCCCTCTCACTACAGTTCCCAGTTTATCCTGAATTTTTAAAAACACTTGTTCTCTAGTCAATATCTAGGAAGTTTCTTTCCCAAAATTGCACAATTCTGCATATTATTTTTCCTCAGTAATATGTTAGAGATCCCTGGCTATATCCATATGAAATTTTACAGCTCGTCTCCAGTAAAAACACTTTTACCAACCTTCAACAAGAACTCTTATTCCCCCTTTCTTGCTCATTCCTAAGAGTTTCCCTATCATTAACTTTCCATGAACAAAGCTATTTTGAGCTCTCCCAAGCAGCAAACACCCTTCTGTCCCCCCAGGTTTCTCGTACTCCTGCAATTTCCAGTTTCAGATGCAATATTAGCAGTGCCAATTCTTGCCTAGTTCTTCATCCCCAGTCCTTGCATTAAGGAGTGTTTCAGTTGTTCCCCCTGATCCTAGTTTCCCAGCTGGCATGGTGGCCATGCTGTCACTGTGAAAACCTCCAGTCAGTGAAGAGTTTTGAGGGTATTGGAGCTGCCTGTGGTCAGTTTTGGCAAAGTTTGACTGCGGCTGGTGTAGGACAGTGTGACAGTCCCAGCACTCTGAGGAAGTGCTGGTATCTTCTGTCTTTGTGTCTGTCCCAGGCCATGCCTGGTCTTGGCTGTGTCATCAGCTCCAGCCTCATGCAGCCAGTATTGATTGCCCTGTTCCTGCTTAATGAACCTGGAAATTCCTCAGCATGAAGGAACAGAATAATATGGGGCAATTGCCTGTCTCACACCTTCCCTTCCAACAGGGGAAACTGGTCACGGGTTCACCTGACCCTAACAGAGGTGAAGTACTGCTGGGAAGGAGACACCTCCACCCTGTAGCAACTTCACTGCCAATATCCCTCTAGGGAAATTCTTTCCTTTCCCAAGCACTGGGGCCTCACCTCTGGCTTGCATGGATCTGGGCAGGGAGGCAGAGGGGTGACTGATCCTGCTCCCTGTGCCAGACAAGAGCACACACTCCTGCTCTGCACTGAGGGCTCAGCAAGCCAGGAAGAGGAAAACTGCTTCCATTCTTTCTCCTGTTCCTGCATCTCTCCTTCACATATGTTGTGCTGCTAAATCCTGAGGTAGTGCTTGTTATTATTTATAGCTGCCAGTAGCATGCTGGGTGTTTCACAGAAAAAAAGGCACCAAGTGCCTTCTTCCAAAGAGCTCCCAGTGAAGTGTTGGGGGCTGACGGTGATGGAGCTCTCAGAGGTGATGCATCTCCACTTGGCTGATGTGATTTGACAGCTGGAAGCCACATTCTGATGGCTTTCCCTCTTTCATGCTCTCTTCATTAAAGGTGCCAGGTTCTCTTTGCAAAAGAAGAAGCTGCTTCCTGACCCCACACACAGAGCGCACAGAGCAATTTTTTCCCTTACCACCCTCTGCCAAATCGCCTTAACGCTGCTCTGGAGAAGGGAAAGAACAATCTGACACTCTGTACCCATTGAGGAGGCAGCTTTTGTGCTGAGCCTGTGCAGAGATGCCGCTCGGTGCCAGCTGTAGTGATAGATTTGTGATTCCTCGCCGTTGCGGTTTCTTACGTAACGCTGTAACTGGAGCTGGCACTTGACAAGCTCCGGAGCTCCTGTTCTGGCTCGGCCGCACATGATGCAAGAGGAAGGTAGTAAGGGCAGGTTTATCTCTTTATGGGTTTGCCATCCTGAGAAAGAGCAGCCCAGAGGAATGTTTCTGGGTCTAACTTGGAAGGGTGGGATTGCTCTGAATGACCTCCTGCTGCATCTCTTAAAGAAATGACTCACGAGCAAGGAAAGAGACTGTCCCATTTGGAGGAAGACACTTTTCTTTGGGATCAGTTCTGCTCCAGCCAGGGGTTCCCCAAGGCGTGTTGCTACACTGGGTTCATATCTCCATCATACCTCTTGGGTGATGCACAGAGGCTGTGGAGAGATCAGATTCGTAGACTACAATTTAGCCATGTGCCAGAGTCCCTAAAAAATGAACATTAACAGCTGTCCTATTATTATCCAAATAGACACTATTAGAAATTGATATATTTAATCACTCCCAGCCAGGGTGGAATTTGAACTCACGACCTAGAAGTAGTAGCAGAGTTTTCAGCTGCAGGAGGAAAAAAAATAGAAGGTCAAACAGGACTTTTCCTGCTGGGCAAAATAATTTATTGCAGGTGAAACAGTCTCAGATATGTGGTAAATTAGGCTGTGCATTATCTCGTGGATAATAACTTCTCTCTGATGTTTGCCTTCTTGTGTGCGTCTTTATTTTGGGCTCTAAATAAGATAAGAAGCACTAGAAATCTCCCAGGAATAACAAATGCATTTTCTTTGCTTGATTGAGGAAAGAAATATTGGACAGACATGTGTTATGCAACAATTTAAAAATAACTCTCTTGTAAAACTTGGAGTGAGCCTCAAATACCGCAGAAGAAGCAGAAATGTGTTACCTACCTTTTTATCAGTCAGCCAGCGCAGCCTTTTTTCAGCTACTTTCACTGAACTATTGGCCTGAGCATTTCCTGGGCATTTTATTTTAATATATTTTCCTAGGAAATGCATTCCAAGTGTCTGTTAAATTTGGAGCTACACTCAAACAGCCAAGGATTTGGAAAGAATGCTGCAGTAAGACTGAAAGACCTGTGCTGTCCTTAATACCTTGTTGGATTCAGCAACAGACAAGACAAAAGTGTCCAAGGCCAGGTTGGAGAGCAAACTGGTCTAGTCAAAGGTGTCCCTACCCATGGCAGGAGGTTGGAATGAGATTATCTTTTTAGGTCCTTTCCAACCCAAACCAGTCTGGGATTCTGGGATTGCAGGGGTATCACTGCATGGCTGATCCCACTGCTGGCCCAAGGCATCCATCGTGTGATTGCTTCACCCAAACTCGATCTCAATCTTTCTGGTCAGGATCTTCTTAAATATATGGTGGCACTGGCCATCTCTGTGTTGATGCTTTTTGTGATAGGAAGGGCAAGGTGGAAATAAATCTCCCTCTTCTCACCAAATTGTACCTCAGAGAGGGTGCCTGCAGCTGGACACCCCAAATTACCAGGCACTGCTGCAAATACTGGCCCTGAGAGCTCAGTGCAGCAAACCAGATCGTTCACTCACAGTGGTGCGGGGTTTTTTTTAAAATGTAAGACCAGTTGCAGATGTAATGACAATAGAGGAAATTAGCTCATGATGGGATTTTAGGAAGAGGCTAGTGGAAACATGTTCAGTAATGTTCAGTTATTAAACCATTAGAGATCCCACTGGAGACCAGCTAGTAGGATTTCTCATAATCTGAAGTGGCTTAAGGAAAAACACAGAGCCCCCAAGGAGGGAAATGACAAAATGTTCCTTGGAATAGTCACCTCATGTCCTCGCCCAGCAATGTGTGCTCTGCTCTGTGACGTGTGTGACAGCCCAGACACCTCTCTCACGTGTGTGCACACACAGAGACCAGCTCCCTCCCTCCTCCTGAGGGGCAGGAGTTCCACAGCCCCAAGCATGGACCCTCCAAAACTGCATTTCAGCAAGGTGGGATGGTGGAGGTGAAAGCAGAGAAAACTGCAAACATCTGTGCTCACTTGAGGCCCAGCCTAAGCCCAGCTGAAAATGCACAAAATACCTTCCACTGGCTTCAGGAGCCTTTGGATCAGGCACTGCAAGTGTCCACTCCCATGGCTCTGTTTACCATTTTGGTGGGATTACAGGGAAACAGAAGGGTATTACATTCTGAAAATCAGGTCTTGGCTCGGGCCTGTTGAAAAGAAATCCTAGAGGTGAGGTCTGGATTCAGAGAAGGTGATGAAGATTATTGTGCTGAGTTGACCACCCTAAATTGGGAAGAGCCTGCTGCTCAAACCCCATGGGCTGAGGGCAACATCTGGAGTGCTCCCAGCAACAAGAAGTGGCCAGCCAAAGGTTGAGGGGTGGCTGTTGGGGTCCCATCCCCTGGGCAGGGTGTGCATCGGGCACCTTTCCTAAGGAGTGGTCCGAAGCAGTGTGGGTGCCCATGCAGGTGCTGCTGCTGGAGGTCCTGCACACATCAGTGGTGTGAGTAATCAGGAAGGGCTCCTGGAGAGGCACGATGCAACAGGCAAAGTTTGTCAGTGCCAACGATGATGGTCTTTACAGTAATTAACCTGTCCTGACCCGCCTGCCCGTGGGGTTACGGTTTCCTCCCTGTCACACTGGTACACCAGAACACTGTCCTCAGGTGGAGGACGCTGGCACCTTTTCCTTGAAATCAACAGAGAAGTGCTGGCTCCCACTGGTTGGAAACAGGGCTTTCTGCATTTCACATCCCAGATCTTTCTCTCCTCAGCTAGAACAGGTCAGCCCTCCCTCCTGCAGTGGCCATGGCTGAGCCCCACGCTCAGACCCACTCCCGAGCTGAGCACAGCACTGAAGAAGCAAACCCAACACGTTTCTGCCCCTCCTTCCCTGCTTCTAATAACAACCAGGTGCTCTGACACTTAACCTGTGTGCTGCCGTGAAATTGCCTGTCTGCTGCAAACACCCATGTGAGGCCCAGGGCCTGGAGGATTTACTTTATCCAGGATTTGTAACCTAATCTCAGGGAGATTGTCCATTTATATCAGCCACCTTAAAAATTCATATTTTTGTTGTCGCTTAAACGCGAAAGGAGAAAACGGTCTCTTGGCATTGATTTTTCTTTTCTCTTGAGGAAAAACAAGAGCTGTCTTTAAGGCCTTGGCTGCAAACTTTGTTTTTTATTAAATGTGCTACTGTGTTTTAAATTGGGGCCAGGGGCAGATACTTGGAGGATTATATCAAAGTCTGCTGGAGTTAATCAGTTGCATAAATATCTGTAGGTTTGCTACTTACAAAACGTAATGGTTCTCACATGAAGGACAGAAGAGAGGCCTGTGTAAAAAAAATAATATTCAAACCCAAATGTATTTAAGGTCCTAAACAGGACCTGGGTTTCAGAGCAGAGGTGTCACAGCCACATATGTAGTCCTGTCCCAGGGCCTCTTGTGCATGTATGAGCAGCAAAGACACCTTTGCACCTCAGAGGAACAGAGGAGCAGCTGAGTTGCAGTGGTTTAAACCTGGAGTGTTTTGCTGAATTACTTGAGGTTTACACCAACATAAGCGACAATAGAGCTCTAGACTAATTGCCTGGTTTGAATTTGTGGTGATTATGAGAGTTGGTGGTGACTTTGGTGCACAGAAATATCCCAAGGAGTAAGGGATATTTTCCTTTTCCTGGTAAATTGGATCCCTCAAGCTCTGACTTCACTCCCAGATCGGTGGGGTATTGCATAACTGGGTAAGGTGGTTGGTTTTGGTGTTGGTGGAAATACCTTCCTGGTACACCCAGAAGGAAAAGCTGAGTCTGGCATCATCTTGATGCCCCTGTTTTGCATGTGAGCACAGAGTCCTGATGGTACAGAACGTACCCACCAAGTATTCAGCTGAGATTATCTGTTCAGATTGTTGGCTATTCTGTCATTGTTCCTTGGAAATACCCTGTTGGGGTTTAAGTTGGATTTGGGAGCAGAAATCCACGTCCTCACTCTCCCATCCAGCCCGTGAGTGTTCATTTAGCACTTCAATTACCCTGTTTTGTTGTGCTTGTAAACAAATAAATCATAAAAAAGCTGGAGGCCACAGAGCAAACCTGTGGCCCTGCTGGCACCTACCTCGTCATGGATAGAGAGAAAAGCCTCTCCAAGGCTGTATCCTTGGCATTTATGTCTTCTGAGTCAGCTCAGTATCTGGGATAGAAGCAAGAGAGTTGTTTTGAGGCCTTTGCACCTGCCATGTTGCTGGGCTTATCCAAACAGCCAGAGATCAGACCACAGCTGAAAAAACAGTCCTGAGCAAGAGCTCGGGATTTTTGACGTCCTTCTTGTGTTTACAGCATCCCATCCCTCCTCTCTCCTGACTGCACTCGGGCAGGAATTCTCTTCATTATCTTCGGCCGTGCTTCTCATGCCATTTTTATTAAAAAAAGGCAAGGCAAGGCAAGGCAAAGCAAAGGGGAGTGAGTGTGAGAGAGGAGGAGAGGAAGAAAATAGCTTTACTTGTACAGTCAGTGAGAATGCAGGAAAAAGGATGGAAGTTTGGGGAGCAGATCTATTCGGGTTGTCCTAAAGTGACCTCATCCCCTGCCTTACTTATCAAGTGCTTTTGAAGCACCTGAGCGTGGGGAAGCTTGTAAACACCATGGTGTTAGTGGATATTTGGGGTAATTCAGGACCTTTGGAAGTGGCACTGGGTGTTTTGGAGGTTGTGGGGACCGACTGAACAGCTCTAGCCTGCAGATGACAGGACAAGGGATGGTGGAGACCTCTGGTTCTTCTGTCTGTGGTTGTATTCAGTCCACCCTGGCAGCTGACCCAAAGAACTGCAGCAAGGGAAGATGTGGAGTTGCTGCTGTTTGCTGACAGATTCCTGTTTTGCTCAGCAAGGCTTCCTTGCTAGTGAAAAGCAAAAGGTGACAGTGTTAGAGGGAAACAGGGACATCACTGGCACACCAGGGCTCATTCTGGGCTGCACAGAGATGTCCAGGAAATGTCTTTTGGCTCAAGAGTTTGGTGGGTATTTAAGGCCAAAGACAGCTGAGTCCTTCATGAGGATGTCTGAGGTGTACAATTTGCCTGTTTCACATGACACTGCCTGTGACAGCCATAATTTAATTGGGGATGCTTAAAACTTTGTCATCTTGTCCTTAAATAACAGGAACGCTGTGTGCTTTCATCGCTGTCTGTCCATTTATCTTTTCGTAGGGCAGGAGCTGGGCTCAGCCTTAAGGATATTTGAAATTTTGTTGGAAACAAGTCTTTGCTGTCTAAAAACCCTCCTGCTGTTATTTGTAGTAGGAAAAAACATATATCCCATTGTAGTAGGAAGAGAGGCACGGGGTGTTTGCTTTCCACTGATGCTTTCACTGCATCTCAAGTGAGTGCCTGGTCCTCAGATGCTGAAGCCCCACAGTGTGCACAGAGCAGATGTGGCTGGGGCAGCGTCAGCTGGAACTCAAGGCCACGTGTGTTTCTCCTGCAAATTCAATGATCCTTTAAACCCACCTTGGTATCAGAAAAAAAACAAAACCAAAAAACAACTTCCCACAGGTATAATTTTCCCATAAGTTTTCCAGGAACACCCAAACTGAGAGCAGAGGTCCCTTGCCTGGGGGACAGAGCAAGATTAACCCGACTGCCCGGCCTCCCCAGTAAAAACAGGAAAAGAATGAGAGGGTTCTATATTTCTGACCCTGGATCTGTCACTTGTCACAACAGGCAGGAAAGTTGCCCTCGTGGTATTTCACACGGCACGTCCTAATTCCCCCTCTAAGCAGAGGGCTTGAGTCATTGCTTTTTAATAAGAGTCCTCCCCACAGGCGGAAGCTGCAGCGATCAATGCAGCTTACTCTGTTCTCGAAAAGGTCATTAAAAGACCATAGATATAAATTTAAAAGAGTGTTTGTTCACATCCTTGCTGTTAAAGATGTTCTTCTCTCTCACTTCCTTAAGTAGCATCATGCGAAGCCGCCGTGTGCTGGTCCTGCCTGACAGCAGAGTGCAAAGTGCCCCTTATCGCTGTCCTTGTGCCATCAGCTCCCAGGGAAGGCAAGAGAGAAAATAAATGCTCAAAATTCACACTTTTATCACCACTTGGAGCAGAGTTGGCTTGCTGTCATCTCCAGATAGAGCTTGTAATATCGACCTTGGTATCATATAACTATATAGGAGAGAATAAACTCTTTTTTTGTTTTCTTCTTTCTTGCACTCCCCCCTCCCTCACTATGGGAGTGAACTACTGCCTGAAGTATTGCACATATCACACCTCTAACAGATATATTTTTCCAAAATGTGGGTACTGTGAAGGAATGTTAAAACTCTTGGTTGCTGCCAATATGATGTATTTAACAATTCAGGAAGATAAAGTACCTCAGGTTGCAGTTGTTGAGATGTGAAATGCCACATCCAGCTCGGTCAGCTTTTCGTCACTAGCGGCATCAGGCCAGGGTGAGTTGAAAGCTGTGGCTTGACTTTTGAGTTCCTAAGGTGGCTTTTTGGTGCTCCAGTCCAGGCACATCTCCATCTCTGCCCATGTGGTGCTGGAGGGCACTTTTGGAGCACACAATTCTCATTTCTGAGCTCCTCTGAGCATGGCTGGTTTGTTGGTGCTGCCCTGGATGTGACAGCCTGGGGCTCCTCTGCTGCCCCCCGGAGTGGGGAACATTGTGCTGCTTCAGGTTGCTTTTGCCTGGGCTGCTCAAAAGGGGATTTGGGATGAGAATAGGAAGGATTTGCCCCTCTGGAGATCTGTCTCCCAGGTTTGCTGTTGCTCTAGAGGGACCATATGTTTTCAGTCATTTGTCTTCCCTTTGCATTTTAACCTAAGAAAAGGATATTACCTTTATAGCTCATGGGATATCATGAGCATAAACGACTTACTAGCTCTCATTTTCTACCCAAACTGCAGAGAAGTAAGGGGAGCCAGGCTGTGCAAATACCTAAATGTGTGTGTAAGGGATCAGATATTTTGTTCACCTTCTTTTCTGGAGAAGAAATGGCCTCGTTTTTTTTGGTGTCACTAAACTACAAGTATCATTTGCCTGTCATAACATCTCATTTCTCCAAGACTTTTCCATTTTTGAGCAGCAGGTTGTGGTTGGACATCTCTCCTCCCTGTTGTGTAGCAGGTGACAGGGTCAGACCACAAAGCAGCCAATCTGCTCCATGTCCACACAGTCCTCTCCCCATACAAAGTTTTTCATTCCCAATCCATACAATTAAATATTCCAGAGTTTTCCCTGCCTAATAACTTCCATTTTCAATTTTCTGTCTAATTCACCTACACATTATCACACTTATTCACTTGTACATTCATCTCCAGTTGCCTCATAGTTTATAGTCCCTGTATTCCCTCCTGTGCTTGATTTAGTTTTACATCTTCTTCCATTGTGTTCTGCCGACTTCCTGCCCTGTCCATAAACAAATGTGAACTTTTCCTGTTGTCCCTCTGCTTACAAGTGCACCCAAACACCAAAACACACTTGCTACTCTAACCCAACTACCAGTAGGTATCAGTAGAAAACACACAAAAAAATCAGAATTTGGAAACTCCTATTTTGCACTCACCAGGGTGATCTCAGCCCACCAAAAAGCAGCGTGGCTTTATTTATTTGGTAGCTGTTATAGCTGCCCCAGCTGTTCATTTGTTAACAGTCTTTTTTCGAAGAATTGAACCTTTTTTGTGGTTAGCAGATCCCCAGTGACAAAATCCACATTTCTGCAAGTGTACTTGTTAATCTTAAATATTTTACAAATGGTTTTGAGACAGAACTTGAGAAACAACTGCTCCATAATAATCAGAGCTTGGCTCTGCTTTGATTTCATCAGTATATATCAGAAACTTCCAGTTTTAGTAAGTGGATTTATCCGGGAGTGAAATCTAGGGGAAACCCTCAGTATTATACAACAGTGTGTGTTTGGTCACTCAAGTTACTTCCTATAATACTTTTACAAACAAAAACAAAACCACACCGGTTGCTTTAAACAAGCCCCAAGGGCAGAAGTTTGAAAATTTTCCCTTTGACTGAATAAACATTCTTACCAATACCTGAGTAGACATCTCCCCAGTCTGCAGGTGAATTAAGTTGCTGTTTGTGCTACGTGGACTCGCAAGGTTAGCTGACGGAAGCCATGGACTATTGCTGGCAGGAACAAGGTGCAGAAGGAAGGAGAAAGCCAGTTGTGTTTTCGTTCCACTGAGTTTCACTCCCATGTCACTGCCCTGCTTGAACAAAGAGTCACGTCCCAGTGCAATTCATTCAGTGGCAGTTATTTTGCAGGCACAGTATCCATGAGAAACAGCTTTGTTGTAAAATATCATGTGGGATATTGGAGTTTAAGTCATGCCTGTTAATTTAATGAATGTTGTAACGAGATGCTTATTTCACCTTGAAGATTGAAGATTTCAGTAACTCAGTCCATTGATACCCACTTTGCTGCTCCGTGTAGTAGATGTATGTTCTCATAGTGCACACTCCATTAATATGTGATTTTTGACCAAGTTCCTGTGACAAAAAGACATGTATATTGCTGTAGTAATTGGAGCAATGTGAGTGTAGTAAGCAGAGCATTGGTGGGGGTTAGGGAAGAGCTGAGCTGCCTTATGGGCTCTGCAATTAGCCTGATTGATGACTTTGAGCAAATCATTTTGCCTCCACTACTCTGAGGCTTTACAAATTGGCACAATGAGGATAACGGTAATGAGTTTCTTTGTGGAAGGTTTGGAGTTTTGGTAATGTGAAAGACACTGTAAAAGAGCTAAACATTTTTATTAGGCGTACATTATTGCTGTATTGCATATAAAAAAATTATTCTTCATTTACAGACACACAGGATTTGAGTAATTATGCATAAATATGTACCAGTTTGCTCATTCTTTCTGTGACTATTTCAGTGCTAATACTCTGATCCAGTGCTGTGGATCTTGTTTTTTGCTCTGAAACAAAAAATCTTCTTAACTCTACTGTTTTAAATATCCGCATGCAAAGTGGATTACGTATTTACCCATCACTGAAACATCCTCAGTCCCATTCTGTCCTAAACTAATAGTCAAATTCCCACTGGCTCCAGATGCAGTTGGATTGAGCTCAGGGATGCTCAGGGAATAATGAGTGTTTACATGGCATTTTAAGTTCCTGAAACGAACTATGCCACAAACTTGCTGGTATCTCTGTCCCTGCTGTGACAGACAGGAACAGAGGTGTCCATGGCTGAACACAGCGAGGCGCAGGGCTGGTTCCTCAGGTGTTGGACTGTCAGTAAAGCTCTCAGTGTTTCCCTCTGCACATGGTGGGGATTGACAGTGCCATGGTGTCAGTGCAATGGGTGTAGGTGCAAGCAGCAACACACCGAACTGCATGATTTTCATCAGGAAGGAGCTTAGCTGTCAAATGGTCAAAGCTGCACCTATTTCAGAGCTGCACATAAACCAAGCATGGCCAGAGCTGACTGTGCTCACAAGAAAAAGACACCCAAGCAATAATTAATCCAACCAAAACGAGGCGGGAACATTCAGACGCCCTGAATGAAATAGACTTTGCTTTTTTAGCAGCCAACTCCCCCTTCAGTACCTCCTTCTCTGCCCTTTGCTGATCCCTTTGCTGTACCAATCACTCAGTATTTCTCTTGCCTCGCAGGGAGCTGAGCGACAGGACCACGTACACGTACCAGGTGGTCATTGTTTCTGGGATGGAGGAGAGCGAGCCCTCCCCTGCTCTCGTCTATATCTCTGGAAGTGGATACTGTGGAGATGGGATTATCCAAACGTAAGTGTGGAGTGAGCAAACAGATAAATTGGGGCACATCTCCCCAGCCAGGATCAGAGACTAGAAAGGAATTGATGACCTCTGATGTCTCCTTAGTTTAGGCCGGCTCTCATCTCTGGATAATGACTCATGTGCTTGATGATTACCAGGATGATGATATTTAATTGTAAGGTAGGCCCTGCTATCCTGGCACCAGGAGATACAGACTGAGATACAGATAATGGAGCCTAGACAGCAGGATCGATAGGAAAGTCCACTGTGTGCTGTTTATGCTGTTTGTCCATGTATCCATATCGTTATACATGTCAATGACATTTCCTCGATGGAGCTGAAGCAAGAACAGGAAAAATCCACACAGCCTTTGACGCTGCCCTTACCCTTGGTGTCCCATGTGTCTCACAACTGGTGGACAGAGTAAAACCCCGCTGTGTGTTGGGCCAGAATCCTGGTGCACCCTCTTGTTTGACCGACCACCCGAGCTGGAATGCATTTGGAGGTGATAGATTTGGCCTCTGAGGGAGAGCGCTGGGGATTGCATGTTCTCAATCAGCTCCCCTCTCTCACTGCCTGCCAGTCCCCAGGCCATTGAGAATGTAAAATGATCCTTCACAACTAGGTTAGGGTTTATTCTTTTACTAGGTTGGCCCTTAAGGCCACTGCTTCAAAGCTTCCTGGCATTAGGTAATTTAATTATTCAAACCATGGAAGTAACAACAAGCAAGTGCTTGATCCAGCCAGTATTATTTGCTTGAAATAATGCTGCTCAGCAATCACACAGCACAACTCTGTCAGGCAACATACCTGGCAACAAATATCTGCAGGATGAGGCCCAACAGGCTAGGAAATCAAAGGGAACAATCAAACAACATATGAATCCAGGGCAGACTTGGAAAGAGAGGTGGAGAAAGACAGATTAATTTTGCTTTACATAACTTTTCTGCTACTGTTATGTTTGCACATTCCTCAAACATCACTTGTGGCTTTGCAGCAAGTGTCAAACAATAGCTGAGCTGCCTCAGGAGCAAGCAGGAACCAGACTGTGTCACAGCTTGGTTGGTTGTGGCCCCACTTGCAGCTGTGGCAGCCCCTTTCTCATCTGGTTCCCACTCTTCTCCCCACACGCTGCTGCAACCACGGGGGCTGGTACAGGACCCCGTCCCTGCCACCACCTGCTCCCTGTCAACCACCTCCTCCAAGTGCTGTCACCTGGAACAGCACAGCACCAGGCTTTATGCCTTGTTATTCCCATGCTGGGGTCACAGTCTGGCCCTTCCAGATTTAATACAAAGAGCTTCAGAGATTCCTGTTCTCTTTTTCCCCACCTGCTGAGTTGCAGCCACACCAGCTATGAAGGAAGTTGCTCATATCCTCATCGGAGAACAGCAAGTGGTATCCACATGTGCAGGGGAGAAGTGGCCAGGCAAGCCTGTGAACCAGGAATGATGAAAGTCAGGGCTGGAGGAGAAAGGGGGAGGTGTTTTAGGGGTTGGCATAGAAAGCTGCTGTACTAGATTTCAGGACTTTGGGGTTCTTCGGCGGGGTTGCAGCGATCATTGGGATGATGCCATTTGCCATCTGACTGCTTTTTGCATGTGTGTGCCCTGCCTACAGAGAACTGGGGGAAGAATGTGATGACATGAATAAGATCAATGGCGATGGCTGCTCCCTGTTCTGCCTGCAGGAGTTGTCCTTCAACTGCATCGGTAAGTCCAGCTCGGAGCTTTCCACTCATGGTGGGCAACAACTCCATGCAGAATGCAAGGAAAAAACTGACAGTATTTTCAGCATTTCCAGCTGAAGAGTTGTCATGGAAGAGAGAAAAAAGGTGGAATTTGTAGGTTTGAAAGGCGAACATATCTTCCCAGCTTCTGGTCATTTTGATGGGAAATTGGTTCTGCTGGCTTTGAAACAGCCTAGGACTTAAGGCTAAGTCAGCCATTGTGGGACTGATCCAAAGCCCATTGAAGTCAGTGGGTGGTTTTCCACTGGCTTCAATAGGCTTTAGATCTGACTACGTGAGAAGACATGAACTGATTTTTTTTCTGGTAAACAGGAGGAGGAGTGAAAGGGGAAGGGACTGAGACCAGAAGCAAGTCCAGCTGAGGTCACATCTCCTTTGAGTTGCAAATCAATATCTGAGGATCAAAGGTCTGGCTAATCCCCTTTTTCAGAGGTGAAAACTACTTAATCAGATTTCATTTGCAAGCCTGGTTTGCTCTGATTAGCAAAACCTGTAAGCACAATGGCCGGAAGATGCTGGAGCTATCGGGGAGAGCAGGGCTGCAGTTGTGAGCTTTACATATTTATTAAACTCTCTAAGAATGCTGCGGACAGAGAAGGGAAATGGAGACCAATTTACACTGCACCTTCTGTGGGGTAGCCCCACATTGTGGGGTTGCTTTTCCCAACCAGGGCTCTGGGAGGTCTGGGAAAGGATGAATGGCTCAGATCTTCAGGAACCAGAGTTAGTGTTTATAAAGGGTTGGCTTTTTCTCAAGACATTTTATGAGAGTCCTTATCTGGACTGACCAGGCAAGCTCTTTGTCCCATGTAGTGATCCCGTGCCTTCAGCTCAGGACATTGGTCCTAAGTGGATAACATAATGTTGGCAAGTCTGAAATTTGCTCTTTTTGGCAATCTGACCATGATCTCTTGTGGCTGGAGCAACATATAAGAGACCTCACAGGCACCATATTTCCCTTGGGTGGTTAAGCTGGGGACTGCTTGGCTCATCAGAACAGCTACATTTTTACTTCAGCATCCCACACTGTGAGACTTGAGGCCCGATTTGTTGATGTGCTTATTTACATATGAAAATAGCTCTATTGCAATTGACCATATTTATGGTCGAGGCTAATTGTGACTATTGGTGGTCTTGAAGTCACATTTGTGTTTCAAGTAACTTGCTGCCTCAGAGCCCCAAGCACTGAAAGATGTTAGTCATAATATTTTGAAAGTGAGATAAACACTTACGTAAATGTTTTGGGTTCTCCAGAAGTCAGGCGTAGTGTGAGGCTGGTTCCAGCAAGGGTTCGGGCTGGAGCTGGGTGGTTGTATCTGCATCACCCTGCTCAACAGCAGGTCTGAATTCCTTGGTCCAGGTCTGCACTTTGACCACATCCCACACTTAGATTTGGACATGACCCACATCCATTGGTTCCCAAAGAAAACAGGTGGTGTGGGCTGGGTGGGAGCTGCAAAAGGCTCCAAGTAAGACCATGGACAGGAGTAAGAGAGGGGTGTCCCAGGCCTTGGAGCACAGAGTGGTGTCCTGCCAGGGGTATGCAGGAATCTGCTTTGTGCCTGTGTACCGAAAAATCATAGAATTGGTTATGCTGGAAAAACCCTTAAGGTCATCAAATCCACCTGTATCATCCATCCAAGCATCATCCATCCATTCATTCATTCATTCATGGTCAACCAATGTGTTCATCTCCAGGACCAGCAACAGGGCTGGTTACAGGAGCATGGAACAAAGCTGTCTGACAGCAAAATGATTAGAAAATGAAGCAACTAAAACATACACACAGATTTTTCTACACCATTACAGAGGAAGTGGGTTTTCAGATTTGCTTGTGTTGGAAAGGAAAGGGGAATTCCAGGGGTGAAAAGTTGTTTGTTTGTGTGGGCTCTGGAAGGCTGTGGGTTTGCACAAGCCCTGAATTACAAAAGCGAATGATATCAAATTGCTTGAGGAATATCAAATATAGGGACTCAGTTGAGTCAAATTAGCTGAATCAAAGGGAAGGTGCAGGCAGACAGACCTTACAGGTGTTTTGTTGTGTGACTGTAGAGCTGTGGTGGGACTGCTGTGGGGGTGGTGACCTCAGTGTGTGAGCAGGATCCACTAGGGCAGAACCACTGCTGTTGGATTTGGGCAAACACTGCCTTCACCGAGTCTCTAGGACAGGGTCAGAGAAGGGAATACCTGTGAAACAGGCCCTGTTGGCTTTGGGAGTGCTGGGCCACCATGAATTATGACATCCAGAGCTAAGAGGCACTGCTGGTTCATCTTTCAGACAAATGAACAGTGCTGATTTATATGCTGTTTTAAAATATCAAGCATTAAAATCTCACCAAAAACATAAAGATGTTGAGGAAGTGAGTGGCTGTTCATATTACATTATAAATAATAATAAAAAAGAGCAGAAATTCAGCATTCTCCACAGTCTAATAATATCAGACCTGATCCTCTGCCTTAAGCCAAACAAAATTCTTCTTTGATACCGGTGGGGTGTTTCCTTGGAAAATACAGAATACCCTATCTGAGGAACACGGGAAAATAAGGGTAATTTATTTCCATGTTTACAAGGCTAACACATGTTATAATCCTGTAGGACAACAAGCAATTATTTCAGACAGTGTTATTTTTGCAGTGATGTTCATGTTGTATTATGTAGCTCTTTAGAGCCCCGGGAATCACTCCCCTTCACCAAAGAATTCAGTGAGCCTCAAACACATGTTCAGAGGCTTTGCTGAATCGGGGGCCTCAGGGTTTGATCTTGCAAATGCTTTCTTCCAGCCATGTTTCTGAACTACCACAAGGCATTCTTCAGACTTCAGCAAATCTAACCACAACAGTGACTGCAATGCTTGTCACAAATTGTCTGCAGGATTGGGTCCCACGTGGCTGAAAAGAGTCGCTAAACATTTTGTTTGCTAAAGGCAGGGCTGAAGGGGCGTCATCAGGGGGGTTCCAGAGCAGGAGGTTGGAGAGCAAAGCCCAAGTGGGCTCCTTCCTCCCAAAGCAGAGACCACGTAAGTCACCTCGCTCAGTAGAAGAGAAATACAACAGAGCCCGCAAGCACCACCAAGCTTTAGATTTAGAGCCATGAATCACAGAATAATTTAGGATCGAAGGAGGTCTCTGGAGGTCTCTGGTCCAAGGAGGGCCAACTTCAAAGTTACATCCAGCTTCAAAGTTGGAGCATGTTGCTCAGGGTCATGTTCAGCTGCGCTCTGGATATTTCCAAGGATGGAGGCAGCCTGTTTGCAGGTGTCCCTCTGCCTCTCTCGCTCCCTTTGCCTTTTAGGATCGTGAGGTTTATGGGGTTTTTTAATGGGTCCAACTTCCCTTTGACTAAATGACACAAGGCTCTCAAGACACTTTGAGCTAGTGCCTGTAATAAAATTAGACTTCTTTTTATTTTTTATCCTGGTTTTGTTTTCCCTCCTCCTTTCCTCTCTAATCAGATAACAGTGGATCAATCTGCTCTGCCAGGGAGGGGGGGTGCGGGGGAAGGAAGGAGGGAGGCAGGGAGGAAAACTGTGTGGTCTTACTGTCAGGCTGTCCTGGCCTTCTCCGAGCACAAAGCCGAGCAACACGACACAGGAAAGATTAATAGCGTTTTCTTCCTGCAACATGCTGAAGAGCGACAGTGAGATTAATTAATTAATTAATGGAAGCATCTGGCAGTGCTCCTTTTTTTTTTTTTCAAGTTCTGAGGCGCACTCGTCCTTCCCCACTCTGAAATTTATCATCCCTACCTTTCCCCCCCCCCTGCATCGTATAGTGGATTTTACATATTTTATCTCCTCTGCACAGAATTTGGTCCCACGGGGGAAAGTTTCACTTTGCCTCTTGATTTGTGGGAGGCAGGTGATTCAAAGTTGTGTCCGTGTGACTGATGCACCCCTCTCCTACCTCTCGGCTGCTTTGCTTTCACCTTGCTCTTGATTACTCCCGGGATAACTGATTTTCGCGGATCTCAGCCAAGTTCAACCTGCGTAAAACAGACCCCATTTGTAAGAGTTATGATTCGCAGTTGTGGGAACCCAGGGCTTAGCACTTGATCCATTCCCAGAGGAGCAGTGAGGAATGGGTGTCTAAGGCACAGCTGAGCACCTTGTCCTTGGCGTGCACTCCCACACACCAACGTGGTGCACACACATCCAGATATATGTGTGGCCATTGAGAAAGAGCCCGGCTTTCATTTGCATTCCTTTTGTGGAGTGGGATGTGCATTATGCATTGATTTAGCTCACCAGTGCCGAAGAAAGAGGAGGATATAATAAAAAAGATGCAGAGATCAATAAAAAAGAAGGGAGGGGGAGAGAAAGTAATATGAAAAGAGATGGGTGAAGACTGATAGACACATTGAAACACAGCTGGGAAGTAGCTCCAGAACTTCCATCTCCCTTTAAGTTTGCCAGGTAATTTATGGGGGTTTCAGTCGTGTCTTATTGGTGTTATTATTGCTACACTTTATCTCCTTTGCTTATAAGGGATCCTTGGCTAAAGCCTTTTTACAGCAAAACAGGGCAGCACTTCCACTGACTTCCACATGTGAGTGGTCGCCCTGAAGAACAGGAATGTTTCAGGTTAGACAGACGTCTCCGTGGTGTGTTGGATCGGGGCCTCAGGGATGTAAAATACAAAGAAAAGGCACAGAGTAGAGGAAAAGAGAAAATAAATGTATCTAGCTCTTGAATTTACCACCGATTTCTGGCACGCTTGAAGCATTAGTCACCAGTGGTTGTGCAGGGAGAAGTATGATTTTAATTTGACAATGATCCTTAAACACCTTTTCTTTCTCTCCTGCCTGGCCTCAAATGTTTTTCTGCTACCTTACAAATCTGGATCTGTCCTCCTCCTCCTCGGAGGCCTCTCTCTCCAGCTGTGAGCCTTACCTTTGTGGGAGCTCTATCCTTTACCTCTCCCATTATCCATAAATTAAGCATAGCACTTTCCCCTAATCTTATTGTTTGGCGGGCTGCATTGCATTCAGGGAAATGATTAATATTCATGAGCTTGCTATCTCTGTTTGGTGCATAATCCTCTGGGGAAATTGCAGTGTTAAATGAGTGACACAAACCTAATTTTATATGTCTTTTCTTTCCTTTCTTTCCTTTTCCTTTTTTCCCTTTCTGACAGAGAAGTAATGTGCTTAAAATAAATTGATGGATGACCATCCATATTCATTGTGGGCATGCTTTGAGAGCGCGCCTCGCTCCCATCCTCTCCCCCTCCCTCCCCTCATGCCATTGCACAGGAACACAGCTTTGGCTGCTGAAACCATGGCCCCACACAGCAGCTAATGGTGATTTTGCCTTCTTTCACGAGCATTAAATAGGCCTTGGCTGACCCTGCCGAGGGCTTTCACTGGAACAACAGCATGGGAGAAACTGAGCCACCTTGCAAGAGAAACTCAGCATCTCCCAGGGCATCAATAAGGTGAAAGCTTTGACCAAGGAGCTTGGGAAAGAGTGTTGCTGTTGTTAAAGCAGCTGAGGTTCTATAGCAGAATTTCATGGCAAATAGCAATGAATTTACTGACTGGGGTTATTCAGATGATATTTGTGTGATTCCTTCAGCTTAAGGCAAATACTTTGAAGCTGAGTGTTCCCTGCAGCTCGCGGGAGTGTGGCTACATGTTCTAAAATGTCTAAGCACTCCTTTGGCAAGTTAGTAGTCATAAAGTCTCTTAAAATGATTTTCAGACTGTCATCCTTAATAGTGCAATCCTAGGAGGGCCAGCTGAGCCACAGAACAGAGAGAGCAGGCATCTTGGGCAGCAAAATACAAAGGAGAATGTGGGCTTTTTTGTGGGGAAGAATGTGGGCTGGAGTGGTATGTGCCTGCATTTTTCCCTAGGCCAGTGACTCCAGCCCAGCTCAATCCAGCTTTGGCTTTTAGGACAGAGTTACAGCGAGAGCCCAACAGCAGAATTACTGCCGTGTTTGTCGCATCCCTCACACATTACTCTCTGTGGATCAGAGAGGCTTCCACGGCTGGTCATACTTCCCTCCTTGGAGCATCCTCAGTGACTCAACAGCAACTTGCTGTGCTCAGAGGATGATGCTGAGCACAAGACCTTCCTTTGCAATAACATCCAACCACATGCACAAACAAGCAGTTTGTTTTCCTCGGGGAGTGACACCACCGGGTTTTTGCCCTTGGGCTCCTTCTCAGCCTCCCAAGCGTGCCAGGCATCGAGAAGGGCCACCCTGGCCACCCTTCTCATGGTCATAGCTGTTGCTTCCTTGTGTGACAGCAACCTCAGGATTTTCAGTTGAACAGTCTCCAAGTGAAGCTGATAAATCTGTGTAATATCAACATCTTCTTGGCACCACTTCTGTGATTTATCTGATCATCCAGGGAGGGAAACAAGATGAGGTAGGAAGAGAATGTGTGTTGTAGTGCTCTTATAACATGCCTGGTTGCCTGGGTTTGTGGATGGCCACCTTAGCTCCTGTTCGCTGTGGTATCCAGTGACAGAACCCAAGGCAATGGCCTGAAGTTGTCTCAGGGAAGGTTTAGGTTGGATATTAGAAAAAGATTCTTCACCCAGAGGGTGGCTGGGCACTGAACAGGCTCCCCAGGGCAGTCAGCACAGCACCAAGCCTGAAGCATTTGGACAACACTCTCAGACACATGATGTGACTCCTGGGGATGCTCCTGTGCAGGGCCAGGAGCTGGACTTGATGATCCTTGTAGTTTCCTCCCAACATGGCATATTCTGTGATGCTGAGGGTTTAGAGTTGTCCACCTTGGCTCCTGTTGGACATGTCTTGTTTCCTGGGCTTGGGGATGGCCACCTTGGCTAGCTGCAGAACAAACAAAGTTCATAGGAAATACCCTTTTTCCTTAAGTGACAAACACCCATGTTCTTGGAGGTGAAATATCAAGTTTCAGCGCCGGGCTCTGCGAGGGAGCTGTAATTGTATCTGTCTGCAGCGCGCAGATCAATTGCATAATTCTTGTGCTCCCACCGCTATATGGGAGCTCAGAGCGCTGAGCCGAGTCACGCCACACAAAGAGGGCCGGTCACGCCCAGGAATGCTTTTCCACGAAGCAGCTGAATTACCAGGGAGCCACACTCCACAAAGGCATTATCTCCTGCTCAGGAGATGCTCAGACACGACTGTCATATTCCATGGAAAAAGGCTCCTGCGAGGCCCCTGGCTGTTCCGCGGCAGATTGCGACACCCGCGCTGCCTTCATTTCCAAGGTGTCTGTTTTATTTCAGTGAAGGGAAGACGTCACAATTTATTGATATGCGACTTCGTTCGGAAAGGTCTGCCCGAGCTCCGTGTAATGGTTTTCCTCTTTTCAAATCAGGACATCCAGGAAGGAAAATAACTCTTGAATATTTTACTGTAGCAGGAAATATCTCTGTCTCTGCCTTCTTCAATATTAAAGAAGAGATTAGCAGATATCCTGGAAGCAGGCCATGTTATTCACTCTCTTCCCACTGAAGCCAAAGGTGACACTCCCGTAGAAATAAATGGAGCAGGTTCTGTGGTCACTCAGCCGCCGGGCTCATGTGATCTGCAGTGGAATTATTTCTCCTTTTGTGACAGACACCTCTGGATACATTTCTCCTCATCTGTGTGAACATAAACAGCAGCACTGGAGATGCCGATTAAGCGACATGGTGGTAAAACCCTGCTTACCCTGCAGAAGTTGCTGACTTTGGTGAGCCTGGGATTTGGCCCCCACTGTGCCTGAAAGGCTCCACACCTTTGGACAGACCTTTCAGGGGTTAAAATGCGAAGCTTGTTCTATTCCAAGAATTTGTTACTCTGAGACAATGCTTCTGAATTTTGTCCTTCTTTTTCTTTTTTTCCGGACAAATAGTTATGTGGCATGAGGCTTGTTATAGTTGGAAACATCCCTAAGTAAACAGCTGAGCTTAAAAATACTCCTTTTTTTTGTCTGGCCTTTAAAAAAATAGTAGTTATTGCACAAAAGAAGACTATGCCGATGCCAATCACTGCATTCAAGCTGAAAACAGGAAGCTGCCCCCAGTGTCTGTCCCCAGAACTTTGACTACCCTGCTTGGACATTAAAAGCCTTGTTGGAGGATGTGCCCTGTGTCATGAATTGGACCTCTTCATCTCTCTTTTTTCTTTTTTTTTTAAATGAGGTGGAAGGCTGCCTATCACTGATAAGTCTGTATCCTGCATGTTTGCTTCCTGCCCTCTACCAGACTTCTTTCATTTGGCTGAGGATTTTCCAGCCTCTCTTCGAACAGGTGATGGTGATGGGGAGTTACCTGCTCGTCCAGACCTGAATCCTCTGCATTATCTTGAGCATCCTGTCCTTTCTGAACCCCAGAGGAGAGGTCTGCACTTCAGTACAAAAGATTGTGCTCAGTCAACTGAGGAAGAAAGGAGAGATGGAGTTTACATCAATTTCTAGTGCAGCACACAAGAGCCCCGAGATCATTCTGGGTCTTAAAGCCTGACTGCAAGACTAAGCAAACCAGGCCCTGCCAGTCTGTTTCTCCAACAAATCCCCTTTCTTCAGGCTGATTCTGCCACGAAGCCTGGAGAGATTCCCAAATGTCACAGAAATCTTCACTGAACCAGAGACTGCCTTCTCCCAAAACAAGGGCAAGACATGGACTCTGGTTTGGCCCCCCAGCATTTTTGTGCCTTCAGAGAGAACTTTGTCAGGGCAAAGGAGCTGGTGCTGCCTGAATGAATCTGTTTCCCTGAGTTCAGCTCAGAATGCTCCAGCATCTGTTGTCAATCCCCCAGAGAAGCTCTCTCCTGCTGCCAGGTGCTGAGCCTGCAGACATTTTACTGTTCTAGATTTAAGCTGGATTTCCAGGCAACTGCTTTTTAATTTTTTGAAGTCATTTTTCCCTTGGGGACAAATCAGATTTCCTTTATGTTCTCTTCTTCCATATCTGCTTCAAATCAGCTTTGTATTTGAAGTGAGAAGTCCATGGTGGTGATGAACAGTCCATGGTGCAGGTCATGCATGACCAATACAGGTCTTGGGAGCCTTTAGACCTCTGTGGAGAAAAAAAATTAGCTTTTATTGCCAATGCTCTGGATGCATTTATTATCACAGTAGTTAAGAAGAGAACAGAAAAGGCATTTTGTATCATCACCAGCCATTGCTTCCTAGAAATGCTCCACTCCTGACACTGCCTTCCCTGACTCTCAGCCTGTAGGACTCTACGGGTTTATCTGAGCTGTGTTCACACCACTGAGGAAAGGGAAGAAGCCTGTTAGTTTTTATTTTGTGAAGGCAATTCTAGGAAGAAACAATCTGGTTGTCCTTCACTTTGATCATGAAAGTGTAAAATCCAACATCTAAGCCTACCAAGCATCCAAGAACACAGGAAGAATCCAGAGTCAGAGCTGGTGCTCAACACGTGGAAGGAAGAGCCTCTGCTGCTTTTTGGCAGCCCACCCAGTGATGCCCCACATTTGGCTGTCAAAGGGAAGGATTTAATCCCATCCCTCTTCACCAGCACTCAGAATGAGGAAGCGCACAGGCAGGAAGAGTCTTCCCCTCCCCTCACCAATGCTCCCCTCAAAGCAGAGCACTGCCAGCTGAGTGTTGGGTCAATAGTAGGGCTTACAGATCTTCTTTAAAAGTAAACGAGGCTTGTAAAGCCACTTCCCCCATCATTTTTCAAAGCACACAAAGGAGAGTGGGTACCTCATCTCTCAGCTTTTGTACACAGTGCCATCCCACCAACACAGGGCGAGGCAGCTCTCCAGGGCTAGCACAGCACAAGGGCTCATGACAGTGCAGTTCAGCAGGACTTTGTTAATCATTTAGGCAGTCTCCATTTAATTCAGACATCTCAGTCTCTGCGCCCGGTTCCTCCCTCGGGTTTTGCAGACTCTGAGCAGACAGATTTATTGGGGTCTTAGGCATAATCAGGAACAAATTAGCCTCTGTTAGGATCACACACTGGCCTGGATCACAGCTATTCAAAGGCTGCCTTCCCATCCATGTGAGTATGAATTAAGTCATCGGGTTGGAGTAGGTCTTGAGTATTCTTTTATCCCAAACACATGATCTTATCAGAAGCCCATTACGTTTATCATCGCATTAGGAGGGAACATTTGGAGCCAGTGCAGGAGTATGTTGCTATATAAATGTTGTGCTTACTTCAGTGCCTGTCATGAAAATAAGTCAGTGCTCTGGGAAGGCCGGGAAACACTGTCTAAATGCATGTGCCTAAAATTAGGCTGTGAGTTCCTGGGTATGTGTTTGCAGCAGTGGGGTGGCTGAGTCGGGGATGTGTAAAGAGAGCGTACGAGTGTTTGTGTGTCAGTGTTGCTGTCAGTGTGGGTGTGCAGCAGGATGATGGTGTTTCACTGTACGTGTATATCTGACTGTGCATATGATTATAGGCTGAAGGTCAGGTCTTTTTAGCATGGTAGGTATTTTCCTTTCCTTCCCCCCCCCCCCCCTTTTAAAAAGAAATAAGCCTCTTTTCATAAAATGACAAAGAAACTCTTTTTTCCAGAAATACATATTTTCATCGTTTTGGCATTTATTTTTGAGGATTCTGATGGCTGACCACAGTCTTTCCAGGGCTGAATTTTTCTCACAGGTTTCTGCTGAGGCTCTCACTCTAACTGGGGCATAGTGCTCTGAGGTGGGTGAGCCACTTAGCTTTATCCTACTGCTCTTGGGTACAGCAGAAACCCAGAGCCTGCAGAGAGAGGAGCAGAACAAGAGATGCAGGGGACCAAGTGAGAGAGCCAAGAGTTTGACTCCGTGGCCATCACAGTTACTTGCTTGCTCTGCCCCTTCCTTGAGGTGCTCAGACACAGGGCACAGCTCTCCCAGGGATGAATGAGCCCTGCTGGTGTTGCACTGTGCCAGCACCAACAAGCCCTGCGGGGAAACAAGGTGTGCTACAGGGGTGTCCAGGGTGATGTCCAAGGGATGTCCAAACTGGGGCTCTCAGAAGCAGTTCAAGGACATGTTCCCAGCAGGGTCAGTATCAGATGAGGAGCAGCAGGGCCTTGCTGGCTCAGGGCTGTTGGGCACTCAGGCCGTGGGAGGAGGCAGGACAGCAGGGCCAGGGGGCCAGCACTGCGGGGTTGCCTCAGGGCCCACCTGCACATCCACCCGGACACCCCGGGGAGCCATTGTCATCTCTTCCCTGTGAACACTCTCCCCAGCGCTCCTCCTCCGAGCTCTTCGAGGTGTGTGGTATATGTTTGGCGGCTCCCAGACAAATGAAGATTTTAAGATGTGACATGTAGGGTCAGGAAGTTTGGCCACCCTGGGAACATTCGCTCAGGCACAGGGCTGCACTCATACAGCTGAAACATTTCCAGACATGTGCTGGCGCCTTTTCGCCAGCTTGGAGCACTGGCCCAGCAAATCCACAGTTCCCTCCACTTATCCGCATACACAAGTTGTCCACAGAGGTTGTGATGAAATGAAACCATAATGACATTTTTCCCTGATAGACTTCTCTATTCTTTCAAAGCCACACTCTCTTAAAGACCTGGAATATTGCGCGGGAGGAAAAGGAGTGAAAGTCGTTAAATAATTGAATAGCAATAAACCCATTTTTTTTCTGGCTCATGATGGTATTTCACTGTGTAAACCAGGAGGAAAAATAAACAGGGGATTTAGTAGTTTGGAAGTAGCTCAAAATTGAGCAGCCGTCGGATTTTCTGACACCTAGCTCGAGATAGTCCAATACTACCGACAGGATTCTCCTTAGGGATCACTTCCATCAGTCCAGCTAGCAGCTCTGGCTAATTTCCTACCCTTTTTTCAACAGGCTTATTTGCCAGACAAAAATACAACAGGCTGTCAGAACTGGATACCTCTGGGGACTGGCAATGATAATACAATACAAAATAGGATACCAGCAGGTCAAAGGTTTCCATTTCACAGAGTACTCTAATGACTGAAAGTCATTATTGCTATGCAGTCTGTTTGAAAAGAGTAGATGGATCTCAGTTCAGTTTTTAATGGGCCAGTGTTACAGAAACAACCTCAAAAATTTGGCATCTTTGTTGGCAGTCTCATTAGAGAAGCCACAGAATAAATGGACAAGGATAATAAAGTCTCCTGCTGCTTTTGATCCTTTCAGGTCAAATCTGAGTCATGTTGGTTGAAGCTGTGTGTGTATGTGGCAAGATTACCCTCACACTATGGATAGTGTATCTGCTTTGGATAAACAGATCTGTTTGGCCCTTTGGTCACTACAACTGTGAACTTGGCAGTTTTCACCATCCCTACAGTCACAGTTGCTGCTGTTGTTTATTTGCAGATATCTTTTAAAAACAAAAAGGGAAACATTGTAGACCAAACCCTCCACTGGCGTTTTTCCATCCAAGCTGGTGGAATTACGCCAACACCCACATCGTCTCTCTATGCATTTTCTATCTCTGCTTTCTTCTGTTTCCATCCTTTTAAAAGGAGAAAGATGAAAATAAGCAGAAAACCCCTCACATTAGGAAATATCTTGAGGGAATTACCCAATACAAAAGTTGACCATTGTTGCTGGGATTTTTGAAATCACCTTGCTGTGACCTGATCCAGTAGATACGTGACCACTGATGGTATCAGATCTTCACAGCCACACAGCAAATACATGTAGCCAGTCCTTTGTGATTTCCCTTCTCTGCTTTCCCCTGCAGATGAGCCCAGCAGGTGCTATTTCCATGATGGTGATGGAGTGTGTGAGGAATTTGAGCAAATGACCAGCATCAAAGACTGTGGCGTTTACACCCCCAAAGGCTTCCTCGATCAATGGGCTTCCAACGTCTCTGTCTCACATCACAGTGACCAGCAGTGCCCGGGATGGGTGGTCATTGGTCAGCCAGCAGCAACCCAGGTAAGCAAAGCACATTCCCTTTCCCCTCCTGGAAGGTGAAGTCCAGCAAGGAGCAATGTTCTTGGGTGTAGCTCAGTGGTCAGCAGTCATGGGTGCTCCTCCAGCAAGGGAGGCTCCTGACAGCAGTTTCCCTCTTTTTGAGCCTGATTAGTAGTGATGAGTTGAAATTCAGTTCCAACCACCCAACTAGAACTGGCTCAAGCTGTGGCCTTCTTGATTCAATAGGCTGTGTAGGAGTCACCTCAACTAACCATCATCACCTAAAAGATGGACGGGCTCTCCACAGTGTCCACAGGGTACGATCCTGTGGCGATGAGTTCTGAGGGCTAATGCCGGATAATACAAAAGCATCTTCTTTCTTTTTTAATAGTTTTGTGTTTTCTGCCTCCCAGTTTCATAAAAGCACCCTATTGTTCTATTCTGAGAAAGGTCCCGTCCATTCCCAAAGCCATTCATTAGCTTTAACCCCCTTCTCCCATGTCTCCTTTGTAACATGAAGAGCTCCAGTTACCATAACTTTACCTTTTGTCTCTGAGAGAGAATTAGATCCAAATGAGTTCAAAAAGACCTTAGATAAATGCCTGGAAAACAGAGCTGTACAAGATGCAGATGCAGCAGTCCAGATGCAACCTGACTTGAGAAAGCCTCATTGCTTAGTGACTGTTTTTTAGAGGATACAGCAGGGAAAGGACCTTCGTATGTAAGATCTGCTTCATATATTCCTCCTTCAGCACCCACCATTGTTCCTTGCTAGAGGAAGAGCACTTACCATGCTCATCAACTCTGTTCACTTCTGGTAGGATGCAGAAAAGTTGTTCTGAGAATCTTAATTACCCAGGAGGTGTCTTGAGTGGGCAGTGCAGAGAGGAGTGCCGTGTCACAGATATGTCAAGCAGATTTCTCCGTGGATAGTAAATGCTAAGCATTTCCAGTTGGCTTGCAAGAGAAAACATCTTTATGCAAGAGATTTGGCCTTGTCCAACTTGCACAAGTCTGTAACAAATTAATGGCCAGGTCGCTTCTAAATGCACAAAGCGTGGTTAGCTGGCATAGTACCAAGACAGAATCTCCAGCCCAGTGTTGCCTTTTTGTCATGGTCTCATTTATTATTTCACACTGCAAAAGGAACTTTTCCTCTGCACCCCTACCAGTGCCTTCAAAATTTCCTCCTTGTTTAAACTCCCTGTGCTGCAGTGCAGACCAAAGGCCAGTATCTCCTGTTCAGGTGCTGCTTTTTGGGCATGTCCTCAGGCACTCCATCCCCGTGGAGGAACTCAGAGAGCTGCCCTGATTTTCTCTGATGCCTTGGTAGGAACTCAGCCACTCCACACAGTAGGTAACATATGGTCCTGTGGTGGAAAAGCCACCACCACGCACACACACACAACTGAAAGCCCTGCTGTGTAGCCACAACTCAGGCGTGTTTGTTGTACCCAGATGAGATGAAGTTGTCACAGCCTTGTTAAAAAAAAAATGGCAAAAAAGCTGTTGTATTTATAGGCAGAGCACTAGCATATCACACACTGGCAGAGTGAATGGGAACATGCCTCTTGTTATTGCCTGGCCCCTGGGGAGATAACAGTGTGCTATTTACTTCCAGCAAAAGGAATTTCTGCTTTAGCTCAGCTGGTCCTATTACGCCAGTTTGAGTGCATGGGGCTCATTGACCTTTTTAATCATATATGTTGAGAAAGTCTTTGTTTTCCCCAGGAACAAGGCAGCCTTGCTGGCTTGGGAAAGCACCTGACTTGTCACTCCAGGGAGGTTAGGTGGGGCAGCAGGTCATCAGTCTGTTAGCTAGAGGAGATGAAAATTAACCTAAGATCTCCTCTAATCACTGCATGTAATGATCACTGGTGTGTAAACATGTTTGGCTTCATTATCTGCCCCAGCACTGAGCCTTAGAGGTTTTCTGTATTGATGAAAGGAGCACCTTTCCTCACCCAGATACCTTTCAGAGTAGGTTGTGTGCTTGTTGGTCTTGTGCAAACTTTTCGTGTTGTTGCTGGGTAGCTTCCTGATTAATCAGAGTGGTATTTGTGTTGGCTCCTCATCAGGAATGCCATGAAAGATACGTTTGAGTGCAGTGCACAGCAATATACAGAATACATAAGCTGCCTGTTGTTAGCCATCCCCATTTCTCATAATTGCCCCAGCACTCTCGAGGTGCTTTAAAACATTTTAAGCATGTTCTGACTTAAAATGTCTCTCATCCTTAGATATCTCAGCACTTGTTTTCTCTGCATGACTGTCATAGTTCTGTCAAGGCTTTGTCTGAGGAGTTTGCAATGCAGATTGGCTGGTTGGTGTGGTATCTCTCAGAGATACCTGCCTATTTGTGCTTGTTTACTGCTTGGAGGATTGTTGTGAGCACAACCTGGAGTCTCTTGCTGTTGTACAGTTGCTTCTGTGACCTCTTTGCTCAGCTCACTGAAGATATTGCCCATTTCTGCAGCTGTTTTTTTTTCCTTAGATGCCCACACTGGGTTGTTGGTTTGAGGTAGATCTTACATCACTTGTCAGTGTGAGGCTGCCAAATGGCAACATAGTAAGGGAGATAAAAAAGAAAGTTCACAGTATAAGATTTGTTTTGAGCAACAAAAATGCTTACAAAGAATGACACAGTCTTGGCGAAGAGATACAGATTTGAAAAATGGAAAGATCAAACAGCCCCCCCTTAAACAGTCACCCTTTCTGCAGAAGCAAGACTGAGAGACAGCCACTTCTACTTTCCTGGCAGCCACCCTCCAGTGCCGATTAAGAAATATTCTCACTACTGACAGCATCATATTTAGAGCCAAAGAGGGCCACTCAGCAACACTGCACCAGCACGGAAATGCAAGCACCAGTGCAGGGTATTTTTGCAGTTTGATTTCCAACCTGGAATGCTCCACACACCTGGAAGCAGATGCTGCTCAGTACCTGTCTGTCAAGCGCAGGAGGAATTCAGCAATAAGGGCTTTGCACGCTCTTGAGCCACTCTTTTCCCTACTCCTTCTGCTGAGAGTTTGAAAACAACCTCTCCTTGCCATCCCCCGTGTGTGAAATACCGTCAGTGTAGGTGTGCTGCTGGTGTGGGGTGTTCTACAGCACTGGTTATTCCTCAGGACCCTTCCTGGGATAAAGACTATTGATGCAAAGCCACCAGCTGGTGTATGCTGGGGAAGACAACAAACAGGCAGTGGCCCTGGGCACATTTACGCTCACCAAAGGACAGGTCCAGGGGGCATAAACACACAGTGGGTGCTTTGGCTGGTCTATTTTGAGAATAGCTGCAAGTTTGTATTGGGAGTGCCCAGGCACTTACTTCCCCCACTAATTTTTACCCAGTTAGGGCCAACCTCCTCATTCCCAGCAGGAGGACAGGACATGGCTTCTTGGCACCTGGGCTTGACTGGGCATGAGTTTAACAAGCCAGCTCATGGCCTTGCCAGACAGTGCCTGTTGTGTCATCGCTGGTGAAGCTGCATCCTTGAGGAGTGTTGGGTTGGAATGAGCAGCTGGATTAGGTCACTGTAAAAGGCTGGCTGTTCTGTAGGCTTCAGGAAACCAAGGTCTGGTAATGGCCTTCGTCAACTCCATCTTTGTGCTCTCCTTGCACACCAGTTTTGTTCTGCCACAGTTTATGCTGTGAGTGCATGAGCTCCTGTTTGTCTCTCTTTCTGGAGGAGGCTGTACTGAGCAGGAAGGATTGGGGTGTTTTGCTAAGGTGTCTGTACAGCTGTGCCTTTGGAGGAAGCCTCTGGAGCCTCTGTTTCAGGAGGGTTTCTCCAGCCTGGGCGAGCAGAGCAAAGGCAGGTGGGTGCAGATCAATCACAGGAGGCTGGAGATGCCATTTCTCCCTTCCTCTTGCTGGTGACACTCCTGCTTTTGAGGAACTGACTTGTCTGCATCTTCCTTTTGGGCCTTATATAGGGATTTACAGGGATTTAAAATAGGGATTTATAGGAAGGGACTAGCGGATCTTAAGGTGGCTGATTCCTGACCTTGTTACTCCTGTCACAAAGGGCTGGAAGTTGGTGGGTGGGTTGATGGTTTAGAGGGCCAATTCCTCAGGAACTGTCTTTTGCTGCATTTCTTCACAGTTGTGCTGTTGTTTAGACCAAGTAACCATATATATATATATATATATAGTATTCTTTTTTCTCCCTATGCCATTGTTTGAGCTTAGATTTCTACTGTATGGAAAAAGCCACACAGCTCAGGCACAGTTAACCAGACAGGGACTCTTTCCCAAGGCTGCTGGGCACAGACAGATCCTGGGATTTGCTTTCATTCCCGGACTAAAGAACACACCCTGTTCTCTTCTGGGTACCCCACAGGGGCTTCTATGGAGTAAGAAGTTGTGGAAGAGGATTCTTATTACATCTTTCCCACAAACAGAGGCCCCCTTCTGCCCCTATTACAGTTCCCACAATTGCACTCATCCAGACTCACTGCAGCAAACCTTCCACCAGCAGCAGAAAGTTGTCTAGAGTTGCAGTGTGTCTGGAATAGCCCACAAAAGGAGAAGAAAGGAGCACAAAAGTATTCTGAACACTTAAAGAAATAACATGGTAGAGCAAGGGCTCCAAGAGTGGTAAGAAAATACCCTAAGAAAATTGAAGAGAAAGATGATGAAGTTCTCTGCCACACAGTTTTATTCTGTCTAATAAATATAACGTTGAAGATAATTCCCCAAAGATCCAGCAAAGCCAACAAATAGAGTAATCTTGAACAGGAGTGGGAAGAGAGGAAACCTGCAACTTTTAATGGAGAAGCCATTCCTTTCCTTTGGGGTGATCTTGCTGAGAAGAGGGAGGGTGTCTGTCTGTCGGCTCTGCAAGTGGCCCTTTTTGAACTTCCCAGTTCACAGCCAAGTCCTGTTGCTCTTCAACGGTAAGAGTTTTGTTGTGGTTGGAGGCATAAAAAAATCCCCTTTTTTAATAAGATGATTTGCTTTGCAAATGTCTTTGTTATTTATAGCCGAGCCAGACTTTGAACCACTAAGCTCTGGAGGATGAGGGCAGAATCCCACTAAGAAAAGCCATTAATGGAGGAGCCATGAGTGATCAGAGAGCAGTTCTGGAAAAAGCTGAACTGGACACTGTGCACAGGCTGTCGCAAGAGGAATGTAGCTTTGCTGTACACGGGTGAGCTCATTTCCAGGACTGGCTGATCCACCAAAGGCCTTCAGCTTAGGTTACAGAGTCTCCAAGTCTAAAGTTAGTTCAAGGGGTCCAAAACTTTGTCTTCATTTCCCCTGGAAACTACAGACCAGCCAATTTGGTCTTTTGCCTGAAGGCTGGAGAGTTGCATCACGAGCCTGGCTCTGACTGTCAGGCAAATTCAGGCTGGAATTCTCCTTCCTTGGATTAAGTGATGATATTTTTTGAGGTTTTTTTCAGTGTACAGTGATTAATTGAGCCTTATCACAGCCACACTGCTTGGTTTCTGTTCTTTTTAATAGAGGTGGGAACCAGAGCACAGAAAGGTAAAGCTACTGTTTGAGGATTAGACCTCAATATCCTTCAGAGACATTGCAGGCACTGGGCATTACTGAGCCCAAACCTCCCCAGGACTAGGAAGTTCAGGATGTCTTGAAAGAGAAATGTTCATATCTTGGATAAAAAGCAAACTGTTCAGAGCCTGCTGAGAGTTGCTGCCTGGAAGCAGAGACCTGGAAGGGGTTTGGGGTCATTAAATCTGCATTTTAGCTCTGTCAGCCCCTCACATCACCCCATTTGGGAATTAATCAGTCTTTATCCTAGCACAGTTTGGCTGTTCATTCTCAGCACAAAGGACTGAAAAACTGTCCCACCAACGCCTTGCTTTAATGGCTAGAAACCTTACTTCCCACCTGTCTTCCTGGGAAAGCTGGATTTTGCAACCTTGCTGCCAAAGGAACTCCACTGGTCTTTATTCACACGTTTTCCTTGCTGTTCTGCCTCACTGGAGGTGGAGGTCCATGCAAAGGGCCCACACCAAGGTGAGGGATGCTGCAAAGATGTGTGCTAATATCAGTGCTGGGACTCAGGAGCAACCTCAGTGTTCTGGGGAGGTCTCTGAAATTAAATAAAATGAGAAATGGGATTTCTAGGTAGGCTGGCTTGAAAAACACTCCTCAGCAGAGAGATGGCTGAGGAAGAGCATTACCTTTACAGTCCATTCAGAGCTGTCTAGAGGAAAGGGCATGCTGCCCATCCCCTGGCTGCCTGCTAGAGACAGGGATTCCCTCCCTTGCACCCCTTCATCCCCACATCTTCCAGTGCTCCTCCCCTCCTGGCAGCAGTAAAGCCCAGACCCCAGGGCTGGTGTCATAGCTTCTGGCTGATCTGTGTAAGGGGAGGACAGAGAGAACACAATGAGATGTCAGAGGAGATTCCAAACAATTTTGCCAAACACTCAAGGGATATTTTTTTAGTTTCCACTCCCCCCTCCCTCCTTTAGTTTTTAGAATAATTTTTCAAGAACACATATGCAAGTCATCTAAGGGAAACAGAACAGTGAGTACCAGGGGCTGGTACACTGTGTTCCCTTTGTGTACTGTAGAGAAAATAGATAAAAGAAACAAAGAATGATGCAGAGAGCAAAGCAGTCATCAGTACTCTCAGAGAGGTTCAATCTGACTTCTGCAGAGATGAAGGTCAAACCAAAAATCCTCAGGTGCCGGAAATTGGTCCCATCTTCCTAGAACCAGGAGACATTTACCACTAATGAAACGAGAGCAGAATTCCATGCCATTTGTTGTTTCTAGAAGCAAGAAGAAAGGAATATTGTCTTGGACAGTAATAAGGCTCCTGTGCTCCTTTAGGAAGTAAATTGCCATTTATGATCATAACTGCTGTACACCAGCCACCCACCCAGAGTGCAGGCAGGAATAGAAAAGAGCTCGGACCCCCCTGGCACCAGCGAGCCGGGAAGCCGGACCCCCCGACAGCAGCAGGGCTCATTAACATGCACTCTTCTGAAAGGAGACCCCCCTCCTCGGCCCTTGCCCCTCAACCTGCCAGTCTCTCCGTCTGCTGCTGCTGCTCCCAAGCCTTTAGATGCAGAGCATGTCCAGCCGTAAGCGTGGGATAGCTCTCCTGCATCCCATCCGGGCTGTTTGTCTTGGGTCCCTCTCCATTCAGAGCCGAATGATTTTGCATAAATGCACTGACACGTCTGCTTTGTTCATGCATGAAGGGTTCTCAGCTTTTCTCATCCCCCCCCCCGCCCCAGCTCTCTTCTCCTTACTCCCTGGCATGTATCTTCACCAACTTTTCCATGATTTCCCCGTGCAACAGCAAATAAACCTGCCTGAAGCATTGCCGGGCGATCCAGCGCAGTTAAAAACACCCAGAGAGATCTAAACCAAGAAATCAGAAGGAGAGGATGGAAAAGGGTACGAGAGCAAAGCCATAATGGCCTTCACTATGTAATTTGGTTTCATGTTCTGCACAAGAAAACATGTCAAATATGTAAACAGAGCTCACCAGGGCTGTAATGCAGCTACAAAGCCACGGATGTACAGGCAGGCAGGGTGCTGTTCTCCAGCAGAATGGAATGCCATCCCCAAAGCCACACGATCATTTCTTTAAGCTGAAAGTAAACTTTCTCATGCCAGGAGCAAAGCATTTGTTTTTTCTTTTAAAGGAAGGATTGCCTACTCTTACTTGTTCAGGGTACCGTGGGCATTTTAGCCCACATTAGAGAACTTGCTAGTGACCTTGTACTTGGAATGCCAATGAATTTTAGGGTGTTCATCTTGAGATGTCTCTAAAAGGCATGGATTTTGGTGGCCTAGCACTGTCCTGAAGGTCTCTTGAGCCAATCCTTGTGTCCCCACCTGGAAAAATAAGTATCTGTTTTAAAAATAATTTTAAAAAATCCAAACAAACAAAACCCCATACTGAAGACCATTTGGATAAACTCTTGAGCTTCTCCAAGTGTCCAAATTGTGCTCCATGTGCAGCATGGAGCTGTAGCTTTTGAGGAACCCCACACTGGTCCTCACTTTTGGAAGTGCTGCCTGCGAGGCTGGAGGATTGCTGTTTCCTCTGAGGTCATTTCAGTGGGGAATCTGATAAGAAGACATGATTCACCCTGGTAATTCAAATTCACATCTGGTGAGTGGCCCAGCTCCCTGTGCTATCAGCAGCAGTCTCCTGGGGACTGGGTTTCCACCATCGCCTCGGGGTCCGGCTGCGAGCTGGAACGTGTGCCAGGAAACAGTTTTTTTGCATCATCAGTGCTATTATCCGTCCCCACGTGTACCTCCTCACTGGGAGAAGCCCTCATTTCAGGAGAACATCAAGTTCTGCTTAGCCATTTGGACACTGTGCCAAAATCCTTACACTTAGCACTTCAGTCAGTGGATCTTATTTTCCCAGTTTTTGGTGATTAACCCTTGCAACATCACATTCAGAGAAGACAGGTCTCTCTTCAGAGAGGAGGTGAAGGAGGGTAGAGATTACCTTCTTCCCACTTTTTCCTTCCAAATACCTTTGAAACATCTGCCCTCCTAAGAGAGCTGCTCTGTCCCTGTGCCCTGCAGCGTGTGCACACTGTGCCTGCACCAGCTGGGAAAGGAAAACCTCTCTCTGTGGAGATTTATCTGTTTCCCAGTGGTTGTTGCTGGTGAGAAAGGCTGAGCCTCAGCAGCTCTGAGTTCCTCCATCCCCTCTGCTCCCAGTCTGTCATCCCAAAGCCTGCCCCTGGCAGGCAGTGGGGCTGAGGGAACCATGATCTTCCTCCTTCATACTTTAATCCCTCCAGTAACTTCTTCCAGGAGCAGCCGGGTGTTCCTGTGAGCATCCCTACTAACCTGGGACATCATGGATTAAATGCTCCAAGTCTTTTGGCTTAACTTGTTGGAGTTTGAGGTTTATCAGAGCAACCAGGGTTGTGCCAAAGTGAGAAGGAAGTGACAGGCTTCCCCAAACAAGCCTTTGCTTCGGTGGAGATGTGCACAGGCTGGAGGCAGCAGCTGGTGCTGCTCCATGGACTGTTCCTGGATGGTCCAGCTCATCCAGAGGGATTTGTTTGCACAACAGTGGTTTCATTACTCTGCAGTTTCGGTGGGAAAGCCCAGTGAAGCAAGGGGAATCTCTTGATTTGCATGCCACAAACCAGGTATGAAGGAAAACAAGCCAGAGAGTTTAATCTTGATTAATACAGGTTGGTGTGGGGCTGCTGAGTTGGATGGGAACCAAAAGGTTCTGTGGGCTGAGGTGTGACTGCTGTCAGCTCCTGGGAGCACACGGCAGCATCTCCAAGCCCCCCACCACACCCCCAGGGAGCCTTTTTGCAGGCTTCCCTCTTGCTATTAAATTCAGGGTCTCTTCCCAATGCATCATCTCCCTGGATGTATCCAATTAAGGCCTGTTGACAGCCCAGAGCAGACTTACACCCGTAGGATTAGAGGCATGTGTATGTCTTCATATAGGCAAGGACAACCAGGGGGTGTGTGGCTGGCGCACTGGGAGTGTGGTGGGGGAATCTGAGCAGCTTGGAGAGGGAAAAGGAGCCAGGGAGAGGGAGATTTGCACCCCCAATTATCCTTGCATGTGGAAGGGCTGTGTGCTGAGTGTTGCGTGTGGCTTACACAGTGTGTTTACATGGTCCATAACCCCAAACAGAGCCGAAAAGCATGAGTTTAACTCTGGAAATAAAAGCGCTGGAAACCCCTGGTTTTCTGCACATGAGAAAGTTTTGTTCTTTAAACACACAGATGTTTTTAAATGAAAAATCACTCTTTTGACCTTTCCTGAATGTGATCATGTGGTCGGAGCTGACATTAACCACTGCACGGCTGTTTGCTCCAGCCGCAGGCGAAGCTTAGGGAGCAGTTTGCAGGGCTCAGGGTAGCACCTGCCTTCTTCACAGCTCTTGGAAGTGGCTCCTGTGCCCCAGGAGCTCTCAGGGTGGTTCAAGGAGTTGTGGTAAGGTCAGCAATATTTAGGGTCTACTCCTACCCTGCTGGAAAGGAAAGCATTGGAGTTTTTTTTCCTTCTTGACAGCTAAAAAAAGATGTGGCTTAATTTTTTTCCCCCTATGTGCCTCTCTTGCTATCAGAAATGTTGCCCAAGTGCTTCTAAGCATCTCTGTCCACCTCAGCCAGCGTGTTATCCTGATGAACTCCTCATCGAGCCCAAGTTCCTTAGGGATTTGTTGCTGTTGCTTTTGGGCTTTCTCTACCTAGCTGTGTGTTTTCCTCATCCAAGCACCTTTACAGGACCAGCTTTGGGAAGGAAGGAGGGGATGTTACCAAGCGGATTTTACAAAGCCCAGTCCTGCTTTGCCTTGGAGAAGTGCCAAACCAGCAAAAGTACAATGAATCTAATGAGTCAGATCCATGAGCATAATAATAAAAATAACATTTAAGATCCTCCTAAAACGTGACACACATTCTGCCTTTCACAGTGTGATTTTCTGATGCCAGCTGCTCCTGAATAAAACGCTCCAGTCAAAGGAAAAACACACACACACACAAATTAGCTTTTGCTCTACTCCTCAGTGGTGAAAGCTCATGGGATGGGATTGTTTTCCTTTGCTGCAGCACCCCACGGCCAGCCTTGGCTGTGCTGTAGTGGACCTGGCTGGTTCAAGTTAGAGACGGGCAGTTCAGAAACCCAAGTGTGCAGCCAACAATAATGTTCTGGCTCCCGTATTTGTTTAACCTCGCTCTCCAGTGGATGGATATACAGTCTGCTAAAGCACTTATCAGTCTATAATGCCTTCACACTTCTCTGAGCAGTAATGTGGAAGTTGTAGACAGGAGCTTTTGCTGCAGCTTGAAAATGTCTTTTAGCTTTAATGAGCCTGATATTTGCAAAACTGAAGGCATAAGTTCTTGTTTGGGTGCTGTTGCTTGATCCTGTCTGCCTAGGCTGTTGCATTGGGGTGCTGTTCCAGCTGCAGATGTATTCCTGAATTTGGACATAACAGCAGAATGCAATTTAGGGCTAATTCTAAGAATTGCACCTCCAAGGTGAGATCTTAGCAGTGCTGGGGTGGAAGATGCTGTTGTTTGAGAGCAGCACCTTTATGCCCTACTGCTGTGTTGAAGAAATAGCAGAGGTTTGAGAGGAATAAACAGGAGCATGTGGCAAATTGCTGGATTGCACTTCCACGTGCTGCACAGGAGACTGTGTTGTGCCCTCGGAGCCATGCCTTGAGTTCACATTCCCTCTGTGTATCACCAAAAGACAAAGGAAGCAGGGGCTCTGAGTCCTGGCTTTTACTTGGGGGATAGTGTAAATGGGTTGATTTTTAAATCCCGTTAGCACAATTATTTCTTCTTTCCCCTCACCCTATTTTTCTGTAGTTTCTGGCCCTGTCTTCACTGACCCCTTTGAGGTGATCCTTTGAGCCGTGCAGAAATCATCTGGTTAGGGTTTTGTTGGAAAATCAAAACTCCATGTTGTTTTTTTCCCCACAGGTCCAGCTAGCATCCTAGATATTTGATTACACCTGGCTGGCTGTCAAAGCCAATGTGAGTTTGGGATAGGGCCAGTCAGAACTGATTTACAGTTTTTTCAGGTATGCCATGTGAAGTTTATGGTTTGATGTGATTTTGATTTGAACTTGCCGGTTTTAAATGAAGTTTTCTTTGAATCTGGAGATAACAGAAATTCAAAGGAAAGCTCAAAGAATGCAGGTCTGCCTGATTTAAAAATGGAAATATATTGTTCATACAGACTCTTTGGAAGTGAAATAACTGCATTTTTTTGAGAAAGCTGAAGTTAATAACACACATTGAATACACATGCAATCTGAGCCATCATCTAATGGAAATCCCTGTAGCTCCTATTCGCTTGCCTCAAACTAACCCAACTTATATGACAAAATGAAATAGCCTTTGTATCCCTTACTCATTTCTGAATCACAGCCCTGTATTACATCCAAAACTCTACCCGAGGAAATTTCCCTTTGGAAATGAACACTATAATTTTTATTGTAAAGTAGAGGAATTTATCATTGAGGAATTTATTATCGAGAAATTTATCATCATGTCACATTGCAGACCAACTATTGATGCCATGCTGTGTCATCTCTGGTGTTTTCATACACAGAAAGGTCACTTTCCAACTACTTAAAAATCCAGCCAAATCTTCAGCTTAAAGCTGGGACTCTGTGCTAAGGAAACTGTAATAACATGCTAATTGAATACTAAGTCTGCAAGGTCCAGACACATTGGCTGCTCTGGGTTCAAAGTGGACGTGGCTGTGTTGAGACTGGACACAACAACTGGCAGAGGGGCTTTATTTCATCCTCAAGGACATGTAAGCTGCTTCCCAATCCCACAGCCAAATCCTGTTCTTCATTACACGGCTAAAATTGACAGATGAGATTTCCTCTTACTTCTGAGCCAACTGGATCTGGGAGCAATATAGCATCAGTCTGTTACCCCAGGAGTCTTATCAGCTTCCAGTTAGATGATAAAGGTTTTTCGGTGGATCACCTGCCTTCATTCCTTTGTCCTGGAGCAGGACACGCTGCAGTTTTTCATCTTTTGCCATTAGACCTTTAAGCACCCCAATGAAAACAGTCAAAAGCCAACAAAGAGCACAAAACATAGTAAAACTGTGCTATCAGAGGACAAGGAGAGGTTTGGAGTAGAAGCTGCAGTTGTGAGCATCTGAGGTGAGGGAAAGTTGCTGCTGAGGAGGAAGCAGTAGGCATTTAGGTAAGGCAACTATTAAAAGAGGGAGGACACAATTTTCTCTCATCATTTTATGCTTAGAATCTGTGCTGCTGAATCTCAGATTTGGTTTTGGGGATTTTATCTTATTTTCTGTAACAGGGTATTTTAAACTCATTGTTAGTGCACATAAAAATTAATAGATGTACCAGTTTGAACAAAAAAAAGTGACTTCGAAGTTTGAGACTAACCTGGAATGACCCAATGCCGACTTTCATAGTTGGGTGGACAGCTGTGGACTCAGATCTTCTGATGGGATAAATCCAGAATACTGATAAAGGCACTAGTCCTAAAGTATTTCTGGGCAGAGCCTAGAAGAAAACCCAGAGCAAAATTCCTGCTGCCCCTTGAGTAAGCCCATGTGTACAATTTCCATCTGAGCTCAGTGGGCTCCTGAGGTTTGAAATAGTCACAGAAGCTGGCTGATTTTCGAGGTGTTTGTTGGTTCCCAAACAGTGGCCTTTTTAGTGGTTTGGTGCTCACTAATGTGGGCAATTTCATTTTTCTGTAACTCCAACCCAATTCCCAGCCTAAATGAGAAGAGCGGTGCAACAGCTTTCAAAACAGATTGGAGGTCTGTGCTGCAGTCAGCAAACTGGGTGGTGTCCATGTGGCAGTCAAGCTGCCTTACAATATTGGGCAATAAACGAGCAGGAACCTTTCTGATATTTAGCAACTGCACCGTAGTTTCTCATCCTTGGGTAAGATTAACCTTAGGTCGGCAAGAACAATAACATATTTAAGAATAAAAGGTCTGGGTGACTGCCAGCCCCCTGCTCTGGCAATGGAGAGAGAAAGTTTTCATCTGTAAAGGATGTGTTAAAATGCTGCTTATGTCACGGCTGGGATTCTCTGGCTTGTGTTGAGTTAAATATAAATAACATTCTGCAGAGCAGTCGGCTAAAAACTGTAGATTAATTAGGTTTTGGTGTTCCAGTTGAAATCTGCTTTTTAAGCTGGATCTTCAAGCATCAGAAGATGTTCTGTTTGTGCCTCCATGGGTTTTGTACCAGGCCACGAGTTTTTCTGTGCACTTGTACAGCCTCCCTCAGGATGTTGTGTGCTCCACTGTGGGTTTTACCAATAGGTCCTGTCCCTGCTTGCTCCGTGGCTGCTGTTCAGGCCAGGGCTCAGCCCATTTCAGCCCAGAAACTCACGGCTCTGTCTGTCTGGGTGCAGAACCGACAGCAGCACAGACTCCAGCAGAAAGGAGAGGGGAGAGAGGCAGCATTTGGGGCACAATCTCCACTTCTACCATCCCCCACCCTAAAGGCTCCCGACTGCCTGACAGGCAAGGGCTCGTGATGGCCCTTCTCAGCCAGACATAGCTTGAAGACACGGTCTGGAGGAAGCCCCACCGTGGGACACCAGATGGGATTTTGGGAGCAGACAGCTCCGTGCGCTGGAGATTTGCTCTGCTTCCAGCCGCCCCTGGGCAGGCAGACAGGCACGTCCCCCCCACCACGGTGTCAGCCGTGTGCCAGAGCTGAGCAGGGCAGCATCCCTGTCTAAAGAGCTGCTCTGCCTGTCTGCATTTAGAATTATTTTGGTGTTACAGCGATGAGAACCACCAGTGTATGTGGAGTCTGTGGTGTCTGGTTGCGCTTGCTCGATGGGGAGGTCAGAGTGGGATGGCATCTGTTTGTGTTTGACCCGCTCATGTGGGGAGGTACACCCTCACCTGGGTGTGCCTGTTTGTCCCTTCTCTTTGTAACATCCTGCTAATTTTGTGGCTAAGAGCTTTTATCCTCAACATACCTGTGTGATGTGGGGGAATATCATCCTCGTTTGACAGACGGTGGGCTCAGGCCTGGAGGAGCCAAGTGCTGCCCAGAATGGGGCCATGCAATAGGCACAGTCAGTCTGGGTCCTATTCCGGGTCCCAATCCTCAGGGTTGATCCTTAACCTGCAGTTCAGCTGCAACAGGAGCCCATCAACCCAACTTCACTTTGCCTGAAGTCATGGGATGGCTGGGAATCATTCACAAGGGCGCCTTCCAAAATTTGCTCTTTAGCAAATTTTCCCATATTACTTTGAAGGAAATAGAGTTGATTGCAATAGTAAATGTGTTTTAGATGTGGCAAAAAACTAAGTGCTCCCAATATATCACTTTTCCCTTTCTGCTGACACATTCCTCGGTCCCCTTGAGTAAGAGAAGGAAAACAGGAGAGGCGGTTTGAAGAACATGTTGTGCCTGTGATTGACAAGAGGTTGTATAAATCAGTCAAAGGGAATCCTCCAGGCATCCCCTCTTGTGGGAAGATCCCACAGTGCTCCCTGGCCTTGATCCTTCGATGTTTGTGTACAAAATGTGTGGGTGGGAGACGAGCTGGATTGGAACCTCCGAGAGGAACAGACACCAGCTCCTTTAATTGAAAGCAGCTTCCTAGGGAGGGGTATGACATGGGCTTCCAGTAACTAGACACAAATAGTCCCCACATACTTTGGAGCACATACTAAGCTCCTGTGGATCCCAGTTGCTGTGTGGGTCTGAGAATCTGGATAAGCCCCAGTGAGTGAAGTTTGGAGTCCTGTGTGATGCCGTCATTCTTCAAAGCAAATACTTTAGTGCTTGGTAACACTCTGAAACGAGTATTATATCTATCTGTTCTTCCCTCCACAGCTGTCAGGTGCCCTAGCTGCTGTTTTGCATCACTGTAGCAAACTGGAGTATGTTAGGAAATAATTTATTTCTCATAAGTGTGAATTCCTGTGAATAGACGAGAGTAGAGGTGGTGTTCTGTCTTCCAGGCCATTGGAACTTGTCACTTAAAAGTGGTGGTACTGCAGTAGTCATAGAATCATTCCATTTAGAAAAGCCCTCCAAGATCATTGAGTCCAAGCATTAACCTAAATAATAGGGACTTTCAGGCTGCTGCCACGTTCTAGGGATGTCCTGCCAGGCATAGGTGTGAGAAACTCTCCCTGCAGAAGGTTCTCAAACTTGGCTCTTGTGGTGTGACGCTCGTTGCCTGGGTAGAATTGAAGGGGGGATGTATTTACCATGTGTGTTAGAGCCTGTTGGGATGGTGGAGCCTGCAGGTGACAGGGACTGTTTATCCACTCGGGTTGTTATTACGGAATCTTAAAGAACTTTTTTGCCATTAGCTAAGTTCACTAGCTGACAGCTAGTGCAGAAGAGGCTCTTGTAGCCACTCATCTCTGTCAGACTTCTCCCACACTTCTCAATTATACTCTTCTAAAAGAACCTTTTACCCCAGGACCACTTTGAATCACTCGTCTGGGTAGCAATGGCTCAGGCTCAGCAGGGAGAAGCTTATCTAACCTGTTCAAACCAGGCCAGCCTGACAGTCCGCACACCTCGGCTCACGTGGCTCGAACACTGGCTCTTTATGCAATGCCCAGAGTTTTGCTAATATTCTCAGGCAGAACCAGAAAGTGCCGGAGTTCACACACGCACACAAATCAAACAAGGCATTTAAAAGTTATCAGAGACTTCCAGCCCACCTCAGCAGGGGTTTATTTTGGGTTTGATTCAAACTTTTGGTGAAGGTCTGGGTGATTTCTTCATACAGGTTTTCACTCATCCATTAAGCGGCACTTAAAAAGCGCCGAACGTCAGTCCTTGTGTTTCTTTCAGGCACCTCTTTGGACCAATCGAGCAGGAGGAGATGTAAGAATAAGAACAAAATCGTATAAAAGTAATGAGACCTTTGTTCATGTCAAAGAGCTCTCTGACCATATAAATTGCAGATGTGGGCAAGATAAATTCTCTAGCTGGAGAGGTATTAAAATAAAAACCATGCTCCCAACAAGAGACAGGCTGCTGAAAACGCAAGAAGGGAGAATTGCGAAATGGTACATGTCGAATTGCTGGCCTGGATTTCAAATGCCAAAGATAGTTTATGTAAAGCCTAGCTCTGCTGTAAAATGTAACAGTATCCACTGGCTAGCCTCAATGAAGCTTGGTCCCAGTTGTTTCAAAAAATAAATAAACTAAAAATCTTCTTCCAGCCCATTAAAGCTGATTTATGTTTTGCCCATAGATTCCTCTGTGCCGAATCTTCAGGGACTCAGATTATAGAGGGGATTACCTCACTTTTAGCCAATCTGCTTTCTCATTCCCAGCCATCCCAGGCTCTCTTTGCATTGCCCAGACTTTGCCTGCTGAGACCAAGAGGGCATTTTCATGCAGTTACTGAGTAGACGTAGAATTTTGAATGGTCAAAGGCATCTCTCTTAATTCTCTTGTTTCACTTCAGGGTTTTTGTTCTGGTTTAATAATCAGGGAAATTGATTAGGGGAACAGCTTTACTGACAGCACATCACCACCTGATGGCTCAGTTCAGGCTCTGGACTTGGAAGGAAAACTACGGAGTGTCCCCACGACAACCTAACTCCCATTAGCACCCAGCCGAGGTGGTCTGTGGGATCTGCCCTAGGCTGTCCTGTGTTTGGAGATGGTTTGGCCTCTTGGGTTACAGATGGAGCTCTGTTCCCACTACTCTGTGTGACCAGAAGGAATCCCTCTACCCCAAAGTGTTGTGAATCCCAACAGGTACCTTTGAGATTCTCCAAGAGCCTCAGCTGGAGGCATCCTTCTAATGCAGGGGTGACTTTTTGCATGGTGGATGTTTCCTGTCTCATCTTTGCTGAGGGGATGAAGGCTGTGGCCGTGCAGGTTTCTATCTCGAAGCAGCTTCACTGAACAGTTTTCAGGGTAAAGCCTACCATTCCCTGCAGCTTCATTTGCACATCTTACATACTGATGGCACTGCAAAGGCTCTCTGGTACTTGGATTCTGGCACTTCCTTTGAGCTTTTCATCTGTGACAGCCCTTGGGATTCATCTACTTGTTCTTTATTGAAAAGAGCAGTTTGCTTCCAGTCTCACTGCTGCCTGCCATGGAAAGGCTGTAGGTGTAGAAGAAGGTGATTCCTCTTGCAGAACCCGTTAGCAAAAGAAGAAACTGGTTTGCTCAAATTGGGTTGCAGAGGCAGGACTTTCCAGGCTACACTTGCTTCCAAGTTTACACATCCGTCTGTAACTCCCCTGGGGTTGCAGGCACACCAGCTTTAAATAGGGCAGTGCTGGAGCACTGTGGAGGCATCTGCAGACTGTCTGTGCTGTGGGCTGGGGCACTCAGAGCTGATCGTCACTTTGACTCCAGTGGGAAGAGTCTTGGTCCGTTTGGGTGGGACCAAAGTTGTTCTAAGTGTTGTCAAAGACCTCACACCAAACCCAGAGGAAACCATTGGCTGCCATCCAGCTGCTGGGAGTCTTTAGTCCTTTTCATGTTTCAAATGTTCTTATTGAGGTGGGAGACCTGGAAACTTAACTTTTGCATCATCTCAAGGTATTCGGAAGCATCATTACGGTGCATTATTTTATTCTAGCAGTGCACCTGGGCTTTTTTCCCCCCACTTTAAACAGTCATAACCTCCCCTTCCTCTCATCTGCACCTGTTTGGGTGGTTCTTTTTCCTCCCTCAGATGTGTCGGACCAAGGTGATCGACCTGAACGACGGTGTCTCCCAGTACGCCTGGTACCCCTGCACCGCCAACTTCCAGTACTCCCACATGACACAGACCATCTTCTGGCTCAAGGTAGGAAGTGCACATCATGCAGCAGTTTCCTCTTTGCCTGCCTGTTTCTCCAGCAGGAAAAATACCATGGGCCAGCCTTCCCAGGACCAAGCTGCTCCTTTCTTTGAAGTATGTTTAAAGCAAAACAGCAAAACAATGTCTCTGAGCACTGTCTGGAGACTCAGTGGTGAAGTCCCCTCCCATGTGATGAGGCTATTGAATTTCTGAGGGGTTACAGCTGCAGGGCTGTTTGACTTGAGTTTATCTGCTTTGGGTAGGAGAGACTGGAGGAGAAGATTTCTCTGTGACCTGGGATGGGAATTGTTCTTTTAAAAGTCCCGGATTGACTCCTGGGGATTTTTTAAAGCCGAGTTTAACAATTCCCCACCTCAGGCTTTGTGGGTTTTTTGTTTTCCCAGGCTTATTTTTCCCAGCCTATGGTAGCTGCAGCAGTCCTGGTTCACTTGGTCACTGATGGGACCTATTACCTGGATCAGAAGCAGGAGACCATCGGTGTGCAGCTGTTTGACACCAAAGAGCAAAGCCACGATCTTGGTAAGACTGTATTTTATTAAACTCCCTATTTAGTTATTACTAAATCTGATGATCCCCCTGCTCACAAACCGAGCAGGATCCCTGCTCAATTTTTTTTTCAGAATTAGACAAAAATGTGTTTGCTTAATGCTCCAAGCCCTGAGTCTCACTAGAGTTTGCTGATTATGATGCATCAGTTTATACAGACATTTCTCCTTAGCTGTTCACTGTGTGTTCGGAAGTGATTAGCTGCTCTTTAGTCACTAAAATCAGCACTTTCTCAATATTTCACACCCAGCACTGCCCTGGAGAGACACTGATGATGATACAGGTGAACCCCTGGTAGCAGGGAGTGAGGGACCTGCTCCAGCTGCTGCAGCAGAAGCTTCTGCTTCACAGGGTTGGGTCATCTCTAGTCACGCTTGCAGGGAGGTCTCCACAGCTATCTAGTGGCCAACATTCTTCATGTGAAGTATTTCAGGTTTGGTGAAGGTCTAACACCATGGCCCTGGTGTGGCCTCAGGCAGAGGTGCCTGACAGAGGCTGTAGATCTGCAGTTATGCTGAACTGCCAGGATAGACCATTTTTGTCTCTACCCTTGGCACAGGGCCCTGAACCTGGGGAAGGTGTGTCTGGTGAATTGATTGAGGCTGCATTTAAGCTCCAGGACCAAGGAGCTCTCCCTAGCTCCCAGCTCTGTGTCGTAGTAGGACTTGCATAATCCCTTTCCAGCTGTTCTCTGCCTTTTTTTATTTTTTTCACTGGGAAGAAAGCTGGCCAGGTCACCTCGAGAGCAGTTTTTAAGGAAACACAACTCCCATCCTCAATGTTTCTGGTTTATCATAACTTTTCATTTTTGACAAGGTGAAACTCAAGTAAGGTTCCTACTCATGATGAGAAGGAGAAGGGACACATCCAGTGACAGGTGTTGGATGATTATCCAGGAGAATATAGAATTTGATGTGGTGTGGAGGACAAGAAAGCAAATAGGTGTGGTGTCTGTTGTCGAAGAACAAACTGAAGTCTGCAATAGCAAGTTGTGCAGGTTGAGTCAGGAGAGCTCCCAGTTTGCCAGAGCCTTTGGATTAATCTTATCCTCCTTCTTTTGCAAAACAGTGGCACATAACTCTTTCCCTCTGAGAAATAAATGATGGAGACATGAGCATGCCAACAAACACTTAATGTGGCATTTTATAGGGACACACAGACAGATTGTGAGAGAAAGAGAACGAGAAAGAGGAGCAAAGAGGAAACTAAGGGTTAGGTTTTGAAATCCTCAATGAAGTTGCGACATAAGTTTGGCATGGCTCATCCCGATGCCTGGACAACCTCAGGGCTGAAATGCTGCCCTTCGTCATGGAAAAGCCCCTCTGACCTTTCAGAAGAGGCTGCCTGGAGCAGAGGAGGGGTACAGGTAGGCTGCCCAGCAGTTCCCACTCAGACAGAGCTCCCTATTGCCGTTTTGTCAGAGTTCTGGCTGTGGCATTAAGTCCTTTCTCCTGGATATTTTATTCCCTGTGTTTGAATTGTCACCTTGGCAAGCTGGGAACTGCAGCTGAGATGTAAATGTTGGCCTGCACTGTGTGCAGGATTGACTTCAGACAGTCAATTGGTCTTATGTAGAAATTAGTGGCAAACTAAAAGAACATCCAAAAGGAAGTAGCAATAAAATAAAGCTCCATCAGTGCTCAGTGTACTAAAGACATTCCCATGAGCAAAATACAGCCTAGCCAGACGTGCCTTTTCCCACCCTGATCAGAACAAGTTTTTACCAGGTGGAATCCCAGAGAACAATGTGCAGCTTATTCTGAGCCCTTGGTAGGAGATGGAGAGCTTGGGATGCCAAACACTTCATGTCTGTCAGTTCAGAGCCATTGTAGGCACCAGGGTTCAGCTGCTGAGCATCAAATAGGTGGATGCAGAACTACAGGAATGGGGGTGATCCTGAGGCAGCTCTGACTCCCCTGCATGGGCAGCTGGACCATCTTGAGAGGTTTTTTGCTACTGAAGGCAGGTGAATTAAATGATCCTGACCTGTTCAGCCCCTGTTTACCTGGTCAGGGTCAGAAAGCACCAGCTCTGAGGGTCTGTTTGGTTGTGGACACCACCTGAGTGCGAGGAATGAAATGGAAGGGAATAAACAGTCTCATACCATAAGTTCTTTCTTGGCTTTCCATCAGAGAAGGCAGAAACTTCCAAGGAATTTGGGAACCCGGGATTCTGAGTATTAACTGCACCTGTTTGTAAGTGAGAAACGTGCACCGTTCCACAAGGAGCTGATATCAAAAGACCTGTGGGAGGCAAGGAGACAGGGAGGTTATTCCAGGGTCAGGTGACGACCAAACCAAAAAGAGAGTTGCTTTTTTATTTTTTTTTTTTTTTACTACAGGAAGATTTTTTTAAGTAGAGGGTGGGAGATGGAAGTTTAAAGCGCGTGGTCAAAAGTCTGTCTTAATTCACAGGAAATCACTTTCTAAGGAGAAAAATGAAAACTTTTTTACTCCATCCCTTTTGAGTCAAGAAATCCGAACTGGGGAAAAAAAAATTAAAAAAAATAACAGAAATCCCTGCGCCAGTTAAACATGCAAATAGAGTTTATTTTATTTTCAAATTTGCAAGTGTATCAGGGTAGCCAAAGGGCCTGGGCCAAAGCCATAGCTGGGGGAGCTCCAGTGAAGCAAATGGATGTGGAGCCAAGCTGGGCTTTGCAGGCAGCGTCGGGCCACGAGTCCCAATTAATGAATTCTGAGGCCAGCTGATGGCTCTCTGTCCTCTGCCTTACCCCTGGGATGGATTTGGCCCATTGGAATTCAGGTTGCCTCTACCTGTAGGTGGGAATTTCTTCCCGGCTGTCACTGAGTGCCGTCTCTGCTGGAGAAAAGGGAGTAAGAACTCTCCTTGTCAGCCCTCTGGTGTTTCCGTGCACCTCAACCTTGAGACATTTGTATTTTCCCAAGACACTATTTTTCTTCTCAAGTGAGATCCCCTGCAAAATCCTCAGTGGGTCCATCACCCTCATTTCTCCCTCCAGCACCATCTTTGCCTTTTTAGCAAAGAGCCCGATACCCTAAGGCTCAAAACCATCCAAAAAAATACCAAAAAAATCACAAGTGGGCACATTTAATGTAGAGCTCATGCAAAAAACAGTTTAACACTGAGTGCTAATGACATGCACAGCTCCAAACAAGGCAGTGGTGCCCTGCCCCTGGTGCACAAAGCCACCCAGCCTGCCGGCACCGTTTGATGCTCTGGATAAAGGCTCCAACTGTCCTCCCAGACCACTTTTACAATAGTGCGACTCCGCTTCCTCCGTGATGGTTGCTCCTGATTTAACGGGGCACAATAGGGACGTAGCTGTGGTCTAAAAGAAACGTCTCTGAGAGCCTGTGCCGCGCTTGTGGAGAGAATGGCAGCCTTTCTTCAGCTGTCTGGAGGGATATACTTCTCTGCTAAGCTCTCCAGAGTGATTTGGGAAGCCCCTCCAGGCAGCTTACCATAACTTTTCAGCTCTATAGGGCCATTCCTATGGGTGAAATGCCTCTGAAGTGCCCACGGCTTCGGGAAGCAATTGTGTTAAGTCTGACCCTTCCTCTGATCTTGTCTCTCCTCTGGCAGGTGTCCACGTCCTGAGCTGCAGGAACAATCCCCTGATTATCCCCGTCATCCATGACCTCAGTCACCCTTTTTATCACACCCAGGCTGTCCTCATTAGCTTCAGCTCCCAGTTTGTGGCCATCTCCGGGGTGGCCCTGCGTTCCTTCCACAACTTCGACCCCATCACCATCAGCAGCTGCCAGCGAGGACAGACCTACAGCCCGGCGGAGCAGAGGTGAGCCTGTCATCCTGCTTCCTTCTGCCTCGCCACCCACGGCCCCCAAAGCCGGCGCCGGGGCTCAGGGGGGGCAGGAGGGGCACAGCAGCTGAACCCTGCTGACCCTTTTGTGTCGCCGCTGAAAAACCGGCAGTGTTCTCATTGATCAGGATGGATGGGACATTTAACCCGCACGGGGATGCTGTTAGTGAATTATTTCCTCTTCCTTTCTCCTCCCTCCTTTATCCCGAGCTTGGAATTGGGGCCAGTTCCCTCTCCGTGCATTCCCCGCTCCGGCATCGCTCTCGCCTCTCCAGCCCCAACCGCTTTGTGCTGCTGAAGGGCCACGGGGACCTCCCATGGAAGCAGAGACAAAGTGATGCTTGTGCCCCAGCAGGGCTGGATCCTGCCAGGTGCTCAGCCCTGTGCTGCACATCCGTGGCCAGCAGCATCTGCAAGGGTTTTATGGCCAGGCAAGGGCCCTCAGCACCTCTCTGGATCCGGCCCACGTTCTGAAAAGCTCTGTGGGACCCCCCAGGATGAAAGGTTTATGGCTACCGTTTTATTCTTGTTGTTATTACAGACACATCAATAGATCACCACCAACCCCTCTCAGTCTCTGCTTTACAGCATCCCACAGAGATTGTGACCTTTCCTGGCCTCTGGTGCGGCAGCTTCATGGATCCTTTCAGCGAGGCAGTGAAAAGAAGAGGAGAGAATTTAGCAAAACCCCTGAAAGAATAATTTTTTTCTTCCTTTGTGAATTCAAAGTTGTGAGCAGTCGTCATACTATAGCGGCAGCAATAGTAAAACAAGTTGCATATCCCAGCAAACCTCAGCTCAGCCTCCTAGGCAAGCTGTCAGGTTTTTTGATAATGTTCTGGCTTGTTTTGAGGACCTGCTTTTATTCCAGGAAAGGCAGGAGGGTGAGAAGGGGGAGAGGGAAGGGAAAATAAAATAAAAAAAAAAAAAAAGGGAGTATATCTATAGCTAAATCAATCCAGTCAGTGTGTTCTGACCTAGATTCAAGGCGTCTGATCATTCTGTGCAATAGGTTGTATAAATTCAGAGGCCCAAAGACAGCAGGATCGAGTTTCAGATGAGAAGTCTGGTTGTGGAAGTTTGGCCAATTCCCAGTGCAGGAGCGGGACAGAAAAAGAGCGAGAAAGACCCACTGGAAGGAGATGGTGAGAACCAACAGGGAGCCTGAGAGGGCTGAGACACAGCACCACATTCCTCCTCCAGCTCAAGTTTTCAGTAGGAATTGAACCATTCGTTCACTTACGGAATTAGAAGTGCTTTGTGTTTAGAAAGTTATTTCCTTAATAAAAAATGCATTCCCCTTAGGCAAAGCTTCAGTGAGCCTCTGCAGCCCAGCAAACCAACCTTTAGAAATCTCTGGGGGAAGAATCACCCGCCTTTTGCCTCGTATTTCTCTTCTTGATTTATTTGGCATTGTTTTGTTTTCAGGATGCGCTGAACCCTCTCAACCCCTTGCTCTCAAAAACTTCCATCCGAGCCTCATTCAAAGTAACATTTTAGGTCTTGCAGATTTCAATGCTGGATTCATCATAAAGTTTCCCATGTCTGTCAAGGAACTTGAAACTCTCTGAAGTAAAGCCCTAATCCAAAGGCCACTGAAAACAGTGGGATTTTTCCACTGATGACAGTGCTAACAGTGGAGAATCCCCAGTCTGCCTTGTGATAGGATCATTTGGGGTGACCACATCTGCTCTCTTCTGTAGAAGAAACTCCGAGCCATTCAGGTACCCAAGGTGTGGAGGAAGTTGTGCATTAGGTTGTACAGGCAGGAAGTAGGTGACACCTTTACTGTCACCTGCTGTCTTTTCCCTTAGTTATTTTACCCAATCCAGGAAGAACATAGGAGGATTTTTAAATACTATTCTTAACCAGCTCAGAAGCTGGATGCAGGTTTTCTGCCTCCTGTGCCCATGGAGTGCCAGTTCCACACTGCCCATTCTTCCCTTTTTCCCTTTCCCCCCTGGTTGTATTTGTCTAATGTGATTTTTTTAAGTATTTATTTAATTTTTCAAGGAACTTTTCTTCCTATATGTAAGCATCAATTATACCACTTTCATTTTCCTTAGGTCAACATGGATATTTTTGCCTGCTTTTGGCTTCTCTCTACAAGAGGTATTATTTCTTTCTCTTCAAGGAGAATTATTTTGCTTGGAGAGGATTTATAGCCAGATACAGACACTTCTAGGCAAGGGTGCAGATTTTAAAATTGAGGGGGAAAAGAAATATATCGGCCCTTAAAAGTTAACACAGCCTTTATTTTGAAGGTGAATGGATCCCTCCCATGGGTTACCGAAAACTTAATAACTGAAAATAAAACATGTGCTCACTCTTCTATCTTAAAGTATGTATTATAGTTAATCTTTTAGAGAAAAAGGAGCTTACATGTAAAAGTCCCATTGAACTTTATAGGTATCCTCAGTCATCGTTACTTCTTTTGAAAATCCATTCCATCCTCCTGAAGACATTTATAGAGAGTGAAGAAAAAACCCTACTCTGTGCTTTCCATCTGTTGGTGTTTCTGCTGCTGCTGACCAGGGGCTCTTTTTTTGTTTTCAGCAGAAGTTTCCCTCACTGCTGGAGGTGTGCTGTAAAAATGACAAGGCTTTATTTTCACATTGCATCCTCAGACCAGATATAACGACCTGGGTAGTTCTTCTCTTCCACTTTATAGCTGAAATTATTATACTTTTATGATTTCCTGTGTAGCCTCGTGGAGCGGGGGGTGAAATTGGGTGTGAAGAAGCAGAGGTGTAATTTCCCACCCCTGGTGCATTGGGGCTGCCTTTGATAGCAGTTCTCAAAAATCAGGTTTTTGTCTTTTTCACTGGGTAGGAAACATCACCAGGGAGTCTCCCCTCCTTGGCAAGGAATTCTTGTGAAGTGCTGTTTTCCCCTCAGTGGCACTTCCCTGCTGTGGTCACCAGACCTGTCCCCTCTTCCATCCCGCCTGGTGCCATTGCTTCTCTCCTGGAAACTGCAGGCAGGAGGCATCAAAGCCCAGGCAGACACGCCAGTTCAGCTGTCACAGTTGTGAGTTTCAGGAGTTTCCATCTTTGTAACCCCCCATTAACTCTTGTGTTCACACTGAAGACAAGCCCCACTGGCTGCCCACAGCTCTCCAGTCTTCATGCCCCACGTTGTGCAGCACCTTGTGCTTTCTAGTTAGTGCAGCAAAAAGATTCCCCTGTCCTTTGTTTGGTCAAATCTTGGCACTGTTACGGCTTCCAAACTGCTTCTGCTGGGGAGGCTTTGGCTTTCCCTCCCTCCAGTGTGCACACCTGGGGCACTGTAGACCAAGACCACACCATCACCTGCCCTGGCCTCTGTGGAGAGCCACCCTCCAAGCTTCAACCCTCGCTGCCCCAAACAAGCCCCAGGGAGACGTAGCCCACTCCAGCTCCTCTCTTTGTCTTGCTGTCTCCTGCTGTCAGCTTCCCCAACAAGAAATGATGAAGATAAATCTTCAGCAGCAGAACAAATGCAACCGCTCTTTACAACTCGGGTTGCTTTTTTTTTTTTTTTTTTTTTTTTTAATTTTTGCCTTTTTATAAGGAGAAAAAAAGGGTTTCCTCGTCTCTTTTTGTTGTGAATTAATGCAGCTTTCTCTTTCCCCGTTCGGCCGCCTTTCCCCTGCCCTGTGTTCTGTCATTAAGCACAATCTCTGTCAGCTTGCTTCGGGTGAAATTAATGAATTTCTCACAGAACTGTTAATCATAGAAGCTTTGGTCCGTGACATGTGTTATAATTCAATGGGTTTTTAACCTTTGCCCCATTTTGGTAATTGGCAAACGGCATCATTTGGCTTTTATTAAAGTGGAAGGCGATGCATTTTCTTTGTTTGCCTGGACCGACTCTGGCAGGGAGACCTGTGGGGCTGCAAATGCCCAGGGACATAGTCCCTCTTCCAAGCTGGCAGGGTGATGGGGCTTTGAGAGCTTTATGGGTTCAATATGGACCCCCCCCAGGCAGAAATAAGTCACACAACGGGGTGCAGGCAGGCTGGAGGCAGAGCCGGTCCCCAAGGGGGATTTGCCCTGCCAGTGGTGGGGACAGTGATGGGGATGTGCTGGCTTGTGCTTCTCCTTCCCCCACAGCTTACCTGGGGTTGGATGAAGTGTTTTCTGTGTGTCTCTGGGCTTAGTTGCATTTTGACCCTTTCAGTTTGAAGCAGGGGTTTGTTGTGGTCGCTGTCAGAAGGACCAGAGGTGACACCACTCTTTTGGTCACTTGCACAGACCAGATTTGAAGGCAAACACCTTTTTAGGAAAGGGCTTGATCCTTCTTGCAGTGGCACAGGCAGCACAGAAGGTTCACCAGTCCCCATCCAGCCTCAGGGTTCTGGGTTGACGTTCTTGACACTTTGTGTTAATACAAGGAGAAGGTGTGTTTTAGCTGAAGACTGAAGAAGACAAATTCATTGCCAGATTTCCAGTGCATATTTTTTTATTTTATTTCTACAGTAGAGAGTGGGGCTAGCAACCTCTGCTTTTCAAAATACTGCAGGAATGTTTGGGTTAGTGAGAAAGAACCACCTCTTGCCTTTAGAGGAACCTCTAGAGAGGTGAATAGGAACGCACTGTAAGCACAAATCTGTTGGAAAAACCCTCAGAAGGCTTCATGGGCATGAGTTGAATGTGTAGTGGCTTAGAACAAAACCAAATTGCCCGTCAGATCTGCAGCCCAGGCTGTCCCGGAGTGTCAAAAAGGGAGTTTTTCCTATATACAAGAGAGAATGGTGTGGCTCTTCTCACAACAAGGGAGCTTTTATGCTCACCTGTCATATCTGTGTGTCAGCGCTCTCATGAAGGAAACAAATAATTAAGGCACCATGTTAAGATGAATTCTTGGAAAAGTGCTTGACCCCAGGGTTAGGAAAAGAAAGTTTGGCTGCTGTAAGCTTCTCGAAAGAGGAAGTCCTGGCTCGTTTTCATGTGAGGAAGGAAGAGCTCCACTTAATTGTTATAATTTTCTATAAACATGTTAAAATACAAATGTTTCTAGGATTGTGTCACTAAGGCCCCAGTTTAGCCAAGCCCTCAGCTATTTGCTTACATCCCCTTGTAGTCAAATCTATCAGTGGGACTTAACTGTGCTTTTGAAGTTAAGCACATATTTAAGTGCCTTGCTGAATTGGGGCCAATATTGGCACAAAGAAGTACAGATTTAGAGCCTAATGACTGAGCTCGTTTAGATTAGGGATGGGCAGAATGGATTTGAATAAAGAACTGGCTTAGAACCTCAGCCTACATGTGAAGCTAGCTCAATTCAGGGCTTTTTACTTCATTGAAACAGTCTGCCTTGATCTGTTTTTAACATGAAATGCAATGTGTGCAAGAAATCCACTGCTCCTTGCACCCGCCTCAGTGTGAAGATGTTGTTTTAGGAAATCGTACACTGCCAGGGAAAGAAACGGAACAAGTGAATCCTGAAGTGGACCTAGTAAAATAAACACTTGTCAGGGAATATCCCAGACACCAACACTTGTTCAAGTAAATCATTAGAGTGGTCCTTGGATCCCCTGTGTAGCTCTGGTCCAGACCAGCTCATATTCTGGTAAAGAATTTGGAGAGTTAGGAAAGACCAGGGATGGTTTGAAATAAGCAGTTTTGATGAAGTCGCAGATTTTGATTGCAAGAGAACAGGATAAAGTCTCCTATGCCAGGAATCAACATGAGTTAAAGCCAGAGTGATTTCCTTCTCAGATACTCTTATATTGTTTCTTTCCTGAGGAATGCACAGTTTCTGGAACATGTGATGATTGACCACTGTTAAATGGCAGTACCCGTGCAAGAGCTTCTGTAATCCACAAATGGATGTGATGGGTTCTTTGTCTAAACTTCCTATTTGGAGATATTCATTCCTCCTTCTTAATTCTGCATTTGCAGAACTCAATTCAGGATCGTGACTTCAAAATTCATTGGGATTTATGGCTGACAGTAGCTGATACCAAATTGGAACCAGTAGCTAGAGAACCAGAAATATTTAAATTGGAAACATTTGGTGGCAGTGGTTGTTTTTTTACAAAAAGTGAATGGTTGTATTGTTTGTGACTGAAGTCATTCATATAGAGTTACAGACAGAGAGAGCTGCCCAGATGATCTGCTAACCGAGGCATAATCTGGAGCCTGGAGGGGGTGGCTAAAAATGTTCCCTGGCCATTTCAGGAGACCACAAGGGGACTTGTAAACAGAAAGAAGAACATCACAATAAGTGTTTCTTAATGCCTTTGTCTGTGGCGTTTCAGTTCTGTAGGACTTTTAAGCCCAGGCTTGCTCATCTGGTGTCCTGATCTGAACTCAAGAAACCAGATTCTTTTTCTCCTTTACATTGATGGAAATGAAAGGCGATGCCACTGACTGCAGTGACGTTGCTCCAGATTTCCCTCTGTGCAAATTGCAAAGGTTTCCTTAGGCTCGTCCTTCCCTCTGAAGCCATTCAAGGCCGAATCCCGTGCTACAATTAATTCACATAAGTATTAGATTAAATAAGTCTGCTATTATTTTATTTTTCCAACTTTAGTGGAAGAAGGTTTTCAGATTTTGAGGGAGTTTTGCAATGGGCAGTCAAGGTTTGCAATATGTACTTCTGAGAAGAGTGGCTTGGCAATAGTGCTTGCTTTTTTCCTCAATGAGTCAACGTTCTTGTCACTGGAGCCCTGGCACGGGAGGAACTTGTATTGCAGCCTCACCCTCTGAAAAATGGAGGGGAGCAAAGTGAGAGTTCACCCAAGCCAACAGTCGTCGTTTACATGCTCACTCAAAATCCATCTTTGGATATTCTTGTTGATGTCAATTGAGGACTTGCTCAACTGGCAGGGCTGTGAGGTTGGTGAGGTCTGTAATTCAGGTACTGCTCCACTGGGGCTGCTGAAACAAAGCCAAGTCTGTGGTTCACACTCCCGGTGATTCGTGTCGGGCATCTGCAAGGCAATTGCACAGGGCTGTTCTCCTCACCTCATTTCTCTTCGGTGAGGACCACCTGGGCACCAGGATATACTGCCCACTTGCTTTTATGGCATTTCATCCACAGTCTTATCGATCAGGAGGAAGTGAAATCAATGGCAGTTTAAATCTCTATGTCAGGCTGTGTGTTGCAGTGACTGGAACACGTGTGAAACCCTTGGTCTGGTGGGTGGGGATCCTCCTGAAGGCAGGATCCTCTGGGCAGGTCAGCTCTGGCATGGGATCATCTGTTCTGCAGAAGGGATGAGCATCACAGTTGGGGTGCTGATAGACAGGGCGCTGTTTGTTGCATACAAAGGTATCAAGTTGGCCAACACAGAGGTGGAATTCCCCTTCCTTAGTCCTATCAGTGGCCATACTCCGGGCACAATGAAGAAATAAGGTCTTTCTGAATGCAGAAATTGTTTATGGCTCATCACACACCAGGGAAGGGCCGGCACTGAACAAGCAACCTTAAATTACAAGCAGTGGGCACTTCCCATATAACACTAGTCTGGGACAGAGAAATGAGTTGTAGAGGTACATAATACTGTCATTTAATCTGATCTAGAGCTCAGGAGAGACGTGCAGATGTGCTTCTCTCTCAGTAACATGGGCATAACAATACCAGCCCAGGTGTCTCGCAGGGGTGTCGTGAAAATTAATTAGATAATGTCTGCCCAGTGCTTTGAACACAGCAAAACACCATGTATGTGCTAAGTCAGGGCTTACAGAGCTCGACGAGGTTTTGGTGGCTGTTAACCCTTTCTTCTAGGACACAGAAATGGCTTGCTTGCAATCCATTTCCAAAGATGTGTATTGATGCATTGCTTTCCCTTCTTTCTATAACTGTCTGAGTTTCACATCATTCCCTACCCATGCAGATGGTGGAAGAAGTCAATGTTTTCCCTTCTCAGAGCTAATTTAACTGTATTTAAATTAAATTAATTTTAATTTTCAGCCAATATCATCTTGTAGGAATCCCTAACCTCAGAAATTCTGTCTCTAATCCAGAAAAAGTCTTTGCACATAGAATCATGGAATGGTTTGGGTTGGAAGGGTCATTTAAAGCCCCTCTAGTCCAACCCCTCTGCAGTGAGAAGGGACATCTTCAACTCGATCTGGTTGTTCAGAGTCCTGTCCAACCTGGCCTTGAATGTTTCCAGGGGTGGAGCATCCACAGCCTCTCTGGACAGCTTGTGTCAGTGTTTTACCAGTCTCATTGTAAAAAAATATCTTCCTTCTATCTAGCCTAAATCTCCCCTTGTGCTCTAAGACTCTCAGCATTTTCACTGCAATTTAGTTGAGGGACTGCCCCATATTCACATTTGAACTTGTGCTATAATGTTTGACTCAGGTCATCAGAAATGGTGAAAGATTTGGTGTCAACCAGACAACTCTATGTACATAAAAATTAAACAAAAATCTCTTCTTGGAAGTTGTGCTAAATGTTGCAATAATTTTCTGGAAGGAGAACAGACAGTTTCCATCCAGGGAAAACATTTTATGGATGGCAGGACGGCAACTGGAGAGATCTGAAATGACAGCATGCTGCTGAGCTTGATAAGAGCTTATCAACACAGCTACACAGCTGATGTTTGGTGTTCCTCGTGAAGTGGAATAAAATAAATGTGATGATTTCAATCGAGTTTCTCAAAGATAAGAGTGTCTATCGCAGAAACCCCTCCTCACACGTTCACACAGGCACTTATCACCACCAATATCAGGCACGACTGAATTGAGCAGATTTAAAGCTGGATGGGGCCGAAGGACTGCTCTTGGAGGGAGGGAGCTTTCCTGGGTTGGATAGATGGATGTGTGATGGGACAGGAGTAGGAAGGTCACAGTGCAGTCAAATACTGCAGAACACAAAGTAATTCTGCAGAATTGGCAGGCTCTTCCCTTTTGCCACAGGACCTGCAATTTGCCTTCATTGTCATCCCCGTTGCCACTGCCCCTGTCCTTTAGAAGGCATAACAAGAGCGTGTGGAGCCCTTTGCCCAGCTGGGTTCAGCACAATCTCTGAGTGACGGGTCTGTCAGCCAGACACTCTTGCTCTTGTGGGATGAACCGACTGAACTAACTAAAAATACCTCTTCTTGTCCCCCTCCTAGCTGTGTCCACTACTCGTGTGAAGCCACCGACTGCCAGAAGCTGGAGATCGAGAACGCGGTGCTGAACTGCACTGGGGGCTGGTACAATGGGGCCCAGTGCAACGTGAGCTGCAGGACCGGCCACATCCTGCACATCCAGAGGGATGATGACCTTGTCAAGAGCCAGGTTTGTGCTGCTGGGGCTCTTTTATGACCCACAAGGCAGGGATGAGCAAAGAGATGTGGAGAAGTTGGGAAATAACCCAGCCTAAACCCCGAAGTCTCAGCTCAGCTGTGGGACAAGGTCTTATCCAAATGCTTTTCATTAGAATAGGAACCCTCTGACTCTGTAGGAAGAGGTACTGGCAGTGAGCAAAGCTCAGATGGTCCCCAAATTTAGAAATTTTCAACCCACAAAGTTTAATGTGTGTTCCTTCTTTGATCTCACTGGCTCTGCTCAGTTGAACAGTGTTTCTTGGGGCTGATGTTTTGGGAGGGGGGTGTTTGTGTTTTTGCACAACCCATTTCTGGGCAAAATACCTCCTTTTTAGTCCCTGGATTGAGGCTAACAATGTCTTAACTCCTTTCCAATGTTTCAGTCCATCTGCTCCCAACCACACCATGACATATACCGTATCAAGGAGATAGAAAAAGCACCCAAACCTTTTTACTTCCAAACAAACCACTGAAAACCTCCCCTGGCAGGGCAGACGGGGGTTAGTCCTACAAAAGCACTTGATGCAGTGAGGGGGGTAGCAAGAAAAACTATAAAATTCTTTAAACAGTAACAAAATGCAGGTACTTCAGGCTGGGGAAGGTGGGTGAGGTGCATGTGGAACATGGCCCAGCCTTGGCGTGTCCCTGGGAGAAGGATGCTCGGGATAGGTGGGTGCAGGGCTGACCCCCCAGTTGGTCCCCTCACCTCTAACACTGCCAGGTCCCATGAGTGTGATGTGGGGGGGGTTGCCCCTTCTGCAGCTTCTCACAAGCTGTGGGGCAGCACCCCCATGTGGGGCAGCACACCCATGTGGGGCCGTGGGGCTGGGGCAGCTGCACTCAGCAGCCTGTCTGTATTTGTGAAATCCTGTGTTCTTCATGAGCTCGCAGAGGGGGGAGACAGAGTGGAGGGGAATGAGTCAGCCCTTTCAACTCAATTACAAAACAAATACAGGACCCCGCGAGCTGGGCCTCTTCCATCCTAATTGGCATCAGCACCAGAACCCCAGCTCCAGCTGAGCATTTTTACAGAGCAGAAAACAAGTCCTCAAACGAGCCTGAATGGAAGGGATCTGTGCATGGGGTCCATGGAGCACGAAGGGATCCCAAACCAAATCAAACAGCCTAAACATGCTTCACCAGCACTGAGTTATTTAAATGCAGGAACTACCTTTTGGGGAGGCTCGGCCAACTGTGTATGGTTTTGCCCTGAGAAGTTTGGTTTCAGAGCCTTGATCAGACTCATATGACAGGAGGGAAGGATTTTAGCACCCCTAGCTAACGTGATTCACTGCCTATTACAACACACTTCCTCTCACCCTGCTCTGCTGTTGCACTTCCTCGTCTTTTTTTCCACCAATAAAACCCCCTGAGGCCAATGGCTTTGTTTTGCTCAGTGCTGTGCATTCACTGTTCACATCAGGGAAGGAGTGGAGCATCTTAAAGATACCCATGATCAGCTAAGCACATTAAACACATGCCTCAGAAGTTTATTTGTACTCTTCAGAGCTCTCTTGAAAAGGAACAGGCAGTTTCTTTCACGATCATCTTGTTTAGTTTCTTTGTGTCAGGTGCCTCAAGCCAAAACTTGTGGAATATGTAGGCAAGGTATGAATTATCCGAGAAAGTCCAGAATCCATGGATTCTTCCCACCTTCAGCTCCTCTTCCAGTCACAAGTACTTGGGGGTGAGAAAGGGTTTGTGGCTTGATGGCCATGGTCAGAGGGATGTTCTGTCATGATTGAGGAACCATGCACAGAGCTGTTGGTTATTTCAGTGTTGTAATCTAGTTGCATATTTTGCCTGTTTGACCGATGTGAGGATCTAGAGATATTTTTTTTCTCATTTAACTGTCAGTGTGTGGGGCTGCCTGAGGAAGAGGAGGAAGGAAAGTAGCTCTACACATGTTGGTGTCTGACACTCTTGGGTAGGAAGGAGGCTGAGGTGACCTGCAATGTCTCAAAGAGCAGACTGAACACCAGTGGCCCATGACCACTGCATGCTGATGAAGGTGATTCACAGACCAGTGAAAACACCTTGGTTTAGCATCTAAACCCCATTTGTCTTCTGTATTTCACTGAAAGACAGAAAAAAAGGGTGAAGAGAGAATTAAAAGCAAAATTTTCAAAAGCACCTCAGAGATGTAGGGGCACAAGTCACATTTCAAATCAATCTTTTACATCTAAGGGGTCTTTGAAAATCTTCTTAAAAGTTTCTGCACTTTCTGGCCTCTTTGTCTTCTGAAGCCACCATTTTAATCAGTCTTAGGGCAAAACATTCATTCATTCCCCCTCTGAGAAACTCCCATTCCCAAATTCTGTTAAACTCCATAAAATCACCAAACCCTAAAACCCGTCAGCACTCTGTGAAGCAGAAACTGTTTGCTGCTTTTAAAGAAAAAGAAAGCTGAGCTGTTTACAGATTCTGGGGCTCTCTTCTCATCCTCGTTTAGGGACTTCAGCAACAACAACAAAGGGGTTTGCATAGTGATGGAGCAAAATCCTTCATGTATCTTTCTCACAAAGATCTCGGGATGTTTTCATTCCCCCTCCCTGATTCCTTCCCACCCTCCTACCCCTCCCACCCCACCAACTCCATTGCTCTTTCTTCTCCTCTCCCTCTTTCCCCTCTTTGTCTTTCACTGCTTTCCTCCCCCTTGTCCTTCACTGAAAGACCCACTCATTCAGTTGCTCGTTGTCATCTCTCCTTGAAGCCACCACCACTGCTGCTCTGGTCAAGAGGTGTTATTTAAAACCCAGCAGCTCCCTAATGTTGTGCAAAGGCATCATCAATCATGCCAGGAAAAGAAAGCGCGGCTCATGTGGGTTCAATTAGAGGCACAGTAGTGGGCAGAAGTGGAAGAATACTTAGAGGGGAGGGCACAGCTGTTCATTTTTAAGGAGAGGAAACTTCACACGTGAAGCATCGCTTGAAGAAGGAACCGGCTGGAATCTTGGGCAGCAGGAAGGAGACATGCATTCTCCCAGGCTGTTAAAAGTCCCAAGGAACAAATCTTTCTGGCACTAGATTTGTTTAAGTTTGCATCCTCTTCACTGTGCTGCGCACTGTATCTTTGGAGGCCTTTTTTCCCCCCTGCTTTTCTCCTTGCCCACCCTCCCTCCTTGCGTAAGCCTTTTTTGGAAGGCAGGACATGAAGGGAAGCAGTTGCTGTGATGCCAGTCAAAGCAGCACAAAGTGCCCAAAGTGACAGCTAATAAACCAGATGAGAAAGCCAAGTGCTTTGTATGGACTGCTGTGAGCTGGGTGACCTTGTCAGATCAGACAGGCGAAACAGGCACGTGCCTGCTCCGCTCCGGGTGGGAGAGCTGCAAAGGCAGATGCAGATGCTGCCAGTAAGACCCAGCGCTGGATCCAAAGGCAGCACTGTCAGGCTGAGCCCATTGGGAATGTCCCTGAGGTGTGGCGTGGAGCTGGGGAGAGGTGGGCTCCTGCTCAGCCTCGGGGGGTCCTGCCCCTGGGTGCCGCAGTGATCCCACCCTCAGGTGCAGCACTGCAGGAGGGGTAGGATGAAAGCTGGTGGGTGCCATCTGCAAGAGTTTCTGTGGCAGGATTGCCCTCTGTGCTTCCAGTCAAAGCCACTAGTCTTTCACTCCATTGCAGGGAATAGTCCCTGTTAGGTTCTGCTGCTCAATTCCATGTGCTCCTATTGCTTGAAGTGATGACATGATAGACATGCTCTAAAATGTGCCATTATTATGTCTGACCTTGAAAACCTCAGCTTCCATCATACAAAGTGTGGAACAAATTACTGGAAAAAGCTGAGAAGCCAGGGTCTTACCCACATGGGTGCAGCTTCTCAGCATGGAAATGGCCTTCCCAGAGTGCCAGCAACAGGAAAAGCCAAATGGGCCTGGAAGGACTCTTACAGATTAGGTTAGTGCTTCTGTGGGGAAAGCACCACCGGGAAAAAGGCAGAGATAAAAATGTGGAGACACTAATAATTCTCTTTTTCACATGAAGGTCTAGAACATGGGGACAAACAAAGGGAAGGGGGAATATGGCTGTAGTCAGGGATCCCTTCCAAGCAGAGGGGATCCCAGGCACATCCCATTCCCAGCAGGCTGTAGTGTCCTGCAGCTTTCTGCTAACAAAGGCCGTGGCTGCAGCTGAGTGTCAGCTCAGGCAGAACATTGTTTTCTGTAAGGTGTGACTGTCATGCACGGATATTGCTTCTGTTTAAATGTCTGCATTACATCCCTGTTTCTGAGTTTGCACTGTTTGTTTGGTGTTATGTAGAGGTACATTTGATGTGCAACCCTGTCATTAGAGAAACTGCCTTGTGCAGCCAGTATCAATTGGTAAGAACAATCACTTAGACCACAACACCACTAAAAATTTAATTCCTGGGGTTGAACCCCTTTTCATTGATAAAGCTTCCCTCTGTTCGGCATGGATTCAGCATCCAGCGAGACACTGTGCAAGACTTGTGTCTTTTCCATAATGTTTGGATAGCCCCTGACATCATTAGCTTGAGTTTATTGGCATCAATAGCTTGAGTTTATGTTTTAAGTTCCAGCAGCCGTGGTGCTGCTGTGTTATTTTGGAAAGCAGGCTTTGCTAAATGCTGGAGCAGCTCGTCCTGGAGTGCAAAGGTGGTGGTGATGCTGCTGTCTGTATGGTTTTCTAGACATGGGAATATGCTGTATCGTCCCTTCTCCTGTGGCCACCACACTGCAACTTCCTGGAAGCACAGGGGTCTTCAAGGGATCAACTGCCTACATTGAATATACACTTTTTAATGTTATCAAATATTCTGATAATGGCGAAGGCGGAATTAACAGCCAGTTGAAAATGAGAACACAGAGTGTCACTTCACCTGATCGCTCCGAGAAGCCCAGAATGCGCTACTCTAAACTTGTAGAAAAGACATTTTTTTCCATCAGCAGTGTTCCCTGTTTAAATAAACTCCACAGTCTAGAAAAAGGGTTTTGTGCCCGCTTGGGAAGTGTCCAGTTTCTCAGCTCTGGGACTGCTTTTTCCATTCTGAATGCAACCATATATCAAAGGGAGACAGGTCTGAACTTCTGTTGAAACCATTAGGGTGTTTTTGCAAAAAGGGAATCCAGGTCCCTTTGATGTGTGCTAGAAAAATTCCCCTTCCTTTTATAAACCCAGATCAATGGTCGGCGGTGCAAATCTCCTGTGAGCATACCAGCCCTGAATAAAATATTCCCTGGGGGCAGGGGAGTGCTGCTCCATGGCTTGGGCAGATTCCTCGCCAGGATCTTCCCCTTCGCGTGTTTGGGTTTCTCACATTTCTGAACTTCTGTCCCTCACTTTATTCTGGTGTGGAGGGAAGAGGCAGATTCTTCACTTCCAGTGTTTAATAATTTTCCATTTTCAATTAGAAAGTGGATATGTTGTTTACTCAGTTCTCTTTACCAACATCTGTTTGTCCTTCACCATCCAGTAAAGTTCCTGTCTTGGCTTTGGATGGGTAGCCCCTTTGCCTCTCCCCTTTTTAACTCTTTGCCCCTAGCACTTCAGGATTTCAGTCTGCTGTGCTGTTTGGATTATTCCTCCGATCCATAGAAGTGTAGTTTCTGTGTAGCTGTGACAGCAGAGTGACTTTGGGGAAGAGTACAGGCACTGACTCTCAAGTGCCAGGTGCCGGTTATGGGCAGGATGCTCCTGGGGCTGTCCATGGCAAACTCCTCCTGGAAGAGGCCTGTCTCTCAGGATGGCATGTCCACAGTGCCAGGACAGCAGGGCTCTGATTTTGTGTGGAGCCTTGGGGCACTCTGACAGAGAAGCCATAGCAGCAGCTGTCAGTGTCTGCCCAGGGCACTTCCCCTGGCACCCCCATCCAAGGGTGACTGACACCTCTCAGGAGAGCCTCGGGCAGGAATCCCAAATGGCTTCATGTCAGGCTGGCTTTTGCTTCAAACCCAAGAGTGAGTCTGACTACTCAGAAGCACATGGGGATCCCTTTGGAGTGGCTGTGTCACCACAAAGGTGACAGGGATGGGGGACAGCTGTCAGCTCTGGCAGCTCAAGCTTGTGTGCTCCCTTCCAAACATGGGGCATCATGGCTTGTGTCCTGCTTGTCTCAGGAGGCCACACAGTCAAGAGTTGGGACTATTTGTGGTGCTCCACTCTTTGTATGGAAGCTCTGTGGTGTCTCACCCCGGAGGTGACAGAAATACATCCTGATTCTTTGACACTGTTTCTCATGGCACTTTGGTGGGTTGAGGAGCTTCTGCACTGTCCAAGAGATGTTGGTAGGGGCCAGGCATGCTTTTGCCTAACTTGTGAGCCAAAATAATGGCTGTTGCTAGGCTTGAAGTGGTTTTGATCTCTCCCTTGCTGGCTGTGGTGGCTGTAGGCCTGTGTCTTTTTCCAGACGGAGTCCAGCATCACCATGACTTGCGTGGATGGGAAGTGGAACAAGCAGGTGACCTGTGAGCCTGTGGACTGTGGTGTCCCAGACCAGTACCATGTCTACCCAGCCACCTTCAGCTGCAGCGAGGGGACCACCTTTGGCAAGAAATGCTCCTTCACTTGCCGACCTCCTGCTCTTCTGAAAGGTACCCGAGGGTGTCTGCGCAGTGACCTGGGGAGAGCTGTGCAGCTAACACAGACTGCTCCCAGTAATATATGTTACTGTTGCTGTTGTTCTAGAATTATTCGTGATATTTTAAGTATGAAGAATTATGAGACTCTGTGGAAGGTTTATTTATATTAGAAGTTAAGTTCCTTTGCATCTCTCTATTACCTTCCTTTGACCTTTCCTTGATCACGGCTGGCCTGGCAGTAATGACAGTGAATATTGCTTCCATACAACCAAAACATGGAAAAGTCATGGGGATAAATCTGATTGAACTCTCTCATCTTCTTTCCCATGCCTACTCTGTTTTGTGTGTCTGTCTCTCTTCTATGGCTCCTCCATGTATTTGGAAAGGCAGAAGACTGAATAGCCCCATGTCCCAGTGTCACAAATCCCCATCACTGTTTGCCCTAAGACACCATCACCTCTCCTTTTCCATGTTCATCCTGCTCTACCTCTGACCTTTCCCTCCTCTTCTTGTTTGGGGCTCTTTACTTCTTTCCTTTCCTATTCTTTTTTTTTCTTCCCCAAGAAATAACATGCTCTGCTGCCTTCTTTCATTTTCTCCTTCATCTTCTTCCCTGCTGCTTTTCTGCTAACATCCCCATCCTCTTCTCAGCACCATCAGCTCTTCTGCTCATCACCCTTTTTGATCAGGTCCTCAGGAAACAAGAAAAGATACCATTGTTAATTTGAAGGAACATTAGACCCAAATTAACTTGTCATCTTGCAGTGGTGTAATCATAACTGTTCTTGTCTACAAGGTACAAATGCAATATAAGCTTTATTTTGTACCTGTGGTATCATCTTTTCTACAGGAATTCATTGCAAACCCCCAGAAGAGGAAGGCATGGGAAGTATTCTTCATTTCAGTGAAAGAATATGTTGATTTCTTCATATATAACCAAATTGCTTAATTCTTTTTAACTCTGCCACAAGCAGCCAATGTTCGGTGAAATTAAGACTACTCAAAGGATAGTTAAGGGAAAGTTAAAAAGACTTTTTCCTGAAAAGTCCCTTTTTCTGTTCATATACTGAGAGAGGCATCTTTAACAAGAGATGTTTTTTCTTTTAAAATGCTTTTAATTCTTTGAGCTGGCAGTGAAAGTAATGATACTCATCAGGACCAAGAGCTGATGACTCAGGCAGGGGTAGGTGAAGGGATGAAAGCCAACCCCCAGGTCAGGGGGTGCAGCATCACTCCACTTCTGTCCAGAAACGCCGAGAGCTGTGAGGTAAAGGCACCATTTGGTGTCCAGCCATGGGTGATGACTAATAGATGTTGCCACTGAGCTTCTGGAGAATGACTCATGCCTAATTCAATCACTGACGTCATGGCAGCCACTGTTGGTAATGTCACAGCTTATCGCTTTGCAGTGGCAAGTATGATATCACCACGGCTGGTCTGCAGAGCTGCTGCATGAGTCAGAGCAGGGGAACATGCTGGTGCTCCAGAAAAGGGCTCCTTTCTGCACAAAATACCTCTGCAATCATCTGCAGTTGGGGAGGGCAGAGACAAAGCCAGGGCTGATTTAATGCGGCTTCTCTTATCTTTGCGGGCAGGGCAGGAGGGCTCCTCCACATACCTTCCTGAGCCCTCCAGAGCCTTTTGTTTTCTTCTGCTTTGAATTCCAGCCTCATGCCCCGGCTCTCTCCCTTCCCTCGCAGAGAGATGGCATTGCTCTGGGGTTAGCAGTTTGTCAGTATTATTTCGGATAACTCCGGAGTTGGCTCACTGTTGAAAATATGTCTTGTGGGTTGAGAAGAGTTCCTGCAGCAATGCTCAGGGATTTCAATGGAGTATTAGGGATTTTTGAAGGGTTAGTGGCTCATAGCTGTGCTTTGTTTCTTAGGAAAAGCTTATTCCTTTTTAACATATGGTATAAAATAACAAAGAATGTAAAATACACTGAGGCTGGGCTACTTTTAGCTTAACCTTCTGAAGTCAAGTAGGTCATAGCAGAGGCAAATAGATCTATTGTACCTTTTACCTTTGAGGTGTTGGCCAAGAAAGCTTCCTGAGGAAAACGAGTCTCTAATGAGTATTATGAATCGTATTTATCACAGTAGTCCCCAAGGACTGAGAGTCCCCAGCTGAGAATGGCTCCTCATTGTGTTGGAGTAGTGACTCTAATACTAACAGATGCTGCTCCAAAAGGCTCCAAATTGAAATAAAAGGGACAGATTTAGGGGAGAGATATAACACAGAAGCAGAATGAAGAATGTGATGGCACCAAACCCTGTGTTAAAGCGATGGCTTTGGAGAGGAGGGGGTTGATGTATGAAACAAGCTTCCTTTCAGAGAGGAACAAAATAAGGAAGAGAAATACAAAAGATGACAAAGCCCGTGTGGCTTCCCCTATGCTATAGCATTTCCTGAAATAAGCACTGCCTGCCTGTCATCTGAAAACAGAGTCCTTAATGATTTAATGCCATCATCTAGAAAGAGAAAGTGCATAGGACATACACAGTTAAATCTGTCAGAGCGGCTGAGGTGGCTTTTGATACATGATGGGTGTAAGGGCACTTCAAAAGAAAACAGTCCTGCTGAACGTCGTTTACTTTGCTCACTGTTCTTCTCAGGAAACAACAGCAACTTGACCTGCATGGAGGACGGGCTGTGGTCCTTCCCAGAGGCCCTGTGTGAGCTGATGTGCCGAGCACCCTCCGTCGTGCCCAACGCAGATCTCCAGACTACTCGTTGCCGAGAAGATAAGCACAAAGTGGGCTCGTTTTGCAAGTACAAATGCAAACCAGGCTACCATGTCCCTGGATCCTCCAGAAAATCGAGAAAGTACGTGAAAGACCAAAGCCTTGCAGTCAGTCTGATCCAGAAAGCCATGAGTTAAAGTGGTGTTGGGAAAGGGATGGGATGTTTATCACAGACTGTGTGTGCTGTAGGGAATTGCACAGAGCAATTCTTCCCTGAGTTAGCTGTGCAGTTTCATTGGGATTTAGTCACCTGGCTCACTTAGGCTTCTTTGAAAACCCTGACCAGTGCTCAAAAGACAGACCTTACCTTAGAAATACCCCTTTGATATGCAGCCTGGGGAGTCCCCCTCGAAACCCTGCAGGAAAGGGTTAGTGCTGTCGTATACTTCTGACTCTGCACAAACCCACTTCAAACCAACCACAGCCCACAAACCTGGGAAGCTGAGTTTTTGGGAGATGTGTCTGAGGCCAAAAGAGGAGTTTAGGCTGGGCAGCTCAGTGTTGGCTTTCCAAATAATCGTTGTTTTTGCTCAGAGACCTCATGACGCAGATTCACAACTTGTTCCCCGAGTGTTAAAAGCACAAGCACACCCATCCCCTGCAACCTGCTGGCGGAGCTCAGAGGCTTGAGGGGCTCTCAGCTGACTCAGCCACTCATAAATGGTCTTTTTTTTTTGTTTTCCTGCATCAAAAGGCGAGCCTTTAAGATCCAGTGCACACAAGATGGCACGTGGCTGCCAGGTGCTTGCGTGCCTGTTACCTGTGACCCCCCACCTTCCAAGTTCCACGGGCTCTACCAGTGCACCAACGGCTTCCAGTTCAACAGCGAGTGCCGGATCAAGTGTGAGGATGATGAGAGTCAGTCGGTGAGTCCCCCCTATCCAAATTATCTCAGCCCAAATTTACCATGGGTTCCCTAAGCACTCTGACCCTGGAGGGGCTGAGTGCCACTGAGCTCTTCTGAGACCAGAGGCAGAGAGATGGAGAAAGGAAAAATATAATTAAAGTAGAGGGAGAGTGTGAAGAGTCTGGAATTATTATTTGTATGACAGTAGTAACAGTATCAACTATTACCTGTAGAGGAACTATCAGTGAGGGATTTACTGTTTCTGGACAATAAGTGGCTGAAAAGTCTGCCTCAGTGGCTCTATGATCTGGCTAGAAAATAAGGAGCAGTGGATGAAAGTAAGTAGGGTGTGAGTTATACCCATTTATCCCATTTGTCCATTCTGTTGCACCTTGCTTTTCTCTTCTAACTATTATATGTGCGTGTGCCATATAATTTAACGCTGTAGGGATTACAACTATTCAGGTGAACTATTCATGTTTTCCTGGCTGTGAAGGTGTCATTTGGCATCATGGGTCAGATCCTTATCTGACACAAATCAGCATGTTGCCTTTGACGTCCTTGGAGCTGTGTGCACTGATACAAGAAAGTCTGGCCTTTACTATCTTGTTTGAAATGCCAAGTTTTCCTCACCAGAGGTAATTACAGTTTGTGAGATAAGTTACTTCTCCCAGAGGTGCTGCTGCTGCTCCATACGCTTGGGAAGAGGAAGGGATGTAGAAGCTGCAGCTACCACAGGCACTGCAGGGAGCTCTGTCATAGGCCTTTTAGTATCATTCCAGACTCTGAGGACATTTAAAAAGGGACCAACCCAGCCCTAGGGCCAATTATGTGAAAGGCACCTCTGATACCTGCTCCAAATGTTAAAAGCCCCTTCTTGCCCCTCTTCCCTGCCAGACTGGCCTGCCCTCTCCACAGGGACAACAGACAAAGCCACGATGTTTTGCTTCAGGGCACCTGGAAAAGGTTTCCCTGTATAAATCCTACAGTGAGTGTGAAATGAGGAGTTGCAGGCGTGGGTGCAGTTTAGGTGGGAGCTCTGGGATACAACACCCCTGGCTCAGACTGGTCAGGATGGCTGGTGCCCTGTCCCATCACTGGGTACCATCACTGCCAGTGCAGGGAAACCAGGGCCTCCAGGGCAATCACAGCTGGTGTAACAGGCTTGTGTTTGCCTTCAAATGATGTGGACACAAAGAGGAGCAAGTGGTGGAGTCGGGGTTACAGCAGTAATGAAGTGAGCTCTGGAAAGTGAGAGATACGGCTGCGTCTGCATTCACTGTGAGTGACTGTTCAGCTGCGAAAGCACCTTGGGCAAGGGAGCAGATAACATCTTGAGAGAGGGATTTGCAGAGAAAGGTATTTTCAGATATCCCAGAAAATAGGCTACAGGAGAAGAGGGGAGGACTCCTGGCACAAGCCAGAACCACTTGAGAGGTGTTAATTATTTAAGGATTAAACCCCACTAAGTCTCTCTCAGCTATATAAGGTGATAATACACGTTGCATCCAAGCAAGAAGCCCAGCAGGGATTTTCACAAGAGATTTTGCAGGTCAGGGAGTGATGGACAGTATGTTACTATAGCAATGGATATCCTGGGATCTCTGAGTATGTTGCAGAAACTATACAATAGTACCCTCAAGCACAGCCAGCGCCAGGAACATAAATCAGGTTTCATGGCTCACCTTTGAGAATGATGCTTGAACCCTGGCAGGGAAATTGCAAGGAAGTGCACCACACTTGCTAAACCAGCAAATTGTGCTCAATTATCATTTAGCAATTTATTCCTGACTTTGTCACCACGCTGAAAGATCATTACTTGGCTGTACACCCAGCATCTCTTAATCACCAGGAATGTAATGGTCATTTAAGCAGGTACCTCCCCTGGCACCAGAGCAAGGGTCTTCCATTTCTGAATATTGTGCACAAATCATATGAACAGTCAGATCTAAATTAATCAGTCTCTGCCAAACTGGCCCTTAGGTGAGAATCGCCAAGCTGGATCACACCCTGAGTCCATCTGCTCCATTATCCTTTCATATGATTTTCTTATTACTTCTGGCAATGGCCAGATGTCTAGAGAAGGGGAAGCAGGTCCCACGCAGTAGTCTGCCACTAAGACCACTTTGCATCTCACTAAACATTGTGTCCATCAACAAAGATGAGCCAAAAAAAAAAAAAAAAAAAAAAATAGAAAGGCATCAGGATAGTAAGGACAGGACTGACACTGAAGACTGTGGCATCTTCACAGCAGTACCAGGGGCTTGTGGAGGTCCCTGTGCAATACCAGTTGTGTGTCAGGAGCCAGAGCTCCTCAGAGCTCCCTGCAGGGACCCCAACATGGACAGCACGTTAAAGGACCCCCCAAAGACACCCAGCACAGCCTCCAAAGCAGGGTGGGTAGATTGCATGCAACATGCCTGGCATGTAAAACGGGTGAGGAGAAGCAGAGATCCTGCATGGCTCTCCCACCCAGCAAGGTCCCCACGGGAGGTTTGGAGCCCAGCCACAGCAGACATCCTCCTGTTGAATATCCCACATTACCCCATGGCAGTCTGGCTCACAGATCCCACAGAACAGCCTGCACAGAAATCCCCAATGCCGTGAGGATAGATCTGACAAAAGATTGCCTGTGCTCTCCTTTGTTGTTTTTAAAGGGCATGATATTTCCCCTCGGACTTTGGTATTCATTCTTCAGTATCATACAGAGAATCTTTTCTATAAGAGAAATGTCATATTCTATTCCTTGCCCATTCCCACACCAGAGGATTTTTTTTCCTCCTTCCCACCTGCCTCTGTGCGTGTCTGTCTCAGCCTCTTCGCTTGCTGTCACTCAAGGCAGACAAGCTCTAAAGAGCACGTTCTGCCCTGCTAAGCATCCCTGCTCATGTCCCGCTCTCCTTCCTCCTTCAGATGGCCATTGGGGATTCTTTCTTTTTCAAGGCAAAGATGATGTAATTGGTTAGAAAATGGGAAGAGGGAAAAGGTTGTCTGCATTCAACACCAACCTCTCTACGAGAAACGAGGCAAATGGGGGGAATGCACCTTTATTGAAACTGGCGTGAGGTTGTTGTTAATGTGGAGACCTTGCAAGGGGCTGGTAAAGACCTTGCATTGCACAGAAGAGGAGTGTGTGTGTGTGTGTGTGTGTGTGTGTTTGTCTGCAGTGCAGGTGTTTCCTTTTTTTTTATTATTCTTTGGAAGAAAATTCCTTTTTGCCCCCACAGGGCTGGCAGTCCCAACCAGGGGCTCTTCCAGCTCCAGCAGAACTTTCCTCCCAACTCAGCTCTGCCTGCTCCTCACCTTTTTGTGACCATCCCTCACTGTCTTCTCCTCTCATTCCCAGGGCCGTGGAAGCAACGTGATTCACTGCCGGAAGGACGGCACGTGGAGCGGCTCCTTCCACCTGTGCAGGGAGATGCAGGGGCAGTGCACGCTGCCCACCCAGCTCAACAGCCACCTGAAGCTCCAGTGCGCCGGCGGATACGGAATAGGTGTGTGAGCATCCCCCTGGCGCCTCTGCTGGAGCACAGCTCAGGTGGCAGCAGGAGGGCAGGAGGCAAGGAAGAGGATGGGAATGACAGGGAGGGAGGAAGGAGCCTGCAGTTCTTCAAGTCACCTTTCCACAGACCCGCTTGCCCGAGTGAGAGGCTGCTACGGGAGGCTTTTCAGGGAACTGCTTTTAGGAAACATGAAGCTTTGAGAGGCCAGGCATCATGTAACATGCTCTGATTGCCTGCTCCTTGCAGCGCTTCCAGTTTCATTGTGTCCCTTCTTGGCCAGCTGGTTCTCAGGGGCAGCCAGCAAGGCAGACTGTGCCAGAGACACATCCAGCCTGCAAAATGCAGGGAGGGATTGCACCTGTGTTTGTTGTTATGCTTTTGTAAAGTCCCACTCCTTCAACCACATGCACACAGCCTCACTCCGGAGGCTGAAAGGCTCAAAAGGTGACAGGGGAACGCAGCACCGGGATAATTCAGGTTTCTCCAGAAAGAATACGAGACAAGCTGAGCATCCCCTTTGGTATGACAGTTGTTTAGGAGCTGCTGTAAGGTGTCTTTCCTCTCTTACTTCTGGGGTACCTGCTCACTCTGCAAGGGGTGATGACTTTGCTTTGTGGCACCCAGGCAGAGGGGAGAGACAGACACACTGAATCTTACACACTATGTTGTATTTTCAGCCCTACACTGTATTTTCAACCCCAGTTTTTGGGGTCTCCTTCCCGGAAGGGCTGCAGTGGGAGCTGCACTGGCTGCAGCCCACACAGATTTGCAAGGCCCCTTCCTGCAGCCCCACTCCCAGCCCCTGCCATCCCCCTCCTCTCGCCGTCTGTCCCTTTGAACTTGGAGAAATTTCCTCCTTGCGCGGCTCCCTCATTATATCGCAGCCATGCGAGGGACCACGAGCCTCCTTGTGTTCCCTCCCCGGGGAGGAGAACACGACCTGGATGAGATCACCGCTCTGTAATGATGCCAATTACAGATCATATATCAAAACAATTCCGACCCGCGAGCGTACAGAGCGTGGCGGAGCGCGGGAGAGCGACTCTTAATGTGGTGAGGTGTTTTACCCTTGAGGAGAGGTTACCTCCTGGCCTGGCCAGGTTTTTGCAAGGGCAAAAATCCCAATTCCTGCTTTGGTGAGGAGCATCTCAGTGCTGGAGGCAGGAGGGTCTGCAGCTCCTCAGGCAGAGACTGCTGGCCAGCCCTTGCTCCTCTCCCAGTTGCTGTCAGCAGGTGCCAATCCCAGGTGCAAGCACTGGAGGGCCTGATCCCCAGGATGGGATCACACAGCATCATGGAGGTGAGGGATGCATGGGGCAGGTCCTCCACACTGTTGTGGCTCTCCCTGGAGAGCAATTTAGAGCTCAGCAAGGGCACAGCGGACTCTGGCTCATCCTCAGCAGATGGAGAAATACCACGCTCATTGTAGGCTCACCCAGAACCACCTTTTGGCATCAGATGTTGGGGTTTTCCTCTCGCCTTTGCATTTTTGGAAGCCTGGTCAGTGTCCTTTCAAGAAGGTGCTCTCCTGCCGCTCACTTGACATGGGGGTGGTGTCAAGGGGCCTCATCCAGCAGGTCTGTGGAGCCACTACCACGTGCCCTGGGAAAGCAAAACAAACTCCAAGTGCTCCCTGTCTTCCCCGGCTCAACAGCCCAGGTCTGGCTGCTCCCACTGACTCCTCCGTGTGGAGAATGTGAGAAGGCAGAAGCAGGTGGGGAAAATAATAGCATCCAGTCGTGGTCACTATGAATGCCACACACCTTCGGTAATTCCTCAGACACCTAATCTGCCCTTCCAGGCTGAGGCGTGTGTGGAGCCAAAGGTTCAGCTCTCCAAATCGAGAGATTAATTCCTCCCCCAGCACTGATTGGAGTGCAGAAATCCTAATGACATGTTTGCAGCAGCTGTGCCATTCAAGAGTGATTTTCCAGGGGGGAAATGGTAATGGTCCAACACACTAGGGCTTACGGTTGTGTCACCACAGGGCTCTGGGATATTGCTGCAGAGTATCGCAGCATGTTTTAATAAAGAAAGGACAGGATTCCCACTGGGCATGACAGTTAATCAGAGAAAAAGTAGGTTTATGTGTGAACAAAGCCATCATTGCCTCTCTGCGTACTTCTTATCGACTGTGGGACTTCATCTCCAATATCATTAAGTTTGGTCGCCCTCTGAAAGATTATTATTGAGGGTCTGTAAATTTGACAGATCACACGGTAGATTTTTGTCATGTCACAGGTGAGATGAGTTCAACAGCCTCTGCCTAATCAGTCCCATTGCTTGCAAGAGGAGTTGAAATGGAAATAACTTCATGTTCTCTTGATGATCCGAAAGCACAAAACCTGACCCCCTTCTTGGAGTTAATAGCCAGAGAAATACCTAGATTTGCAGCTCATACAAAAAGGCCCTGGAATATCTGCCACCCCCATGCTCTCCTGCTGAGCACAGGGTTGTTGTACTCAGCACTTCATGTGTGGCTCGGAGATATGTGATAGTTATGGTTGACTGCTAATTGCAATTTAGGAAAAACGAGCCGTAATCCTGTCCTTCAGCTGGAAGGATGCTGGAAGGGTCAGGAGCTGCTTGTTTTATCCTTTAGCTTTATCCTCCCCGTGTTTTGTGCAGGCACGGAGTGTACCACCTCATGTCTGGATCACAGTCACGAGCCCATCCTCCTGCGCGTGAACGAGACCGTGCAAGACATCCAGCACTGGATGAACCCTCAGAGAGTGAAGGTCAGTTCTGACAACTGCACTGACTGGATCCCTTGCTGAATGTTTATGAGCACACATTACCTGTGGCTCATTTGATGAGGGGAAAATGTGGAATTCTGCCCTTTAGGAAAGAATTGCTGATTTTTGTTGTGTCTTTGCGTGTTGTTCCGGTAATGTGGTGTCTTTCTCTCCAAGTTGCTTTCTCTCTGTGTTTTCCCACTGAAAGTCAGTTCAAGGTAAAGGCCTCAGATCAGTGGGGTCTGGTCTGCAAACGGGATTCATGACACAGGAAGATGTGATAGACAGTGAGAGAAAGGGCACTGGCCAGGTTTTATTTTCTTCCTCCTGTTTCGTATTTTGCATTCTTTGCGTGGCAGGGCTGGATTTTTCTGCTCTGCTTTTGGATGACAAAAGAAGCTGATACAGAGGGTATTTCATTTCCTGACCCCGCAGAGCTGTCTGAGTGCTCCCCCCGCCCCTCTACCCGCATGTGAGAGCTGCCTGCTCAGCACAGCCCCTTCCAGAGGTCACCACTTCTCCCTCCTGCCTGCTGCAAATGCACAGCCAGCACGAACTGCTCCTGCCACCCTGTCCTGAGCGTCCTCCAGCACCCACCAGCACCGGTGTGCCCTGGTGGGGATGTGCCCACCCGCGTGCACCTCGCACGGACACTCACCCTGCTTGCAGCAAACAGCTGTTTGGTTTCATGCCTATGCTTGGATGCCAATGGGAGACACACTCACCTGCCTTGTCCTGAAAACCCTCACGTGCCTGCTGCCTACAAATGCATGTAATCAGGTGCTAGTTGCCCACACAGTGTTTCTGCAGGTGTAAAGGTCTAGCAGGACACGCTCGAGCACCTGTTGGAAGATGTTGACACATCAGGTGTCACCAGAGTGCAAGTTGCTGGTGGTGCTTGTGAACAAACACTGCTGGCTTTTATGTACTTGGCCCCTGGCTTTGTAGGAGCTTGTTTTACACACTTGAACTCCATTAAGGAGGAGAGAAAGCAGCCAACACAGCCCCAGCGTGTCCTGAGCAGCTTTGACAGTCTATTTGCTTCTCAACATGCCTAAATGTGCGCCCGGGGTTTGGGATTTTTGAAATCTGGCCTTGGCTGTGGGTAGCGAGCCGCTCCAAAAATCTCCACCACTTTGTACTTTCCTATTTCACACAGAGCAAGAGAATAAATCCTGGAAAGGAGTGGGAAACCTAAGTCCATAGAATATGACAAGCTCACAGTGTCTTTCCCAGCTTCCCATTTCGCTCCAGACACTGAGATTCTATGACTGCCTAAGCCGAGGCTTTGCCAAGTTTCTGGCATGAAACATAAAGAAAACCCCTATCTCTGTATGAGGGGCAATTTCTCACCAGCCCTTTCCTGAGTGCCAGACTTTAAAGTGGTTTGTAATTCATGGGGAAATAAAGTGACAGCTTCCCTCCCGTTCTCTCTGCACTCCTTCGCTTATTGATGCGGGTACGCAGAGGGAGCTGTAACGAGTTTTATACCTGCAGGTCTCTGGAGGGCTCATTAGGCAGCAGGGAAAACATAGAGTAGTAAAGGGGGAGATGAGGGGAGTGAGGCATGGAGGAGAAATCATGGTTTCCAAGAGTACAGTGGCAAATAAGACCCTTTTTTACCCTGACGGTGAGGATCTTGCAAGAGCTTTAGGCTGTGAGCAGACACAAGTTGGACCCCACACTTTGTAACTAGAGGGTGAGATCTGGGGTTGAAAACTTGTGGTGGGAGGTGGAAGAGAGCCTTTAGGAGATGAGCAGGATGATGCTGGGAGATAACAGGACTTTTTGGTAGCTGTAAAACACCCATCTTACTCAATTCTGCAGATGTCACCCCGAGGGAGGGGTGCCTCGTGGGGTTCCCCTGGGGCAAATGCTTCTGGTGGAACTGGGGAGGCGCCGCCGGAGAGATGGAACTGGGATGCCTTAGGGGAAGGTCCCCATGGCAATGTGTTAGATATCATTAATAATCCGTGTCTGTGTTTATGGTCAGTGACAGTTTGCTGTTGGGCCGTACGAGCAGAGGGAGCAGCTGGTTGCATTTACACGGCAAATCTTTGTACATCTCAAAGCACTTGAATGACGCAAAGGAAACACTTTCAGTTACTTAATTTCAGGCACAAGTAAAGTACAAATCAGGGCAGGATGGGATGGAGGTAAAGGCAGGACCAATGTGTGGCATTTACCTTTGAGGGGATGGGGACAGAGAAAACACAATGAGAGCTGGGTAGAAAAAAAGGGAATTGTGTGTAGCTGCTCAAGCAACATCTGTTATGGAAGTAAAGTGGGAAGAAGGAACTATCCCTCCTCTGGGGGTTGTTTAAAACAGAGCTGTGCAAATCACTTGATTTTTCGGTTCACTCAAAGTTCTGTTGAATTTGAAAAAAAAAAAAAAATGTTTTTCCCTAATCAAAGTGACTCTTTTGTTGTTGTGATTTTTGGTGAACCAAAAAATTGGAGGAAAAAACATGTTGGTTTGAACATAACGCAGCATTTCATTTCCAAGGAGATTTTGTAAACTTTTGTTTAATGAAAATGAAAAAAAAAAAACCCTTAGAAATTAAATGTCCTCTCAAAGGAACAACAACAGATATTTCACTTCAAAAAATGTCTAAATATTACTGTGTTTTGCAGAATTGGTTTAGGCTGAGTTGCTTTGTTGGGTCTGAAACGGTTTGTTGAAATCAGTACAAGCTGGCAGTGCCTTCCAAATCAGTATTTACAGCAAGAAAAAAAATCACCTGAAATCTTCTGTGCCTCTGCTGCTCTGCAGTGGGCCGTGTTGGGAGTAGCCACTGCTGTCCTATGATTTCCCCTTCACCATGAGTGTCACGGGGCACTGAGCTGCTGAAGACACTGATGGGTAGAGCTGCCAAGACCCAAGACTATGCAGGCAGTGGGGGGGAAAAAGGGAAATAGCTCAGAGAGACAGCTTGACAGCTCTTTCCCACTGACTGCAGGGAAACAGGGCAGACACCTAATTCCTTGGGTCGTCTGAATTTGGGTTCTTGCCTTTGTGCTGAGTAGGAACAGGCCAAACAGTGTGCAGGCACACACAAGGGTCGGTGTGCCGTGACTCTGCTGGGCTGAGCATGGCCATGGCCCCTCTGCGTGCCACGCACACTGCCTGAGTGCTGCCAATGTGTTTTCCCATAGGAACTGCAAGCCCTGAGATTTTCAAATGTCCAAAAATCATCAACGGGGATGTTTTTTAAATACTCTCCTACTCATTTAAGCTTTGCAGTTTTCCTTCTTCCTTGTCCTTCTCCTTTTTCTGTGAGTTTTGGGCTCATTTTGCAGCAGGGAAAGCGAGGCACAGGGCAGTGATGTGACCATCAGTGCAGTGTAGCTGCTCAGAACCCAGGCAGGCAGGAGATCCCAGCCTGTCTGCAGCTACAGGGTGAAGCAGCCCCCAAGTGTCTCCCCTCTCCTGGGCTGATCCCCTCACCACGACCACATTAAACCCATGGTTAATTGTGATGTTCTTTCAGTGCCTGAGGAGCGAGTTAGCTGAGACTAGGAGATGCCAGTCCCTGGGCTTTAGCCCTGGGGGACACTTGACCCATCTAAGGTGGAGGAGAGCTCTCCATCCGCCTCTCTGGGGGAAACCCAATCCCCTCTGCAGCCCACAAAGGGTTGACATCATTGTGTTAGTCCCACCACGGGAGGGAAGCGCCGTGGCTGGAGGCACTGGGTCTTCCCTCACAGGGAGAAAATGACAGCTTGATTTGCTTTCTTGGCTCTTTGTTACCTACTGTGGGAGCGCAGCCTGGCTCCCTCTCCCTTCGCAGCAGATGGAAGCCCGCAGATGTGGCTGGGTGGTGTTTCTGGGATGGGGACAGGGCTGGAGCAGATCCACCCACCCTGCTGCACACTGCTGGCCCGGGTGGGAGGGCAGCTGTGCTGCAGAAGCCAATGCATGAGGGGACCTGGGGCCAGGGTGTCACCACTCCAGCGTGGAGCACGTGGCAGCACAGGGCGTGGGGCTCACCAGGGCAGTGGCCACATGGGCTTTCCCCACGTTGGATGTGGTTCTTCCACCCACTTCTTCCTGCATCCCGTGTCAGCCTTCTGAGTCCACCTTGCTTTCTGTGTGCACTGATTCCATCAGATGGTGGTCATGTGCCACCTATGCCCACCCTTCCTTGCTTTTTCTCATTTGTTCCTCTCAGCTGCCCCACACAGCACCCTATGTCACCTGTATGCCTGCTTGCACTGCGGGAGGCAGAAATGATGGCCAGAAACCCAAACCACTCCAAATGTCTCGATTTTCTAACCCAGTCTCTCCCTCCACACACAGCCTCTCTCCCATTGCATTGCACACAGCACTGCAGCAGCCTGAGGATACAAACAGGCTGGGTGGTGGGAATTGAGGGCTTGAAAAACCAGCAAGGGGAACCAGTACCATGGCAGAGGGTCCTTCCTGCTGCTTCCAGCTCCGTGAATGTTAGCAGGGTTGAATTCAGCTCCATTAGCAAAGGATCCTCCAAGAGGAGGGCGCAGTAACTGGTACAAAGCTGTTGGCAGGTGCCACTCAGGAGCAATGGGAATGTCCCACTGACCCAGTGATTAAGCTGGCACAAGGTCACCTGGCTTTCCTACACTAGGAGGAGCAATCTGGGGCAGCATTCCCGTTCCCTGGAGGATGTCCAGTCCAAGGTTTTGCAGCTCTTGGGATTGAAGATGACCTTGTATGAACACTTAGAGGAGCAGAGACTTCACCTTTCATCTGTTCCTGTAAGGGAGGCGCTGGGTTTTTAATAATGGGAGGGTCAGGAAAGTAGGCAGTGCATCCTCTGTGAGGGATTGCTCTCACTTGGAAACCTCCTTTCTTCTTCAGAGCCTGGTTCAGGGCTACCCAGCCCTTTTTGTTCACTCTGCATGCTCACACACATTCACACATAGTGAGAGGTTTTGTAAATATTGATGCTTCTTACCAGGGGAATGTGAGATGCTCTTTGGAAGTGCATTTCTTCCACTTATTGTCTGCTGGCCTTGGATACAGGAGGCAAATGCCTGAGTTTTTCTACTTTGTTTTGATTCTTGGGTTCAAATGCTCTTGAACTGTTTCCTTTACTCTCCCCGCTCCTGGTCTGTTGACTGGCCTTGTTTATTTTCAAACCTAGAAAAGTTTCCTTTCTTTTCCCTCTGAAGTGCAATAAACAGAAAGGAGGTGGGGCGGGGGGCAACCCCAAAACTCACCATTTGTGGCAGGCAACAGCCTGGAAATCTCCAGCTGCCTGTCAAGAGCTCTGGGGGAATGCCTGACACCTCAGGGCCCCCGCACCTTGCAGCCTCCCTCCTGGGGGATAAACAACATCCTCCTCCCTCTCCCAGCCACTTTTCCACTCACACAGTTGGGCCCTGTTGCGAGGCAGGTGGGGCAAACAGGGCTTGACTAATAGTGGAAAATCCGAGAGCATCGGAAAGATAAACAGCCACAGTCAGATAGTATAAAAGTCCTTTTTCTAGCACACGCCAGGTAAGCCTCAAATGACAGAAACTGTAAAAACATGCTGAGGTTCCCCTGCAGATGGATTAAATTAGCCCTCAGATAAACAGGGGAGGGGATGGCTTGTGTGTTGAGTCTTCCCAAATGCTGATCCCTTCCTTCCCCAGGCCTCCATCCAACCCCGACCCCTCTCTGTAGGTGAGTTGCCCGTGTGCTCATCTTGCCCAACAGGACAGTGTAGTGCTCCACCCACAGACAATAACCCAAAATGAACACTGTGCCCACTGTCCTGCTGAATGGATGGGACTCCTGCCTCCAGGACCTCCATGGTATCCAACCACCATCTCCACCGACTAGCCAAAGATTTCATCCACTCTTAAAATCCAAGTGTGCCTGTGTATGGCTGTCCTGGTTGTGTCATCATTTAGGAGACTGGCCTTTTTTGCCTGAAACTAGGCACTCCAACATTTTTCTTCTAGGAAATATGTAGGAAGAATTGGTATAGAAATTGTTATAAAGCTCATAAAATGCAGCAGATGCTGCTGGTTGGTTAATCTGAAAGTGTGCGGTGGGAGGTGCTTTTATTTAAGATGGTGCTAAAATGTACCTGAAAATCCACCTTTAGCTGCTTCCATCTTCAAGAAGCCCAGGTGTGATGAGCAGTGAAAGACAGCAGTGCTTTGCAGCACCAAAGAAAACCCTAGAAGAATTCCTAAAATATCTGCCCCCTACCCGAGGGCAAGACAGTGGACCTGTGCCTTTGCCTTTCCCTGCCACGTTCCCCCACCATGAGTGAAATATTGGACATGACATTTTAGGAGAACCTTAAATATTATTTTAATCTCAAATGCTCTGTTATTGCAAGTGTCAAGTCCAACACTTCTTGTAAATACCTGGAGGACAGCCAGGTCCAGAGAACACAAGAGGTGTTAGGAACTGAACTTCATTGGTTAAGTACAGGAGAGCCAGAGAAGCCAGCACTCCGACTTTCTGTACACTGATTTCTTTGTCCTAACCTGTTGCTTTTTTTTCCTTCTTCCCTCCAGAGCGTTGTCTGCACGGCGGGACTCAAGTGGTATCCTCACCCTTCCCTGATTCATTGTGTCAAAGGCTGCGAGGTGAGTTTGGTGTTAGCTCGGGTGGTCCGTGCCGGCTCCTAAATCCTACAGGAACAGGCACTGCAGGCACGTGGCCTGTAAGGGCTGGTTTTCAAGTGGGGAAAAGAGGATTTTGCCCTGATCATCCTATCAAACAGACTGTGGTTGCCTGCATCAGTTCTGACACTCAGTAATGAAATTGGTGGTTTTCCTAGAGCCGATGGTTGAGTGACTCTCACAGGAGTTACAATGATCAAGTAGCTCAAAAACATTGGTAGACCAAAAGAATTTCCCAGAGTCTGGGAGTTTCTGGGAAGTTGCAAAAACCTTCAGTTGTTTGTCCTTGATTTTGACACATTATTAGAGGGGCAATTCTTTCCAAGGCCATCTAAGCTCTGGGCATTGGTGTGTGCAAACAAACTTCAGGAAAGCCAGAGACAGAAATGAGACCACTGGGTGGACAGCACAGCTGGACAGTGAGAAAGCAGCACATCCCTCCACTGAACCTCTATCTCAACCAGAAAAGAATAATCAGAAACACACAGTTACATTTCATCTGTGATACAATTTTATAGTCTTGCGTGTTACTTGAAGAAAGCAATTATTTTGAAGGATGTTGTTTCTGCTGGCAGCAGTCTTTGAAAAGTCTGAGAAGACTTAAGACACTTCCAGTGGTTAAACAGGGCTGGAGCACCTCTGTCTGGATCATGGCACTCATGTGGTTCCCATTGTGACAGCCCTGGAGTATCCCACCCATGTCAAGAAGTCAATCTTTGTGGTACCTCTGTAAATTTGGGAGTCTCCAATTCCATTCCAGCAGAGGGATAGTTGGCTGCTTTGGTTGCAGAGATGGGCAGTGACAGAGCTGTGTCTTCCCCCCACATCTCCTACTTTCTGCTGCACTGACCGTGCCCTCAGCACCCAGTAACCCAATTTGACAAGCGCATTGAAATTATTTGCCCAGAGTGGCAGAACATGGGACTGAATTCCTAAATCTGACACAAAGCTCCAGACCACATTGCCGGGCGATGGGATTTGTCTTGAAGTGAAAGACAGGTTTCCTTCGCATACAAATGTTGGGCCCAAGAGGGTAATAACTCTCCAACAATGTAATAGTTTCTGTCTAGTTGGTCCCTAAATGAAAAGCATTCTGCTGTCAGTGCTCGGAATGTCATAAGCCCTCTCACACATCGCTTTCATGCAGGCTGGCTGGGAGCCCCCATTCTCCAAAGAGAGCTGAAATAACATCCAGAGACCATTAAGAAATGCCATTCAGGTGCTGATGCACCATTGGGTATCCATTCTCCTGCTGTTTAAGGACAGTTGTTACTGAGGCAAACTTTGCAATGATGTAATAATTTACCAGAAGCCATTATTACTGACATGCTTCTTCTCAGCATTTTCTTCCCTTCCATCATGCTAATTGCCAGAGCCCTCTGCATCAATAGGAACTTTCTTCTTTTCAACATTCATTCAGTGGTGTCACTGCATTGCAATCTATCATCTTGGAAGGCTTTGCCCAGACAATTGATAATGGCCTCTAGCATCATTTTTAGAGCATGATGCTTCCAGGATCCATGGATGGGCCAGAGGTTGTTCTCTGGCATTAAGATTTCAGAAGAAATGCCATCTTCACCAAGCCTTTTTTTTCCCCCCACGACTATGGAAACAGGGATTAATAAGCCAGCAGGTCAATAATACTGGGCCATTAAGCTGATAGAGTCGCTAATGTATGGACATCCTTAGCATCAGGGAGGGCTCCCCGAACAGGAGGCTCTAAGTGGGGCATTATTTGACTCTTGGTGATCGGAGAGGGAACCCCGGCTGCCGCTGCAATGTGATTTTTTGTCGCTCCCTAGTGGCAGGAACAGAGGTTTATGAGTCAGCCCCGTACTGCTCAGCACCTAACTTAGGTGTTTCAGTAGAAAATGAGTCCCTCTGGACTACCTATATGGTCCTTCAAAAGTACCAGAGCACTGAGACATGCAGGAAGAGCTACAGAGACCTCACCCTTCGGGCTCTCCCAAAGGAGGATTTTGGTCCCAAATCAGAATAGATGCTTTTTGTCCCATTCTTCTCCTCTAAAGGACTGGCTTGCCTAGTTTGTGCCAGAGCAAACTCTTCCACGAGTTTCTTTTGCTGATTTTCCAGCATTCATAGGTGTAGGGTACAGGCATAGGCATGGAAAATTAAAGTCAAGCCTTTCTCGACAGGCAGGCACAGCCAGGCAACACAAGGGAAACATGGAGAAGCCTACAAAGTTTCCTGGAGGTTGGGCAAAGTTCATGGTTTTAAATATTACCATGTTGGCATCAAAATATCTCTTCATCTATTTATAAATCATTCCCTTTTAACTCTTTGCATATTAATTAAATTGGAAGGGCGTTTGCAAGTCAAAGTCTTTGCCTGTATAAATAAGTCAATATCTGTGAAAATCAGTGGAGTTAAGGCAGTTTAAAGGCACAGGAGTCTCACACTGTGGCTCTGTTTTCCTTGTCAACATCTGCAATATTTGCATGTCACTAAACAAGTGTCACACGATGAATCTGTCATCTGTCGCCTCCTGGTAGCCCTGCCATGGTCTGACATTGCCATTATTGGCTGGATTTCCTACACCCTGATAGAAATATTTCAATCTGAAACACATGAGCAGTAAAAGTGTGCATTTGCACCCCTCCACAGAGCCCATTTAAATACTGACGAGCATGACCATGGCTCTGGGGGGAGCTCAGTGAGCGATCATGGCTGGTTCTTCAGGTATCCATCATCAGGGAGACTCTGGTACTGCAATTGCTGCAACATCCTCCCAGGAAACCTCCACAAGCCACCCCACCTCCTCTGCAGTGATGCCTTCTGGTAGGAAAGTCCCTGGTGTGTTTTTCTCAGTGAATAATAAACAAATTTTCCAAAGAGCATATAAAGTGGGAATGGCCTCATGAGCCTGTGCATGTAAAAGTGTTACAGAGATATGCCTGAGCTCTCTGCTGAGCATCCATTTTTCTGAGCATTCACTGCTGCCTGGGGTTTCTCACAGGGGGCCTTTTTTACCTTCAGGCACAGTTTTGACTTCCAAGAAAGACTTGCTGACCAAGAGGGCTCCAATGTGCAATGAAAGACTTCAAGCCTTTCCTTCACAACCATGGTTGTCACTCAGGTCCTGTGCAGCACATGGAGCAGTGTTCCCATTGCACAGACTAGTGACCACATTTTCTTTTTCAAGGTGATTTTTCACTTTTCCTTAAAAGGTCTCCACAACATCCCTCTGAATAATTGCCGTTATCCCAGCTCTGAGCTGTGGAGTGGAGGAAGATTATGTGTCATGGCCAAGGTCTCAGAACTGGAGCACATGGTCCCTGGGCTGAGCTCAGACCACTTCATTTCTCTCTGTGATTTGTTCTTTGCCCTCGTTGCTGACACGTGTTGCATAGTTGGGAGAACTGTGGTGAAAAGCACAGCTATTAAAAGCAAGCCTGTTTTGCTGTGATGCATAACCTTCTTTTAGCCAACACAGTGTTGGGAGGTTAGCTTAAAATTATCAAAGGTGCCACAGTTTCAGATGCTTGGATGCTGGCTCTGGGTCTAGTCAAATTAATATTCCTGAAGCATCCTCTTATGTGGGATGTGAAAAGGCAGCAAGGCTCATTTCCCTTCTATCTTACTGTCCTTTTTTTTTCCTGTCTACTTTGAAAGGAAAGGGGAATAATTATCTCTTGCTTTTCAGGGCAGTTGGTAATGTTACAAATTACATGGCTCCTTCAAGACTTCATGTTTTCTTCTCTGACATATTGTTACAGCTTTTAGAATCAAAACATCCTACAATGGTTTGTGTTGGAAAGGACCTTGCAGATCATCTCATTCCACCCCCTGCCATGGGCAGGGGCACCTTCCACCAGCCCAGGTTGCTCCAAGCCCCGTCCAACCTGGCCTTGGACACTTGCAGGGATGGGGCAGGCACAGCTTCTCTGGGCACCCTGTGCCAGGGCCTGCCCACCCTCAGAGGGAAGAATTTTTTCCACATATATAACCCAATTTGAAGCCATTCCTTGTCCTCTCACTACAGTTCCTGATGAACAGTCCCTCTCTGACTTCCTTAGGCACTGGAATGTTCTGTGAGGTCTCCACACAACCTTTTCTTCTCCAAACTGAAGAGCCCCAAACTTCCCAGCCTGTCTCCATAGGGGAGGTGCTCATTTTATCCACATCCATGGTCTCAGCCTTTTCCTGCTTTTTCCTTTTTCAGCCCTTCATGGGAGATAACTACTGTGACTCCATCAACAACCGAGCCTTCTGCAACTATGATGGTGGGGACTGCTGTGCCTCAACAGTCAAGACCAAAAAGGTAGGGATGCCCTTTCCTCTTTCACTGGGAAGTCCTCTGTGAGTGCTGCTTTGTGCCTGGAAAAAAAATTATTTTTGCTAGAATAGGGGAGGTCCAAGGTCTCAGAAGGACCTCCAGTCCAGGTGTCCACTCACTGTAGACATTGAGCTCTTGGTTCATTTTGAAGTTCTCTCTTGATGTTCATGTGCATTTCTCACTATAACCCACCTTACAGCTCTGCAAGGCAGGCTCTTAGATAAAATTTTCAGAGATGTTAATGCATTGTTACTGTAAATAAACCCAAGCTTCTCTACAGGCAAGGGCTGGCTCTCTCCAAAATTTGGGGCATGTTCATCAGCAAAGCTGCTCCTACTTCTCAGGAGACCTGTGCACAGAAGCACTGAGAAGGGGATGTTTGCCCATGCTGATATCCACCCCCAGTGCTCCAGAGGGAAATTAGGAAGAGAGCAGAGAGCAAAAGGAAAGCACCACTGTAGGTCTGTACTTTGATCCATGTGTACCCACGTGCACCTGGCTTATTGCTGACTGTGCCATCCCAGAGGGGAGGGTGTGGAGCCAGGCATTGGGGCTGAGTGGAGGTCAAAATATCTTCTGCACAGACCACATAGGCCAGAACCTTGCAAAAGGGGACAAGCCAGTGACAGAGAGCTATAAAATCGTTATTTAATGTAGGCAGGATGCTTAGGAAAGTAAAATCCACTGGTTTCTATCACACAGCAACGAGGGGGTGAAGTGGTAATTTCCTGGAAGCAGGATCCAAACAAATGGAAGACCATCCTTACTGGCACAATGTGTGTTTGAGTGATAGGATGCATTGCCACAGAGCATTATTAAGAACAAAAATATATTTGAAGTTCTAAGAATAGTCTTATTTGTGGAGGTTTGCTCCATCACTGGCTATTGAACACTGTGATCTGGATGCAGTTTCTGGCTCAGGAATATTTAAACCACTGACTGCATGAGCCTGGGGAAGGGTCCCTTCACACACCTCCCTCTTTTATGCTTCTTTAACACCCATTTTAGAGACAGTGACTGGTGTGATAGAGCTGGTGGCTTGGAGCAGTACAGCATTTCATGAGTTTCTAACCATTGAATTTGTTTCCAAAGAAAAGAAAACAAATTTCAGTCTCTGCCACGTGAATGTTTTATCTTATCTTCAAGATTTGAGTGTAGAACAGAATGAAAATTCAGCTACATTAAGTAACTGATAGATATTAATAAACAACCAAACCTGAGCAAGCTCAGGCTCAGTGTGTGACATCATCTGTGTCACCCAGCTGAGGGAGAAGGTCCTCTGCAGGGAACAGCTCCTTTCTAAGCCACCTTTGGCTGGAGACTTCTTTTCCTTGGTTCAGCATTGTGGGCCGTCTCTGGCCCATCAGGGAGCACTGGGGAAGGGAGATGGGCACATCTTGGCAAGTGGCAGGAGTCAGTTTCTCCACTGGGGAAAACACAGAGGAAGAGGAAGTTTTCCTATACCTTTTTGTTTGTTTGGTTGGTTTGTTTTTTTTGTTTGGGTTTGTTTTGTTTTGTTTTGTTTTTTTTTAAATATTCCCCTGTATATCACTGTGTTTATTTTGAGGCAGGACCTGGGAACCATGTGCAGGGAACCACAGGCAGGTGAGCTCCTCTATTCCCCGTGGATGGAGTAGGGCATGGAAAGCCCATAAGGGGCTCCCTGCTGAAACAACCACTGCAGAGACAAGCAGGGTGACAGGCAGCGGCCCATCTTCAGTTGTCTCCAAGAAGAGATTCCTATCTCTGGCTGATTTTCCACCTCCTGGGGAGCAGCAGCCCCATGGCAAGCACAGCTTGCTCACTGAGCTCCCAGCAGCCGGGAGGGCAGAGCTGGAAGTGCCTGGTAGCTCAGCATGGCATAGGTCTTCTCCTCCCAAAACAGCCTGCCTGGGAAACTTTATCTCGCCGCCTCCAGCCTTGAGAGCAGGCGATGAAAAATCCCAAGTGGTGCCAGAGGAATGGAAGTGAGGTGCCTGGGAGGAGACCGACCCAAACCAGCCCCATCAAGACAGGAGCTAAGGGCACAGCGTCCTGCTGGGGTGGGGATGGAACTGAAACACAAGCGATGTGAGAGTTGAATTGAGGGGGAGAGGGATAGGATTAAGGTTTGGGAGCAGAATTTATTGCTGAGCAGGGAGTTGAGACAGAGTGGGATCTGCACAGAGTTGCGAGCACTTAACCAGCCAGGCGACTCACATTCAAAATATCTGCTGCTTCACTGCCACCCAGAAATGAAGTGACCTCCCAGGGAGGGGGAAGCACTTTGTAGCCCAGTGGGTTACTGGTTTCTGTGCTAAAACTGCCTGATGCAAAGGGCAAATGGTCAAAGACGGGCAGCTGGTCTCATGTCTGATGAATTTTCCCCATGGAGAGGGAGGTTTTGTAGCTTTTTGGAGATAAGTTCTGCTTTCACAGACTTCCCTGGCAGCTGGATCATTGTGACTGGGGGAATTAGACTTGCCCCAGTTGGTAATTTAGAAACATCCATCCTGGAGATCACAAGGCTGAGCTTCCCCAGCACACATCCAGCTTCCAAAACGTCCTCTCTCCCAAAACACCAACTACATCGCAGGCGCTGAACGAGCCACGCGGGAGGAGGGAGAAAAACCACCTTCTCCTTGGACCTTCCACAGTACAAGCAAGATGCTAAGTCCCAGTTTATTACATTTATAGGGTAAAGGGGGGAATAATAACCCAGCCGGCGGGGCTGCGGGGTCAGAGCCGAAGAGGCAGCAGGCAGCACCTCGCTCCTGCAAAGCAGCCGCCGACACCTGTGGCAGCAGCCGTGGGGCCGTGGGGTTTGGCTCTGCGAGTTATTTTCCCGTCTGAGGCCTTTGACTGAGACCAGATTTCAGGCAAGGCTGTTCAAATACAGCCCTCCCTTTGAAGAGGTTTATGAGTGGAGCGTTACAGGAGATATTCCAAAGGGAAAAACAATGAAAGGTGAGAGAAAAGGGAGCTGAATAAAAATACTCCGCATACCAAATCCTTCCAGCACAGTTTGCCACCTACTTAAAAAGGCACAGTTTTAAAATACACATTGGGTGTAAAAGCCAAAAACCTGGAGGAGACATAGGGAGGGGCGAGTCCAGCTCTGTTAATTCCAATACCAGATGAGGATGTATTTTCATACGGTTGTAGAAAGAGCGAGACACATGAAAGGGACTGCTTTGCTCCTTTTCTTTCAGGGTTACATACTATGTGGCAGATATGTCAGTCTTTTAAAGGCCCTGCAAGTTTACCCATAAATGTCCAACATTTATGCAACACCTGTTTTTCTCCCAGAATGTCACAGGACATTTTAAAAGCTTTAGATTTACCATGTTTTCCCCGCTGCAGCCATTGCTGAGGTGACACATGGTTCACATTTAACAGAACATAGCAACTCCGCACATTATTTTAGGAAAGGGCTGAAGATTAACATTGCACCATGTGAAGATTCAGGAGTTAACAGCCGAGTAAGAGCTGGCCTCAGATCTTTAGTGTCCGCAAACTGTCAAGACTTAAGTTTCACTGCAGTCCCACTACTCTCCCAAACACGCTTTGAGCTGCACACAGTGCTGGGAACAGGCTGCCTGGAAGCAAAACGCTTCAACCTGTATCATTCCGAGCCCTCTTAATGGGAGTTTTTCCACGGTCCTGTTTTGTTGCCCTGAAAACGCACGAGGGACTTGCATGCAGCAGTCGCTTATGCCATGTTTTCCCTTTGCATTTGAGCATTAGCAGTGAATGACCTTGTGCATTTTCGGCAGCGAGTGGGGAATGGAGGAGTGTGACTTATCTGACCAACCACCGACTAATCAGCGCCGCTGCTTAGATAGGAAATAATGAGTATTTGCCCTGCACTATTCACAGTCAGGCTGGGGAGCTTAAAAGAAATCATTAAAGACCTCTTTTGAATGCTGCGAGCAGCAACGAATAAATTCAGTCATATTCTGGGCATAAATTCGAGGCAAGTGCAGTCAGCAAGCAGGAAAAAGAGACATTCATCAGCTTAATTATTTGTTGTGCGCTAATTGATCGGCGTCGCCCCGCAGCGGGCGGGAAGCCAGGGCTGGCACAGGGATGAGTGCCACCCAAGGAAGCAGGGACAGGCTGTGTGGGGAGCAGGGGGCTGAGGGTGTTGGGGCAGAGGACGGGGCTGTGCTGCTCACAGCTTGCCCTGTGCATGACCCAGGAGCAGCTTTGAGAGACAGGAAGGCCATTGCCGGCCAACCTCCAAGGGAGAGAAAGCTTCTGTTGCGTATCTGGAGGGGATAAAGTCTTCCGTGAAGGACAAAGCAAAATCCCATCTCCTTTTAATCTTCCTCCCCTCCTGACCCAGCACAGGTTGCCAGCTCCCTTCTGCCTGGCTGCTCTAGGAAGCTGCTTCTTGCTTTGTATCCTGCCGCAGATAAAAGAAGATAGGATTTTTTTTAAAACATTACATCTGTGACACTGCCAAAGGGAGGAAAATAAATAACCTGGGCATAAGTGGCTGTCTGTGGGCTGTTGGCCGCCTGCGAGGAGCTCGTGGGGTGTGCAGCGTTACAGGGAGAGGCTCTGGCTGTTTCCTTCTGATTCATTTCAGGAAATCTTCTCTCCAGTCACTGTCTCCTCCACTTCTTTTCTCTTCCTCTTCCCTTTTATAAGTTTTCCCTGGACAAGGCTGTCTAGAAGGACCTCACAGAAGTCAGAAATGTCTTTCTTTAGGCTCTGCTTATCTACTTCGTTCCAAACTCATATCACAGATTCACTTAGTTGAAGGTCCTCCAGTCTGGTCTCTGCAGATTTAAATACACTGAATTTGCAGCTTTAAAAGTCCCTCAGCTTCAACTGTTTGCGAGGGGGAACTTTCATCTGCCTTTCCTCTCTGTCTTTCCTTTTTGTTGCATAAGTGGTAAACCTACAGCTCCCATGAGAAAAACCTGCCTCACTCGGTTATCACTCAGGTTTTCCCTCAACTGCTTTGCCCCACAGCACTTAGAAAAGAAAGAGAAAAATTGTCCCGTCCCTTCAGCCTCTTGACATTTCTGTCCAACACCTTGGAGAGGAAAACCAGCAAGTGCCTCGGCGGAAAACAAATGAGGACTTGTGGTAGATAGAGGGCCGTGTGGGATTCATCCAAAGCTTTGCTTATCTAAAAGATAGGGGAGTTATCGAAACCTCTTCAGAGACTTTATGGCCGAGAATTCAAGGCCTAAAGAAAGGAGCTTTGAACTGAGGGGCTGCTGCTGGCTCCAACAGGGATTTCCGAAGGCTGTCCCTGTCTCCCCAGAAAGGAGGGGTCTGCTGCACTCCTACCCTTAAGCCAACAGAAATAACCACTTTTTGGAGAAATAAGTTCCTTCTCCCAGCTCTCTAACTGCAACACAGACCTGTCCTGGGGAGTCTCAGATCTTGCTGTGTTGGCACAACATGTTTTTGAGGCAGTTGATGCCATTAGCAGCCTCAGTGACCCCCCCGGCTGAGGCAACTCTGCTCATCCAGAAGAACCCATGCTCCCATGCTGCTCCCAACAACTTGAATGTCCCCAGCTGGGTGTGTTTGTCAGCCCTATAATTAGCAGGGGAGATGCAATGAATGGTGGGTGAGCAGGGAGGAAGGAAGGACACAATGTGGAGTGTTGCTTCATGCCTCTGGAAGCGGCTGAGCGCTCCAAGCACAGCTGGTTCACCCCGACGTGTGGGTGAACTCACTTCCCCACGAGCTGTTGGGCGCAGGCTCCGTGGCTGGAGCTGTTGGCCATGTGAGCAGTGTCTTCAGTCAGGGTTGGTTGGGGTGGGAGCTTATTTTGGGGCTCAGAGCTTGGTTTCATAATCGTTCGGGGAGGCTTTCCAGGCAGCGATAAATTAAAAGCAGTGATGGTAGTAGCACATGTTGCCTATCCTGAGAGAACGTTCTTGGCTTCAAGGGACGCTGGGGCTTCCCACAACATACGGCATTCCCAGGGGATGTGCTAGTGGAGGGTGTTTGCTTTGCTCTCCAACCTCACTTCATTAGCAAGTGTTACAAAAACCAGCGAACAAACCTTCCCTGCTCCACCGCCAGCTATTTGGCCTCTGGGTGGTCTGGCTCCTATTAAATCTTTGGTGATTATTTAGACTAATTACATTCATGTTTGCACAATCAGTAGCACGAGGGTAGGAAGCACAGCTGATTGCTGAGCGACTGAGCTCCGTGTGGTTTGGCAAAGGGGCTGGCTCGCTCTGCTCAGCGGGCAGGCGGGGATGCGGGATCCATGCGGGCAGGGCTTCCCCGGGAATCCCGCTGGCCTTGGGCCATCCTTCTCCCACTGGTTCTGGCAAGGCTGCTCCCAGTCTGCACACAGTGGAGAGAGCAGAACATCTCTTGGGTTCCGCCGAGCTGCGTCTCGATACGCCATGTTGGGTGGGTTTTCAGTGAGGGAATAGCTCGGTTTATGGCGGGGCAGTGAGCGAAAATTCGAGGTTTTAGAACTGCATGGAGAGGGGGTTTCCTGCCAGCCCTGCCCTTGCCTTTCCCAGGCCCTCTGGAGCAGTGCCCTAGGTGTGAACCTGCATACCAGCACCCAGAGTCAAAAGGGGGCTCGCTCTCGGTCCCTTATCTCAAACTTGTGACCTCAATGCCAAAAAACACTGAGAAGACCCTTAAAGATGCGTTTTTGTCCCACGAGGGCCTTGTCAGGGAACTGAATGCTCCCTGCTGTTTGAGCTGTGAGGCTCTGGGAGGTGCAGGGCCACGACACTCAGCACGGGCTGCCACGCTTATCTCCCAAGCCACGCTGCCCATGGAGGCTGTGCCTGCATTTGGGGCCTCCATAGATCCAGCTAGGCCTGTCTGGGACGTTTCGCAAACACTTCAGGGCTGAAATCTAACAACAGGCTGTTTCCCAACACTTTGCAGCCCCTGCTCCTCTGCCTCCCCCTCCCCAGGTCCGATCCTGCCTGCCCTGGTGCTGCAGTGAGCCAGCCCCAGGTGCTGAGCAGGAGGCACAGCCAGGTCAGCCTGATACCAGCCCCTGTCAGGGACGAGCTCCCAGCCTTTGCAGAGCTGTTTCCCATCCCTCCCTGTGCCTGTCTGGGATTTATCCTGTCAACATTCCCACCAGTTCCCTACAGACTGGCCTTTCTCAGCAGGGATCTGCCTTGGGATGTCACCAGCCTCTTCAGATAGATGCGTGTAGCGAGGAGCTGTGACCTCTCACTCACTCCATGACCTGGATCCCAGTTCTGTGCTGCTCTGTTGTGTCGTTGTCTTTGTTCCCATAGTTGGGGGTGTGGCATCCAGGACAAATCCAGCCCTGTTTCCAAGGGGCAGCTTGGGTTTTATCCAAGGTCTTATTGCTTAGCATGGGAGAGGATGCTTAGGGTTCCCATGCCTTGGTGGAGAATGAAGTCTGGGTTCATGCCCTGTACAGCATGAGTTGATCAAGGTGATGGTGTCTTGGATCTCCTGTGCGTTACACCCAGGATGTCCATGCCAGGCTCCTGCCCAGCCCATGATCCCACACCTGCTGCCCTTGCTCCTCTGGGCTCAGAGCAGGGTGTGCCATGCCCTGCACACTCTGAGTGTTGAGCATGATGTAAGTCATGTCTGTTTTCTCTTGATGATCCATATGTCTTTGGGCCATTGTGGTTCTGGTGTGACTCACATTCCCTTGAATGCCATCCATCTACTCCATGGCTGTTCTGGATCATCTCCAGGAGATGTGTGTGTAGGGGGTGCATGTAGGTGTGTGGAGATGTCTTCTTTAGTTATGCCTTTTCCAGCCTATTTTAGTTAGTCTGAGGATACAATATCATGCACTGCTTCATCAAATGTCCAATGCAGGCTGTAAGCTTAATTTTAGGCTTTTTCTTTCTCCCTTCCTCAATATCCTCCAGGTTTTCTACATGGGGAGATAGATGTAGGTGAAATGCAGGGCTTGGCAGGTGGAAAGAAGAGAAGGTGATTCCTTACTACTGACTTTACAATGGTTATATCTGGAAATTCCAATGCAGGTCATATATTCTGTTAATGAGTTGGGCTTTCACAGACCTATTTAAAAAGAAAATAGGCAGTTAATCATGGAGTATGTATATCTGGGCTCCACACCTAAATGGGCTATCATTCAGCAAAAGGTTCAGCATTTATTATTTCTAGCACATCCAGCAGCTTTATTCATGGCTGTGCACTCCAGAGGGCTGTCACTGTGTGAGCCCAAGGCAATAGACAGCCCTTCTTCTAAGGGGTTTTGCATTTTCTCTGAGCTGGGTACTTCTGACAGTCCCAGCAGATTCTGTGTGGGGGTTAGATTCCCTAAATACCTATGGAAATCAGGTCCTCAGAGGACTGAAATGTGTATTTGTTGTAAATGTTGTTTAAAGTGGAAACCCAGCATTATGTTAAGTGTTTGGAGAATTTTGTCATGTCTAATACAACTGTGGCTGTGCTCATTACCCATAGAAATCTCTGCCTTTTCACATAATAGAAAACTGATCTCTGGAGCTCACTGCCGTAAGACAAAACAATTCATCTATCTGGACAATAGCACTGTAAAAATCGAATTGCATAAAAAGCCTCCATAAGGGACATAAAGTGAATAAGACTGATCTGATCAGGAAGAAACCCTCCTACACTGAGGCTACCCACTGCTGGGAACTGCTGCTGAGCCACGGAGCTGTCTCCTTATGAGGTCATGGCTCTGCCTCAGAGAGAAAGCTTCTGCTCCTCTCTCCATGGCCACTATTAGGAGACATGAGGGTTTCTGGAGGACAACACACAGCAAGACATTTCTTTTCTAGTGGCTCCATCTCACCAGGAATTGGTTGCAATGCAGTAGGGATCCAGTGTTGGACATACACCTTTGCAGGTCATCCTAGTGCTGAGCACAGGCTTACAGGGGGCTGTGAGAAAGCCAAGGAGAAAACAGGGGACTCACGAGGAGAAATGGGAGGAGAAGGAATGAAGGAGGTAGATCACTTAAGGCAACATCAAACTCATGCCAGTTTGGGTGTTTATGGGCATTTTTTGAGCACAGCCATGGAGTAGGTGAGAGGAACACGAGCTGGTCATTTGAAGACACAGCCAGGCAGGGCTTGCTTTCCCTCTTGGCTCTGATGTTGCCACAGGTGAAATGGGACTGTGTCTGGGATCTCTGTGCCTGCAGCACATCCCCCTTGAGCATGGACAGCAGCAGAGATGAAGTGCAAGAGGCTGTCACAACTGATTTCAGCCACTTTACTGAAATGCCTGAATTGCCTGTGTGGTTGTCCTGTGCTCAGTGCTAAGGGTAGATCCACCTTCCCTGTTTCTCCTTTGAATGAAGAGGGCACTTAATCACCTTTGTCAGGCTGTGACAGACAAACACAGTGAATCCAGACCAGGGAGAGGAAAAAGCTTGATCAAGACAAATGAAAGAATCAGGTTTCCAGGTCTCTTCTCCAACCAGTAGCTTTGTTGTAGAACAAGGAGGATTTTTTAAGACAAAATCATTGCCAAATCCAGACTGAACTGAATGATTCAGGCTGAAAAATAAAAAGAGAAGAAAACTCCAGACATATTTAAACATTTTGTTTGAGCATTTTCTAAGTGAAACAAGTTTTTATTTGAAGACATAACTTTTTGCTGTGAAATAGTCTTTTTTACTTGTTTGTCTTGAAGGGAAAGGTCAAACCTGAAATGCAGCAGATAATCTAAACCAAAATGTTTCCTTCTACGCTGAACAGAAAAACTCGATTTTTCTTTTCATGTATCTTTTCTTTTTCGCTTCCAGTATTTTAATTCAGTCATTAAACAATCCCTCCTCAGCCTCCTCCCCAAGCCCCATTGTTTGCAGACTTCTCTCTTTTCCTATCTAAGGATATTCATAACACTGTGATACGAGACAGTCCTGCTCTGGCTGGCTTCTGTTGGATCAAGTGACCCTTAAACTCCTATTGTTTTCTGCAGTTTATAAGCTTATTTAGTTGCCAATTATTTGAATTCATTTGCTTTTAACTTTTTGGATGATATCTTTGCAACCTCCACATTTACGCAATTGTAGACTCAGAGTATTCAGTGGCTGGTTATTTAGTTCAGAAGTCACAAAGGCCATGTCTTGATGAAGAGTCATCACCCCATTCTACCTGGAGGGTCAGATCTTGTGTGAATGAAGTCAAAAGCAAAGGGAGGAGGCTCTCTAAGCCCTGATTTGCTGATGAGCCTTGGCTATTTAATGTCTCTGTCAGCATGTCCCTGCCTTAGGCTCCCCAGTTGTGAAATAAAGCTCCACACCCCTCCTTCCCGTCCCTGTGTGCGTCACGAGAAAGACATGCTGGACATGCAGGGACACGTGTGGAAGGTCTAGGTGGAGATGACAGCACAGTGCTGGGTGCACATTCCTAGATGTGCTGTGGGTGATACACGGGGAACAGGCAGACTCAGGCTTCGTAGCCTGGAGAAAGTGTTTATGGAAGAGAGAGTGAAGGTGTGGCAGCAGAGCCAAGCGAGGCAGACGGAGCGAGCCCCTGCCGGGAACATCTGAACAGGTTGTGGCACTGCCTGGGAAGGAGTGTAAAGGAGGGGAATGAGGTCATTTGCTCTGTGCAGATGGGAGAAATTCTTGGGAATTCACTTCAGGGCAAGTGAGACACTGTTCCACTGCCACCCCTTTTTCTTCGGGTAAATACTATGATGCAATAGGCCAAAATCACCTTTTGCTAGCCAGGCACTGCCGGGTATTGTTTCAGCTCCTTCTCAGGCTCATCCGGAGGCACCATGGATAGATGGCAGCCTGTGCACATAGCAGCATCTCACTGCATTCCTTTGCTGCTCCTCGGTGCCCCTTAGGTGCAATCTCCTGACCTCAAACACAAGAGGTGTTCAGAGAAGTCTCTGCTGGACTCCAGATTCACTGATCTGTGAGACAGTGTTTGGCTCCATTCCTGAGGAATTGAAACCAAGAACAGCCACAGTTACATGCACAAATGGAATTAGGCACAGCAGCAGCACCCAAGCCACAGGGCCCTTCTGTAGAATGATGCCCTACAGAGGGGAGATGGTGGCCCAGGATTAGGGTCCCCCAAAGGCCCCATGCTGGAGGTGGGTGGGAGTGCTCCAGGGGGGCTTGAGTTGGGACCTGCTGGACCCAGCAGTGTTTGGTGAGCATCTGAGTTGAGGGTTTGTGGCTTTTCTGTGCTTTAGCGTTTGTAGCCCTTGGGGTAAGGCTAGCTTTCAGGAGAACCTGGCGCTGCCATGGGATCCAAGCACTCTGCTAAGCACCCCAAAAAGTCCCAGAGGTGCCTGAGAAATACATGTCTCCTACCCAGTTGTTTTCCTGTGCTTGATGGGAATTGTTAAGGGAGTTATCTGCTGACCAGGAATCTTTGAGTTAACCAGGATCTTCTTTACTTTTTTCACAGCCTTTCATATAGACAGGTAGCTCAGCTGAGGCCTCAGTGCACCCCCAGCACAGCACTAACATAAATCACTGTAAAAAATAACATGGCTGAAGATTGCAGCTGATCTCTGAAGATTTTACTCCAGAGGTCTTCTTTGTTCTCCAGGCTGCTCTAGGTGTGTTCCCTCCTTCATGTCTTTGTGTCTTTGGCTTCCTTCCCCAGGTTACACCATTTCCTATGTCCTGTGACCTACAGGGAGAGTGTGCTTGCCGGGACCCCAACGCCCAGGAGCACAACCAGAAAGACCTCCGTGGCTTCAGTCTTGGGTAATGCCAAGCGACGTGGAATGGAGGACCACAGAGCTCAAGGCAGGCTAGGAGAAACACCACATCCCTTTTGGTATCGTTTTTAACATTTAGCTGCTCAACTGGATGGCATTTCTGCACCAGGGACCCTTAGATTTCAACCAGTCTGCCTTTAATTTTTGTCCAAGGAGAACTAAAGTAGGGGTTTATGTATTAACTATATCTTAAATAGTGATGACGAGAAACAACCAACCAAGAGTCAAGTTGAGAAGACTTTCATGTATCAAAACAGCATGTTATGCCCACCTAATTTGAACAGTTCATATCTAGATTCAAGGCGAGAAACAAACTATTTATGTACACATATTTATAGACATAAGTAGAGAAAGAGAGAAAGAGTGAGAGATTATGATCAACGCAAAAACACTTTCCCCTCCCCAGCACTCACAACTCAGACCATTCATGGAAGAGGCTGTGCTCTTGGAGGACTCCAAGCCAAGCCTTTTCTGATGCTGAATGCCAAGGTATCGCATGCTCGGGGCACTGAGCTTGGGCTGGGATCTCCACAGGGTTGGGCCTCTTGGCGAGTGACCTGCCAGAAGCCCAGCCAGCTCGAGATGTGGGATGCATCTGCTCCTCACAGGAATGCTACTTCCAGCCAGGGAGCTCAGCAGACTGCAGTGGCCTTTCTGTACAGCTCCTCCTTCTCCCCCTGCCCTCAAAAAGCCGACAAAAAGCCCCCTTGTGGCGTGCAGGGCTTCTGGGACGTTTCTGTGTGGAGATGGGCAGGTGGTCCCGTGGTGGAGTCAGGGAGTGGGGAGTCTAAGGACTGGCATTGGGGAATGTGGATGGATGGATGGATGGATGGATGGATGGATGGATGGATGGATGGTTGCTTCTGAGGAGCAGAGAGGGAAACTCGCGCCCGCACTTGTCATTTGAGCATGTCTGCTGCTGCTACTCCTGCTGCTATGTCCCATTCAACTAGTTTCCTTACTGTGTCAGGACAGGGTGAAAAACAACCCCATGCAACCAAACAGTCTGCCTTAAAGCTTACCTAAAACCTGCCTTTCAAATCCTCTGGTCTCTTCCTCAGCACTGGGGCAAGAAAACAGGACACCAGCCAGCCAAAGGAATCTGCTTTCTGGTCTCCACCCAGGCAAGTGGGTCTCTAGACCTCCTCCACCCTCCTCTTACGGTGGTCTGTGTCTGACAGCTGCTTCATGCTCCTGTTTTCTCAGCAAAGGGGAAGAGGAGGAGGAGAACACACATGCCATGGGGAAAAGACCACAGGAGACAGTATTAAAATTTTGGCCATATTTGTCAGTATTAAGCTGCCAGGCCAGTGGGTCTGACCCTTTTGATTAGACCAGGAGCTTAGCTGCTTGTAATCTTCCAGAATGAAGGGCATTAGCTGTAGCAGACCTCACATTCCCTTGTCATCCTCCTGCTTCAGTCCAGGGGGAACATGTTGTGCCAGATCCCTGGCGGTTCTTGTCATCGCAGGGTTCATCACGCAGAGTCACTGAGATGCCCAGGGCTCCTAACGCTGCCACTGCTGCTACAACCCATCCCGTGAGATCTTTCCAGTGCAGGTTGGGTGTGTATCTGTTGTTTCAAGCTCCTGTTAGGAAGAACACACATCCTAAAGAGCATCCTTCCAAAGTGTTAAGTCTGTTCCTTGGGACTCTCCTGACTTTTACAATCTACTAGGTAAGGACAGGTTGGAAAGACTTTTCCCTACTCCTTCTTGATTGAACATTTAAGCACTGGAGCAAGGCAGAAAGGTAGAAGGAGGGGTCATTTGGCTCATGGAGATGGATGAAAAAATGAGTAGGAGAACTAGAAATGGATAACTGGTAGAGTGGTAGGTACAAGGAGCCAGGCTCTTGGTACCCACTGTTGGAGTGATTTCCATTGAATAAACCAGAGATGAATCTCCAGAACTCAAATGCAGAGGCCTGGAGAGGTGATTGTTGTAAGAAGGTGAGGATCTGTCTGTTGGGAAGCTCCAGCTATTCCTGGAGAAGGCCTGGCTGTGGAAGCTGTGTGGGTGGCTCTGCCCTGCCCATGCAGGGGTGTACTGAAAAGGGAGGTGCAGTAGGATCAAGGCTCTTTCCATGGAGTTACACTGACCATCCTCCAGTGCAAAGAACAGTGACATAAAGTTCCCCTTTTCCCTTGCCATCTAACATGGGAAGTAAATGACTGTGGAAAGGTTGCTGCTCTCTTCTGGTCCCTTCACCCTCCCTTTTTTTGTTGGCAGTTTGTTCATGTGCCATCCAGCCCACGAGAAGAGCTCACAACCTCAAAAGCCTTTCAAACTGCCAACACATCATGTCCTCAATGCCTGAGGCATCTTGGCATGATCTCCCCTCTCCTGCCCACCTCGGTTTCACCCTGGCAGGGAGCCTCAGCTCAGGTCCTGTGTGCATCCTGAAAATGCCCTTCCCAGTTATGGAGCTCAGCATGGAGGAGATTTCCCATCTGCTTCTCCCACCTCTGACAGTGTCCAGGTCTGTACAGGCATTATTGCCACTTGCTGCTGTGGGTTCCCAGGAGCTCAGGGCCAGCTGAGCCCCTCTGGCCAGCCAGGGCCAGCCCCTGCTTGCCGAGCTGGAGACCTTCTTGGCTCAAAGGAGATGGTGTCTTCTTGTCAGCACAGCCTCACACCTCAGCTTCACTCCTGCAGTCCTGGTGTGCCCCAACTCCCATTCCCATGGGCAGGCTTTCCATGCTGCTATTTATTTTTTTTTCTAACTACCATGATGGCACTGTCCATCTCCTCCAACAGAGCTGACAGGACTGGGAGCAGGAAAAGTTCTGCTGAGTCCTTGTTAATCCAATGGCTTTTTTTTTTCCCACTGGGGCAAAGCTTTGGCCTCTGCGTTTCAGGTGCTCTACTGTGCACCCAGAGGGATGTGGAGGGGGGAGCCCTGGGACATGGATACCTACTCAGCTCTTGTCCTCTGTGCTCCCAATGTTAAGCAAGGCCAGCTGGATGGCCCTGCAGCATCTACCACTGTTTGGGGCTTGAATGCCTGGTGGAGTCCTAGGAAAGACCCTCCATGACTCTGGTGGCCATTGGTACCCACTGAGTCGGCAGTGTAGGACAACACCAAACCAGAAGTCTGGGGGAAGACAAGAGGATACTCATGATGGTGAAATTTAGCTGCTCATAAAGTCCAGGTCACATTAGTGCCAAGATCTTCTCTGTCACAGATAGTGAGCCAGGGCTGCACCTTACCTGGGACCACCAGCCAGCTCCTGGCTCTGGGTGATGTCCATGGCCAGCAGGAGGGACAGCTGGAGCAGAAAGTGGTGAATGGTGCATGGTGGGGTGGGAAACTCCAATCAGCTGCTACCCCTCTCCCTCCCCACCCTCTCGCAGATGGGCTGAGCTGGTGTCCTCCTGCTTTTCTTGCACCTTCTGCTGTCCCACCCAGGCTGAGAAGGGAGGATGGCACCAGAGGACTCTTGGAATCGGGTTCCAGCTACCTCCCTTCCAGTTTTGGTTTCACTTGGTTGTAACTGTCGGTTTGTTCTAGGTTTTACCTGTGTTTAAGAAAAAAAGAAAAAAAAAAAAAAACAAAAAAAAGGGAAAAAGAAAAAAAAAGAGAGACAAAAAAGACAAAAAAGAAAGCCCAATAGCCAACAAAAGTTTCTTGCTGCGACTGATTCAAGTGGGGAAAGAGAAAATAAGAAGTGAGGCTTTACAGAGAGGAATAAAAGAGAAAAAAAATATTAAAAAAGGAGAAAAGAAAATCCGCATAATCCAAATCCAAGAAGAGCAAAGCCTATTTTTATGTGTTTGAAAGGAAAACACCGATTCTGCCAGCTGAGTAGAGAGCTAGATACTAAGTGTAGATTTCCCTAGAAGTACCGTGAGGTTTTATAACATTGTCTGGTTTTGTTTTCCTCGTGCGTTGTGATAAATCCAGGAACTAAGGCTAAGGGGTTTTTCCCCTGGTATATTGTTTGTAGGGGGAGGGGGGCGGAGTTTGGTTTCATTTTTTTTTTCCAGATTATTTTTTTAAGTGTGTATTTGTGCTTATTTTTACGTTATCCAACTGTACATACGCATTTAACCAGTATTTCACTGTGCTCTAATTACTGCACTCAGAAGCACTGCACAGTCTGAATCCCAGAGAGCTGTGAGAGACTGGGAGTGAATGGGGAAGGAGAAAGCTGCTACCTGAGCAGACAGGTGATTCCCAAAGGTGGGAAGCAGGGTGCCAACCACCCCCTTCCCACAGCCCAGCCCATTTCCCAGTTGTTTTCCTCTGAGGCCAAGCTAGAAGACAGGAAGGGGGGGGGGGGGGTGAAGTCAGCCAGGGATGGGATGCTCAAAGGGGCTTCAGAGCTGGAGATTTGGCCTTTGAAATTTTTTGGATGCTGTGGAAATTTCCAGCCTTTTGGCAGCATCTTGCCCTCCCCTGCCCAATCTCTGGAGGCCCCAGTGAGAGTTAATGGGCATGTTCATACCACTGGGAGAGGACCATGATACACTCCAGATACCTCCATGGTTGTGGGCCCCATTTTGGTCTCAGTGGTGCAGCTGAGCTGATTTATGTTTTTTCCATGTCATCTCACCCTCTGGGCAAGGCCATCTCCCTGCTGGGGACGCAGCAGTGCTCCTGCCTCCAGCTGACCCTGTATGTTGGGCACACTGAAGCCCTGGGAACAATCCCCTTTCACGGAAGGACCTTGACCACTGAGTTCAGTGGGAGCATGACCAAAACATCAGCAGGAGCAGGTCCAGCTGGCCCAAGATGTATCTGCTTGGAGCTACGGTCAATTTGGGCGAGAGGGGTTTGGTGTTGGGGCTGTTCCTGCCACCTGGGGACTTCCAATCCCAGTTCGTTTCAGCAGGAGCAAAGTGAGGCTTAATGTTTTGTTTCTGTCTTCGTTTGGCAAATGGAATTTTCCCCTTTTCACCGGATCTACACATCCAAGATTCATTAAGAACGAGAATCGCTTCCTCTGAGGCCACACCCAAGAGCTTGGCTTGGCTTCAGGGGTTCGAGGAGGGGTCTTGGTGCTACTTGTCGATGGTGTTAGTCCTGTTAGGTCGAGACACGGAGCTAACGAGTCCAAGTTGTCTTTGGTTCCCATTCTGGCTTAGTTTAGTCTTTTGGTTTTTTGATTCTTTTGGCGAGGCCATAATTCAGCCACCAGTTTCCATCTTCTGAGTGCAAAGAACCAGGGCTTTAATGAAACATTTCACCAGCAATTCAAGAGGGAATTGGAACCGTTGCGGAGTTTGCATTGTACGGCCTCTGTAATTACGTACCTGTCTGCAGATGATGGGCTGAATTTTGCTCCCATCAAGTCAACACAGGTTTTTGTTGTTGTTGTTGACTTCCCTGGGAGCAGGATTGAGCCATACTATATATATAAATATATATATAAATATATATATGATATATATATAATATTATGTGTGTAATATTATATATATATCAGTGTAATATTTACAAATAAAACTGTGATCTCGTCTAGAGAAAATTGTATTCATATTACCAACTGCTCTTCCATATTTATGTATCATATTGTATCTTTTTATTATTGTTATAATTATTATGATTATTATGGTTATTATTATTATTATTATTATTATTATGGAATCTTTCTTGGCACCTTTTGGAAGCCACGTCAACCAATACTCCAATGAAGTGCTGAGGATCTATTTTCACAAGAATTCTACTGGTCTACTGTATAAAAGAGAAAAGAAAAAAAAAAAAAGAAATAAGCAAAATACAGTTCAACCCTTAATTCTGTACCTCACGCCTGTACGTTTGCTGCTCCGATTTTGGGTTTTATTTTGCGTTCGTTTGTTTTTAACGGATCTAATTTAAGTCTCCAAGCAATATATAAAGATGTAAATAGTAAAGCTTATTTATTAAGATTGTCATCTTTTTTAATTTATATTTACACAGTTGTTCATCTAATTTATTTTTTTTTTCAATACAGTTTTTAACAGTTGTCCTTTTTTTTGGTTCATGATGTTTTTTAAATCATTTCCACAGAATTTCTTTATACAGGTTTTTCTCTTTCTTTTAATAAGCAACAACTTCCTCTGGTCTTTCAAAAACAGGTCATGTTTCACTCCAAAAAAAAAAAAAAAAAAAAAAAAAAGGG